>KB672957.1:1090637-1103098 GCA_000349145.1 Anopheles dirus
GGAAAGAAAAGAGGGGAGGGACGCCGCTAGCGCCCTCTGTAGGTAGAGTCGAACGGTCTTCCGATCGACCCTGTGTTCGACTGTCAGATGAATGTCATCTAATCTGTAAAATTTTGCACAATTGGGCAGTTATTTAAAAGTTGGAGAACTGAAGGCCGAGGGAAAGGCAATAGTGGACGGATTTAAGAGAATCATCCTTTTAGGGTAGAAACTGCTCAGACGGAATATCCAATACTTTCTCACTTCTCTATACAATTGGTATACTAATATTGATGTATTGTTAAGTGAGTTCTCAAAGTAAATTTATACCCAACAATTTACGCAAACAACTTATTAGCAATATAACCTTCACGGCCTGTTTATTATTCAATCAGAACTCCCCTGAGAACTGTCTATGGGTGAAATTTAGATGTTGCAACCCACAACGGCATCGTCTTGCATATCTCTAATGTCTGGTGCTTGCGTAAATATTCATTGGAGGAAAACGATTTTTTGCATTTATCACATCGAAAAGCTCCTCGGTGAGCTGCTACGTGTCGTGTAAAGTTGATTATGTTCAACGATTTATGGCACACTGGACAGTGCTTGAATTGATGACACCGTTGATGTTTACTCAACTGCTGTTTCAGGTGGAATGTTTTGTCACAGTGATCACACGCAAACTCATCGGCACTTCCAGTGTTATGCTCTCTCACGCGTTTGTTCGACGAAACTGTTGCTTTGGCTTGCCTCGTAGATAGACGGCGGGATTTCGTTGCTCGTTGCTCAGGCTCACTAACGTCCGTGATGGTGTCCGCTTCTGAAGTAGAATCACTCGAACTCACGTTTATTTCCTCCATACATTCACTTGATGGTGTTATTTGGTACTCTTCGAAAGATTCACTGAGCAGTAGTTCATTCTTAGAAACTCGCTTCTTTGTGGTACTTCCAATGCCGGATTTTCTCCCAGCAGTAACAGCAACAGGGCCATGTGCATACACTGGAGATTTGCGAAAGAGTTGATCTTCGTCGTCGCTGAATGCAGTTTCTTCCTTGATAATACTGCTGACGCCCCTGTGGACCGGTAGACCATCATCACTGTCGATTTCATCATCCCGAATACGTTCCTGCTCTAATTTCTCCTGATTTTTCTGCACCGACTTGCAGTAAGTGTGGAAGTCCAATACGATCCATGTACAATGTTCGCACGTGTTCATGGGAAGATTTCTGTGGAAAGGAATCTGTAACAACACATAAACAACGGTGTTAGATAATTTATTGAGAATTGTTTAAATAGTTAGTTGTAAGGAACCAAACTCAATTACCTCGAATGGAAACACACTTGCCATCGCCAGTTCGAGCCTTCTGTCGAAAATGGAAGAGCCGCAGTCATCAGGATCTATCGCCACTAAACATAGTCTGCACTTTGAATCACTCATGTTGCTTTCAAATCCTCTACGTTGGTTGACGGTCCGATCTTCACTGCGTACGTTTTCGAGATCGTTCGTACTCTTATATAGCCCTGATGGGTATGTCACCGTTTCACACGAACATCCAGGAAGAGGTAAACATATTGAAGGTAAATACGAACATCGTGGTAGTGGTAAACATATTGAAGGTATCATCAAGGCACATGCAAAAATAAAAGGAACTGTTATGACAACGCACTATCTCTACGATGGATCTGTAGCTAGCCAAAGCAGGTTCAAGACGGAGCAAGAGGTAGACCAAATAAACAAAAATACAAAATTGGCCCGCCAATTTTGAAACGAGCTCCCACAAGAACTTATAGCCCTCAAACGAACGAGCTAGACGTGCTGTTAAGGTCGAAGGGCCACTTTGAACGGGGCAAGGAAAAGCATCGATGGCTATGTTGTGGAGCCAACAGATGCACTGCGACCTCTCAAGAGCAACAAAACTCCAGACAGTGATGGCCTTGCGGCGGCACTCGTTTTATTTTGCGACATCACAGTCTCGTGGTATTCCTTTGCACATTTGATGTACAAAATATGGGATAACGAAGTACTTCCAATAGAGTGAATACTAGGGGTACTTTGCCGAGCCTTCAAAAAGAGAACAAGTTGGAATTGGCAGGATTGTTTCCCTTCGTAACATGACCGTAACGTGAAACGTGAGATTATCGGTAGTTACCAGCCCGGGTTCACCGGTGGAAAACCAACTAGACGCCCGAACCAACTAGGCCTCGAAGTCCCAACGCACCACGTGAATTTTAGGGCTGCATACGACATTATAGATGGAGCACCATCATGTGCTACAGCTTCTCCGAGAAGCTCGTGCGATTATCTACGAACCGGTTGACTCTCACCGTGGACCGACAAGGTAATCGGCTGTCCTGCCTCTTGTTCCACATTACGCTCTAATGAGAGCTCTGAGAGCTGCTATGCGGAATGCAAACAAGCAGTTGTGTACGTCAGGATGAATGATAGAGGATCGTTAAAGTTGTGATAATAAATAAGAGCTCAACAAAACCATGTCCTTCCTGTTACAACACTCTGCATGATGAGCTAATCATTTCAGTTTTAAGTCAGACACCAACCAATGTAGCACATAACTTTTTGCCAACCATAGTTTTTCATCATACATTTCCATCGCGATATAATATGGCATGAGATGAAATGATATGTTCGTAATATGAAATTGAAAGGCGCGTGGCATTGAAAAAAAAAAATCATCTGAATAGATAACATCCAGTTGAGGCTGAAAGCTTGTCTTAAATTTCGCACTCGTTCTTCGATCAGATGACACGCATTCAAATATCACTCCGCAGTTTTACCCGTTTACATTACCTGAGTACGATATGTCTACCCAGTAACGCTTGCATAGAGGTAGACCGGCAACCTTCGGGATGGTACCTGACCTTCCTGACGTGGACGTCCAAACTGAGGAACGTCGTGTCTCATGCGCCAGGCAGCGCTCTGGCACTTCTCGAACAAGACATCAGACGCGAACAAACCCATATCATCATATGGGGGTGCTCGTTCAAACAGTCTCGAACAAACCAGACAAACACGGTCTCGAACAAACCGATTTGGTTTTGTTTGGCATGTTCGATTCAGACCCATGCTGTGTGAACCTTGGCGAAAAATCCGTCACAAAACGTTAAAAAAAATTATATTTACAATTGTGGTTCTTTTTAATAATTATGTAGCTTATATTACGTTAAAGTGTGGAAATTCAAGACAAATATCAAATAAAAGACAACAGACAATTGCCAGACACCCTATCGAACATGCCTTGTTTGTTTGTTTTTTTCGAGAGCGCTGCCTAAGCTTACGCTGCTCTCATCGCTCAATCAGGCCGGGTGGCACAGCAGCTCCGACGCGCGTTATTTTGGCGCGCGTCACTCTCGAATTTTGTATGGGATTTAACAACTTTCGACGCGCGTTTCTTAGACGCGCGTAGAAATAAAAAAAAATGGTTTCGACGCGCGTCGTTTTAATCAAAATAATTTACAGAAAACGACGCGCGTCTAAATCAAAATTTGTCAAATCCCATACAAAATTCGAGAGTAACGCGCGTCGGAGCTGTGCCACCAGCCTCACCACAAGGATGCTTCTCGCAGCACCTCTCTCACTTCTGCTTCGAGCTACCGTACGGCACTTGCATCACATACCACGGATTCACCCACTACACATGCAACGCTATCGACTAACCCGGCCATTCGACGACTGGTTGGTCGTTCACCACACCTCTACTTACCGAGACCACACCAATCGAAACTGCATCTCAGGTCGCGTTGGTGTTGCCGCTAGAAACGGCGATGGTTTGGCTTTACCTGGCTCGTTGCCGGTAACACAGCTACAGGAAAACTGGTGCCAGCCAACAAGGATCCTGGCACTCTACCTATTTCATTTTTCAAACACGGAAACACTGCTGCTAACTGTTTAACACATCAAAATATCTCACAATGCGCGTCGAATCCCCGGCTGGAATGCGGCTCTCACCTCCTGTTGTTTGTAAACAACTGTCCGTCATCTCAGCAGACGTCAACAGCGGTCCGGTTACATAGGGTGACGACAGGTGGCGCTGGCAGCAGGAGAAGGACCAAAACGACGATCTTCTTCTTTCAATTTTTTAGTCGTGAGAACCCAAATGACGCGAACCGTTCAATATTTAAAAATTTCACCCGTTTCAACCACTCGGGGATCCACAAACGCGGGCTGATGATCGTTATGACCAGAGGGTGTCTCTTTCTAATGCTTCACGGCGTGCTGCTTGCTCCCTCTAGCACAACCGTGGCGTCTCGGTGTTTGATGTTTTGCTATTTTGTTTACGTTTTGTTGGTGTTTGGTGCAATTTCAATATTTGCAATTCCAGTTGGTTTTGGTGCAACATTTATCAAGTGAAAATCGATAGCTGCATCGATCATAATGAAATCGGCGCCTGCATCGATCACCGACAGCGCTTGTTTGGACGAGATTCATCAACAAAGGAAAATAAATAATAATTGCGAATATGCACTTGCGGGATCTTTGTAAAGATATCTTTATGTGTGATGCAATGTAATTCATTCCTTAAAACAGTATTTTGATTGCTTCAGCAATGCGGTGATACTTCCGCATGTTCGTATCGAACAGCTCTGCCGCCGGCATGATGGCGCCGATTGTTTTCACTGAAGCTATCAAAGGTGGCGACGCTACTGCCGAGACCGGATGATGATCATGCTGTAGCAGCCGTGATTAAGGGGCTGCTCTAGAATAAGTTTCATGAAACAAACGACAACGACAAGTTTTACGAGCTGCTCTAGAATAAGTTTCATGAAACAAACGACAACGACAAGTTTTACGAGTGCTCTAGCATTTGTCGGCCGACAAATTGTCGTCCGACAAGCTGTCAAACAAAATGAGGTCGCGTTTACACCCTGTGGAAACAAGAATATCCGTTTTATAGATATTTACCGCACCGTTCAGGCATTTAATGTTCATACGAAATTATTTCATGGAAATCTACAGCAAAATACATACACTTTTATAACAATTGTATCCCAAATTCATCATCAGATAATTTTCACAACCAAGGTTCAACTTGAAAGGTGTGTCACATGCATGTTTTTTACCAAGATTGATAGCGCCAAGGTGTGTCACCGACAAATACAACCAGATTTGTATGACGACAAAAGTTCGTCGATGTTTCACAGACTTTTCTAGAGCACCTTCATACAGCGTGATACGTTTGTTCTTGTCGTTTGTCTAATCAGACTTATTCTAGAGCAGCCCCTAACTATAAAGATGAGAATGCCGTATACGAACGAGCTAGTCGACCAGCTAGCCGAGTTGCCCCAGTCACACTTCATTGGAGTTGGGAACTTTATGCTCATTGCACATTGTTGTTGGCTGGGAGGTGGGGGTAACAAAGTCTTGTATAAACACTAACGGACAAATCTGGTGTCAATTGACACTTTTGCAACTTTGAGCTTCGATAACTCGAAAACGGTTAGAGATATCGACAAACGGTTTTTACCCAAAGTTTTATCCTGTTATTTTGTTTAGAAAAAAAAAAATAATATCCGTAAATTTCTGAGATACAACTTGATACTCCTTTGGTGCAAATCGAGGTGTCAATTGACACCTAGAAAGCTTTTTTATGCAATTGCAGACCGATTATGCTGAAACTCTACTCCCATCCGCTTCCCCCCAAGTATAAATACACCGACGTCACATTTTAAAAACCTGAAAAACTAAACGGAGCCATAAACCTTAAAATTTTCGGAGCCATAATTCCATGTACAGTGGTAGAGGGTCCATGATCAGTGGTTCATTGGTTCGGGATCTTTAAAAAACAAAATTTTACGTTCAAAATTGTACGAAAGGCATGGCAAATTTACTCACTAAATTCGATTCCCACCTCTCCCTGTCTTACTTCCGATCGTGTGTCCGTTCACCTCTATGATCCCCTTTTGTCTTGTGCCTTGTGTAAGCGTTAGGAAGATTTTTTTTTATAATAATAACAATAATAATAATAATAATAATAATAATAATAATACACATACACATAAGATAAACACATAAACTTTAAACAAATCACCACCCTGTCGAAAATCCTGTACTTTAACTTTTCTTTTTTTTAAATACCTTTAACCTTTGCAGAACTAGATAAAAAATACCAGCAAGATGCTCATCATTCATCAGACGGAGCGCTCCCACTGATAGCTGCTCCCACTGATAGCGAAACTTCACATGCGAATGTATAACACGAAACATTCTCTTAAAACGAAACATGGCAACATACAACTTAACGCTGTTGCTGTAACTCCTGTAACCATGGATGAAGAAGATGATACCTGAGAAGATCATATCGAAATGGCGTACGACCTTCACCCTGACTTTGAGAGTGCTGATGGTAAAGAAACCATCAAGTTGAAGTGTGAAGAACTGAAGAAGCAATCGACTCTAAGTTTCATCGATGCGAACCAGGCCGCAAACAAAAGACGTTTAAGACGATCGAGTCGCATCATATCAAAACCCATTTTTCATCCCTAATCGTCATCAGTCAAAAGAATGTTAATAGGGGTTTTTTGTAGAGTAATAGGACTAAAAAGGTCCCTTTTCCGACAACTGTCCTTAATATAAAGTTAAATGTAAATTACGAAATCCAAAACATACAACTACTACACAAAATACCTATCATGTTCATAGATGACAAAAAAGACATGTAAAAAGTATGAACAATATGCAAAAAATTGCAATAATATCACTAACCTGTGCGTACCAATGCGTACGGCGCATGAGACTCCGTCCTGCGCTCCAAAGTGGTACGTTGTGAATGTAAACATGTCGAGGACAAACGCCAGTGTTCAGTACCGTACGATAATGAAACGAAAGAGTGTTCCCGTCCGACGCCCTACCAGGAAGAGTTAATCGACGACCGTAACAATACACTCCGTAACGATCAAACAATGTGCCTGCGTAAATGTTTCAGTACTGCCACAGTAACACTTATCCGGTTCGTGCCTGATAAACAAAACTCGCTGTTTCGACTACGATAAAAGGTCACCAGCAGTAACGCAGGGCCGAACGTATGGTTATCTATTTTGCGTGGCCCAAACCCAAGGGGCCCAAACGGTTGTGCGTTTTTAATTATCATTTATCAACCACATTAGCCCGCCGCTCGCTCGCTCTGGGCTGGGCAGGTGAATCAGGATGAAAATGACATTATTTACACTATCTGTGGAAATTCATCAAGTGGCAAGCGTTGCGACAGGACTGCTTGCTTGCTGCTTCAACTCCAACTCCCACCACCGGCCGTCCTCAGGCATATTCTCTGGTTGAATCGGGTGACACCGAAGGGAAAGAAGGAAAAAAAACGCATACCGGACCCGTCCTTTAAACGAATCGTCACGCAACAAGGATCGAAGCTAGAGCACGAAGGTAGGACATTGTGCATAAAGGAACCACTTTAATTGGACTGGGGTCGTAACTTCGGTCGTAGCAGGTGAATAAAATCCAGCAAAATATGTTGATTGTGCGGTTCTGCAAAGAGCGTGTACGCGTTCAGCGTTATCATTGGAGACACTGGATGAAAATAACGAAAAAAAGCATATTTTAAGACTTTTTCGCATGTCGGAAAACATAACTTCCAACACACTCATCAGGATCATGATAGCGTCATCAATGATCACGTGGGTGCGATGGTGTAGCTAAACTTAAATCCAGTGCACGCACCACCGTAAACGAGACGCGTCTATAGCAGGGAAGGTTAATCTTTGCAAATAAATTCTCCCGGCTCATCGAAAAAGGATCGACACGACGCTGGGCCGTCGTTTTTATGAGTTTTTTTTGTACGCGAATCGTATACAGCACGTGACTTTAGGGACACACTTTCGTGAAGGTAAGCGCAAACGAATGATAGTGTCCACCCGCTAGAGCGGCAGCAAGGACACTAAACTTCAACTCCAAATCAAAAACGACCAACATCATCCGGTCGTCCGTTCGGCTAATTTCCCCGGGTCCGGTCGCTTCACACACGAACTTGCACACGTCTTCAGCACTGCGCATGTTCCGTCCTTCGGCTAGAAAAGCAAAACCCCTGCGCAGCGCAGGGGAAACATACGAATCGAGCCAAGCACTAGCTTTCTTCGTGCCGCAACGAAGGCGTTCAGCATGAAGGGGAAGATACGAACAAGATAACAACAAAAAAAAAACGTGCAAGAAAAACGATAAAGAAGGCTGGATGGGGCTTCCATCCAGGTTCTCGTCCGCGAGGAGCTCGGTTTTGGGTGTTTGGTTGCTGTCCCGCATATGTCCCGCCTACTGTAGACTTAAAGGGCCTGATAAAGTGTAAAGATAAAAAAGGTGCCAAATGGTTGGATGCTGGAATATGGATATTGCATGATTGTGTTTGGTTTGTTTGCCGTTTAGTTTGTTTTACGTGTACCTGTTACAGTCCGTTAGCTGAGAGTAATGGGAAATAATGCATTATAAAAATAGAGAATTAAAAACAGATTAAGAAGTGAAAAGGAAAACTATGACTTACTTTAATTTACATCTACTAGTTACGGCCTCAACAGAAAGTTTTACCAAACGATAGCAGGGCACCGAAACAACTTCATACCTAAGGTGTCCTGTTGTCGTGACAAGGATGGGAATCTGGTCAGTAACCAACCAGCGGTCCTCTTGCGCTGTGCTCAGTACTTTGATGGACTGCTAAACGATCAGTTCAACAACGACCAAGAGGCTCCACTAGCAGACTACAATATGCTATTGCCACCTAGCATTGAAGAAACCCGAAAGGCCAACCGTCGGCTCAAGAACAATAAGGCACCGGGAACCGACGGAATCACAGCCGAACTGATCAAGAATGGAGGTGCAGCACTAGCAAATGAGATTCATCAAATAGTTACTGAGTTCATCTATACCATATACAAGAAGGGAGATCGGTTGGACTGAATACCGCCTACAAAATTCTCTCCCTTATACTACAAGACCGTCTGGACCCATTCGCAGGAGAGATAGTTGATAGCTATCAGAGAGGATTCAGAAGAGGGAGATCGACCACTGACCAGATCTTCACCATGCGGTAGATCCTTGAGAAGATGGTGGAGCATCAGCTCAACAGCTTCCACCTTTTCATCGACTTCAAGGCCGCATACGACAGCATAGCCAGGGTAACACTCTACAGCACCATAAGCTCCTTTGTAATCCCGGCCAAACTGGTCAGGCTTGTAAGAATGACCATGACCAACGTCACATGTCAGGTGAAGGTGGATGGAAAACTCTCAAGGCCCTTTGCTACCACCAAGGGTCTGCGCCAAGGGGACGGGCTCGCCTGTCTTCTCTTCAACCTTGCGCTAGAGAGGGCCTTCCGTGACTCGGAGGTGGAAACTTCAGGGACCATCTTCTACAAGTCAAACCAGATCTTGGCATACGTTGATGACATAGACATCATTGGTTTACGGCTCTCCTATGAGGCGGATGCCTATCAAAGGATTGAGCAGGTGGCAGAAAACCTCGGTTTGCAGGTGAACAAGGCAAAAACCAAACTGATGGTGGCACCACCAGCGGTCCTACTAACAAATGCTAATAGCCTGCGTGGGAGGTGACGTACAGATAGGTGATCGCACCTTTGAACTTCGTCCAAAACGTCACCTATCTTGGGTTAAAAGTCAGCTCCAATAATGACATAGACGTTGAAATACGCGCACGGATGCTGGCAGCCGACCGGTCATACTACAACCTGAAGAAACTTTTTCGATTGTAGCGCCTAATAAGTCAGGAAGTTTTTAAAGACAATCATGTTTTGGTGTGAATAATCATTTTCTACAATGATTGTTGCTTAGAGGCCTGCTAGCGCCCTCTACTTGTATGCCGTCCAAATGTCCAATCCAGTCGCAACAATGATAGTTCATTAGCAATCAAATGAATAGTCTAGTTTATATGGACTAGAATGATTAATATAGTATAGAACAGTCTAGTCTAGTTCCTTCATTAATAATATAGATAGTTCTTGTCGCACCAGGAAGGTGCGTCGTTAGCGACCCGTTCGACATGAGACGCAGAGAAGCGCAGCGAACTCGTTGGATGAATCAAGTGAAGCTGGACGTGACGGAGATCGTTTGCAACCGTGGATAGGCCGAGCCATGGATCGAGTATCCTTGAAGGCGTTTGGTGATCAGGCCCTGCCAGAGCACGGTGTACTCAACTGTGATCGGATCTAAAAGAATGAAATAAAAAGAGAGAAAGACAGATATTCATATTCAAATGAGAGAGCATAAGAGATATAAGGCTAGGCTTTTGAGGTAATATATGTACATACTGCATGGTAGAAAACGAAGAATATATTGAACACAATTATGCATTCCATTACAACTTTTTCGAGTAATACTTTGGGTTTCAATATTGTCGTACCGAGCGCTCCTAAGTACGCGCCAGTACGCAGTAGAACCTAGCAATAACTTATTGGTATATGACCCACGCACAGGACCGTGTAAGACAGGAATGCGTGGAACAAGTTCCTACATTGGGTGTGCTTCCTTCACGACTGGACGTTATAAATGCATGTAACTATGGACACTGTTTAAGAACTGATGAAAAAGCTGTAATTAATGAATGAAAACTTAAAAGATCTTTGGACCGTCTCTGCATCTCTGACTCTTAACTTTTGCGGCATAGCTCCCTAGGAACCGAATATAACTAGAGGGAAGGTGTATGAATGTCTTGGATCATCAACATGTTTAGAGCGGAAATCTCACCTTTTTTAAAACCTGCTAACGGAGCCAAAAATTCGCGGCGGTCTGGCCCTATTCTGGCCCACGCAACAAGGTTCATGCAAACATGGTTTGAAGCAACCCAGAAGGCCAGGAGTGCTGGTGCATCAATCGTTCAATGCGGCCTGCGACAAATAACGTTTATGCATTCCAGCTTCCAGCAGCTAATGTGATATTTGATCAAAAACTGTTCATGAATGTCAGTATAGAGTGAAGCCTTTGTCCAATTTTGTATTGTTTTCGCTTCAATTGAAGATCCCAACAGATTTTGGTTGGAGAACAAGCCATTTACGCGTTGATGTGGACAATCCTCAGCATTAGTTAATCTGAGGTGGTCGTATGGTCCTGTGCGCAAGCGAAAGGTCTTATATACCACACGTTGTGGGTTCGAATCTCAACTGGACCATTCATCCATACACAAGACTGAATATCTAGTCTATGGATAAGAACAAAGACGCAAAGTCCCCACTTGGGGCTATTGTGCGAAGAATGAAAGAAAGCATCTGAAACAATCAAAACAAACGATGTAAGAAAGTTCGACATTATAAAACCACAATAAAGTTGTACGTTTTGCTTTAAGCAACCTTACTTGCGCCTTGCGCAGTTAAGCGCATAGGGCGTTCGTTCGGCCACGATTGCTTTCAATAAACTTTGTTACAGATTTTCACTTTCCCCTAGCGCGACGTGAGCAATGCTCCCTCCAGCTGTCTTCATGGTGTTAACAACATCTCACGTATAGCTTACATTCTAATTCCACTGCCCCGGTGCATCTCGCCAACTTTCCCGTCTCTCCCACCACTGCACTGCCGTGTGAAAGTTCGAAGCTCTTTTACACGGGTTGCATTAGCATTCCGCAAGCTCGCCGAATAGGCTCGCAACTCGCATTCTAGTGGCGTCCGGTGGAAGCGAAGTTCCGAAACTCGAACCTCGAACTATTTTCAGCATACAAAAATTATAACATACCCATATCTCCTTGAGGCCTACACCGGAGCATTATTATCGCTCTGCGCTCGCCGGCACATTCCACATTCGGCGCTCGGGCAACATTCTCCGGCATTGGTTCGTCTGTGCGAGAATGCATCACCGCCACCGGTATCGGCTTCTTCGGTGCTGAGATTCGGGAATGTCTACGCCTTTTGCACGGATGGGCTTGGGGGTTTTGGGGGAAGAAAGTTTTCGTCGAGTTAAATATTTTTATCGCATTTCCACGTCCGCAAACTCGCTCCGGGATGTTCGATGGTGCCCGCGTACGGTGCGATGCTACGGTCGCGGTTGTTGCGTCATGCTTCCGATGTGATCCGAGAAATGACTTGATATGATAATGGAAACTCATTTCAAGGAAAGCGAGGAGAGGAGATTGAATTTTTAAAGTAGTGAAATTTTGATTAACTTTTGAATCAATTCCAATACACTGTGCCATAGAGAGATATAAAGAATGTTCTAAACTGCCGAGGGGTGAGTCTTTCTCCAAGCCATTGATTCTTTCCACAATTTTAAACAGATATTTGTAACAAACAGAAGGTTAAACATATGCTTCTGTGTTTTCTTATAATTTAAAATGACGTAACTCATTGTTATGTGTGGAATGTAAGGCTTGGTTCATTTAGAAATGGGGCACTTTGTTTCAATGATGGTGGCGCCCCCAGCGGACATTAATTGAATCTTTTGACAGCGTTTTGTTGACAGAAGTAAACAGATCAGTGTGTTCAATTTTTACGCAATTTCGTTAATTATCCACCGAGATATTCGTCATGCAAGA
>KB672957.1:1104019-1142848 GCA_000349145.1 Anopheles dirus
TCACAAAGTGCCCCATTTCTGAACCAATGAACCAAGCTTTAGATTTCCCACAACGAAGCCCTATGAAATGTCGAGGAAGAGCTCGTCGAAATTAACAAAGCTCTGAAGACCGATCATATGATCTTCTGTATATACCACGAGGTGCAGATCAAAGTACTCCGAATTAGAGGCCACTTCATCACTTCAACTGACAGCCTCAGGTAGCTCTGAAGACCGATCATATGATCTTCTGTATATATCACGAGGTGCAGATCGAAGTACTCCGAATTAGAGGCCACTTCATCACTTCAACTGACAGCCTCAGGTATCTGGACAGTAACATGACGAACTCCAGGAGACATCAGCAAGCGATAACGGGAGGAAGGTTGCAACAAAAGTTGACTTCAAGGACGACGATAGGAGCGAAAACGTTGCAGCTGATCTCTGCATGGATGACTCGTAGAATCTCGGGAGATCGAATTCCTCCAACAACACTTCCTCCCTCCCGCCATCCTGCCTCTCCCATCGTTTTCTATGAGCAAGATAACAGATTCAGTACAGAAGCAGGAACAAACTACACATTCGACAAACTTCGGGGATAAGGAATGCAGTTGGGACAGCAGCTAATACGAATATGTGGATCCTTGAAGCAACATGGATGTATCAAAACAATAGCAGATAACAATAACAATAAAATGTTGCAGATTTATAAACTAAAGGCACCCAAATGAGAAGAAAATACCAGAAAAAACGTTTCATACATGTGCAAACCATAGACATTGTAAATTGTCAGCATAAACATTAGGCCACCAAAATGTTGCGATTAGATTTCGATTTGGACATTTTCGTAAAGCACACACCAACATTCGATGCTTCCTGATTCATGATCATTCCCTTGAGATTTGATTGATTAATTCAAACTACTTTGATACGCCTAGCTCCCAGTTTCAGACAATTGCTGAAATTACTCAATTTTTCATGGAGAACCTTTTCCAGATGTGCCAAAAAAGCTCGTTTTACTCAGTACTCGTTTTCGTTCATTGTAACACCAATCACTGCCCTCGGAAAAGCAGCTGATCCTAGTCATCCAAAATTGAAATCAACCCAATGCGGACCCTTTCAGATGCCGTTTGACCTGCTTCACGAGCAAGAATTCACGAACAAGACAACGGATCCACCCGCAGCTGAGAAATTGTTTCGATCCGCATACTTTCATACTTCCGGGTCTATGCGAAGCGCGTCGACATACTTTTCCGCAGCCCGAAAAGCCGGCTGAATCAGAGCAAAACTAAAACAGCTCGTTTAAAAGTGCCCTGGGCGCCGCGTCGCAGCCGACGGA
Organism: Anopheles dirus; assembly: GCA_000349145.1. Lineage (NCBI taxonomy): Eukaryota > Metazoa > Arthropoda > Insecta > Diptera > Culicidae > Anopheles > Anopheles dirus. The sequence goes on from KB672957.1 coordinate 1,105,338, forward strand.
CGCTTTGTGCTGTTTTGGGCTATTGCGGGTTTAAAGTTTTATTCCGCTAACAAATAGTTTTCGACCGAAGTGCAACCGAAACGAATGATTCACCTTTTAAAGGCATTCCTATTCGCATAGCTCAGGACGCACTTTAAGCTGAGAATCCCATGACAATAATGGCTTTATTCGCGGATGCATTTATTCGTGGTTGCAGGACGAACCAAGCCCGAACCTATCGGTACCACGACCCATCCTCATCCATGACCTCTCCGGTACGGGGAAAGAGACAACGTTTTAAATGAACCTTCTGGGTGAAAGAAAAGTCAGACGAGGTGAAGCATTTATTTTCTCTGATTTCCGGTTCCGGTGAGCGCGCAATGCTCATGCGTTTTTCGAAGCATATAAAAGAATCTTTTAAAAATACAGCTAGTTCTCGAAATTCTCTGTTAATGCCTGTCCGCAGAGAAGTTCGAATATTGAACATCAACGTACGTTGGTGGTGGCATGGTAAGAACAAAACTGGTAACTAATCTTGGTAGTTTCAATCGTTGGCTAGGCAACCAGTGTAAAGCGGGCCTTACATGTGTGTATTAGTGATGGGAAATTGAATTCGGACTCGATTCTAAATCTGGGATCGCTGAATCTCAGATTGAATCCAATGTGATTCAGCCCGGGGATCTGGATTAGGATCTGTCATGACCGAATCCCGGACTCAAATCTGAAATCGGGATTCGGTTCTGGCATGACTGAATCCCGGATTCAGATCCGGAATCGAGATTGAGATCTGTCATCTCGGATCTCGAATCTCGAGATCCGAATCTCGGATGGAGATTCCTTGGAGTTCAGATCCGGGATCAGGATTGGAATCTATCATTACCGAGTCCCGGATTTAGTTCCCTTAGGATTCAGATCTGGGATTTGGGATTCCGATTTGTCATGATATAGATGATGTATTGTGTTTTTAAATTAATATTTAAACATATTGTAATTTCCATTATAATGTTGGATGTTGAATGCAATAAAATAACATTAACAGAAACACAATTAAGGTCAAAACATACATATGTGTGCAAATGATTTCTACAATGAATTACATCAATCCAATCAAGTTTGGCTATTGAACTAGCTTTGTTTATGGAACAGTTTGATATTTTATCACTAACGGTTGGCTGTGTTATTTTCCCAAATGAGTCTCAAAGAGGAGTATGATAAGGTTAAAGAAGTATCTTATCGACACGATATTACCTCGTGTGTTTTTGCTAGTCATTCTTTGCCGATTGCAAATTTTTGGGTAATTCAAATAACGAAGCAACGTCGAAATGCACTTACGTCTATACTATTACACTGAACAATAGCTGAACAACAAATGCTGTCTAGCAGATGTTCTACATCCCTATTAAAATTCGCTTTTCATTGCGCGCTTTTGGTACCAAACAAATTGCCATCTATCACATACGAGTGAAAGATTTCTTTCCTGCGACCACGTTCTCTGACTGCCAAAGAATTAACAATTACCTTGCCGACTTTTCGGCTAAATCTTCAGTGAACGAATTAGGCGTCTGGTTGGATTATAATCTTTCCTTCAATGAGCACATAGACTACATAGTTAATAAGGCAAAACAGGTCGCTGGGCCGTATCGCCAGAATGGCTTCAGAAATTAACGATCCGTTTTGCCTAAAGGCATTGTATTGTTGATGGGTTCGTTCCGTCTTGGACTATGCTTGACTTCAAACAGTATCGATAATAAGCCTCAAATATGCAGAAAAACATGAGGCATTTAATGTGCTACGAGTTAAGAACTTCGTGGATGCTATGGCTTACAAGCGACTGAATCTTACATCAACTATCACAATCAAAATTGTGCCGATTGTTGTTCTGGCAGCTTCGATTTTTTTTTTCACAAAAGCAGTTCAGTGTTTGCTAGTCAGTTCCAGTAACAAACATACAAAAGATTACAGACACCTGAACGACTACGTTCCAACTAGTGTTGTGTCTTATGAATCTTTCGGCGAAACTCAGATTCATGAATCTTTCATGTACGTTTCATTCATATTCATTCATGAATCTTTAGAGATTAATGAATCTCATGATTATCTAAAGATTCATGAATCTCATGAATCACTGTCGATTCATGAATCTCATGAATCCCTTTCGATTCATAAATCTCATGAATCTTTAAAGATTCATGAATATCATGAATCTCTATGGGGAACGAAATGAATCTCTTAACGAAACGTGGGGAAACAAAACCATGTAAAAGTGGTAAAAAATTTAGGCGATCCAGAAAAACCGGGATCAAAAAGATCAAATTCAGAGATTCATAAATCTTTAGAGATTCATGAGATTCATGAATCTTAAGAGATTCATGAATCTTTAGAGATTCATAAATCTTTAGAGATTCGTGAATATTTGTTTCAAAGATTGCGATTCAATCATTTAGTTAAAAGATTCATTCATATGAATCCGAATCTCTGATACCCAACACAAGTTCCAACCGTTTACCCGTTGTGACAGACTGACAATGTAGATACACAAACACACGCGCGTTGCCTAAAATATGGGCCACGATTGGTGAATGCCCATATCAGTGATAATCGCTTCTATTGGCATAAATCCCGCAGCATGATTACCATCGATATGCATAATTTAATGGACTTAAGCTAATCTATCAACGAACGTCAACGGTCTGGTACGCCATACCGCGGTGCTGTGGTTTGAACAAATCAAAAGTTTAATTTAATTACGTACCTATAGTGTCCCGTAGTGTCCAGGTATAGAGAGGAGGAGCGCTCGGGGTGATACCCACGCAGTACGCCCACCGGTACGCATTCATGACAAACCGCCACATCGCCGCCGTTATCGACAGGAATCAAAATCGTAAATCAATCGTGTCCCTGCGCTCCTGGCCGAGCTGGCGGGGACATTTTTATCGGGCACGAACTTTTAATAACCGTCACTGTGTGTGTGTGTGTGTGGGGATGGTTTTCCGAGTCCGAAAGCAGTGTGTTTATTCACTTTCCACATCATTTACATACATCTGTTGCACCGATCCTCGCAGCGCTCGCACCCTAATCGGGTCCGACATCGACAACGGCAGATGGACGGACCGGTCGCCGATGTCCGTGTGCATACGCTGCGCAGCATACCGTGCCAGTTCCCGTGTTTAATGTTTGGAACGCGTTTTTCCAACCATCCGACATCGGAAAGGAACGAGGTCAACGTCAATGGGGCTGTTGGGCAGGGGAATTTATGCAACATTCGATGCTATTTACGATCGATCCGGCAATGTGTGTGTGTGTCCCATCCCACCGCCGAGGCTCTCCTGTGCCCTGTTCGTTCGTGTTTGTTCGCTATTTTATGTGTTCGTATTTTTATGACCATAAATTACGCGCGTTCCGATTTTGTGTCTGCTTTCCTGTTTCGATAATATGGGATTAAAAAAAACGGAGGTTTTTCTTCGATTCGTCTTTTGCTGCCAATTCCGTTTGTAAGCCAGTGACTTTAAGTTTGACTTTTTCCGAGTGTTTTTTTTTAATCCCTCGTGGTTGAGCCTGCTGGTTACGGAAGGATTATACGTGCGTTTATGCGATTAATGTTTGCAAATGGCCGAACGAAATATGTTCGGACGTTTGTTATGTTGGAGTTCTCTTTCTTGCCCGTTTGTATCGTAACTGGCGTGAGCTTTCATGCTACTGCTAGTAGAGCCAGCGTGATGAGGTGAGGTAAGGTGGAGGTAAGCTTGAGGTTTAAACGCTGTCAGAGCGTAGAAACCACAAACCCTACAGACCCTACATGGAGAAACTTGCTAGGACGGAGGAAGCTCGCAAGTTCTACAAGATGTTGCATGAGGCACGTTCTACTCCCAAGATCACCATGTGTCGGGATGCAGATGGCAACATTCTATTGGGCGTGTGAGAGGCGATCGAAAAGGTGAAGTGCATTTTCAACCGACACTTGAAAAGGGCACATGCATGAGTTTCCGGAGAAGGTATTCCTGAGATCGAGGAACGCCAGAACACGGGTGACAAGATACCCTCGCCAACTTTGGATGATAGCGGAAGTTCTCAGAGTGATCTCGCCGTTATCATGTTAGGGAACAGAAGCTACTTCCGGTCGAGTGGAAACAGGATGCCATACACGCTATGTACAGAAAGAAAGCGACTAACTAAACTTTGCCAGCTTTCAAGTAATCACATCCCTCAATGCCGCCTACTAGACCCTGTCCGGAATTCTCTTCGAATTTCGAAAGCTACAATGCTGGGATTTGTTTGGAGGAAAATCGACGACACACCGAAACTGGACCGATTCTTCGACAAACCCTCTAGAATTGCAGAATTGCGCCACCTAATCAACGACTTCAAGGCGTCCTAGCACTAAAGCTTACCTTTGAATCTCGATTGCTGAAGGTAACGATGGATGGTGTGTATTATCGAACATGCTGTCGGATGCGTCAAAATCTCACCGGGGAGACCCCAGATTCTCCTGTTCACAATTCAACTTAGAGCGAACATCGACACGAAGCCACAAGGATTGAACTCATGATCTATGCGACGAAGATGATGTGCTTCTCGCTGTATCCGGGAGACGATTAAAGTCCTTCCCGAAATCTTCGTTCCCGTGACCTTCTGTAATAATAATCCGATTCTTGTTTGGGTGTGTCACTACAGCTACTGCTTTCCCTTTTTTGACTCCAACGTATTTCTTTTCGTTTATCATCTTTTTCTTCCGCTCTCGGCTGGCAAATGCTACCCTTGACACAATCCTTCTTAACCTAAAACTTTCCTAGCTCTACTATTGTGCATCCTGGCCGCTTTATGATCCCCCTCATTCTCCATTGAAGATTTGTGGCTCCAAGTACTACGGTGTTTGGTTCTAGTGTGTAAGCAATGAACAATAATCAAGAGTTACTATGAATTCTAGGCGAACCCGTTTGGCGGTTGTTGTTAATAAATAATATAATAAATAAACTACTAAATAAATAATAAAAATAACAAAGAAATAAATCAGGAAATAGATAAATGAAAAAAAACAATAAATAAATACATAAACACACAAATACATAAACAAACTGTGCTGAACATGGTTCTTATTAGAGATGAGCATAACAACTCCTTTCAGGGAGTCGTCTCACTCTCACTCACCCACCATTGGGATTCGGATCGTTTAGCAATTCTTATGGGAGTCGTTCTTATGGGAACACACGCTCTTTGCCATGGTCGGGACCTCTCGTTTAGGGAATCTACTTTGACCATCGTGAACCTCTCGTTTAGCGAGTCACACCCACTCAATATTTTTAATCGGATCCCTACGGCCAGTTGTTACTCACTCGTGAGTGAGTTCTATTATAACGAATCCCTAAAGAGTCGTTCAAATTCCATGTTGGGAGTTAACTCACTCTTTTCATTACAAAGATTCAACTCACTCACTCACTCTTACTCAGTACGCATATCTCTAGTTCTTATTCCACTGGAACGGTATTACACTGGTTATATTCCCAAAATAAGCTACTATGTAGGCTTAAAATTCCAGTTATATTCCAATTACAAAAAATGTTCAACCAACCATACAATCACCTATGTGCGTGAGGGTATGTGTGTGTGTGTGTGTGTGTGTGTGTGTGTGTAAAAACGCTCTCCATCAGCTTATGATCACCCGCGCCCTCACGGAACAACAACAACTGCATCTAAACACGCCACCACCGCGCAGCAAATCTGGCCTCGAATCACACCGTTTGCATAATTTACTCTAAACCGTAATCGCATTAACTGTAACTGAACGCATCCTCTTGCATCCCGTGCACCCCGTGGTGCAGCGTGGCGTCCGCAGCGCGTCCGAAGCGTCGTGCGTACAACATGCAACATGCCAAACCCATTGTTCTGTGCCTTACGCGTTATGCTCCCGCGCGCCGGCCGCCATATCGCGGCCGTTTATTGTGCCAAGCGTATGGGTGTGTGGGTGCGATGCAAATTTGCCATATTCCATCATAAACAAATTGATTGGATAATGCGATTAACACTTACACTTTGGCTGCCACCGTCCGTGGATGTGCGAGTCGATAAAACGAGCCAGCGGGAGCCCGAAGGGATAATAAATGATGACGGTGCGTCCCTCGCTCTATAGGCGGGATCGGGTTCTGAAGTATTTTTTTTGGCTATAAAATGAACTTTTACCTAAAATTTGATTCACACATTTACACGTTAAGGCACAGCGCTATCGTAAGAGCAAAAACAGATATTTTTCAATTGCAATTGGGAGTATAAAAATCTGATAACTGTAATAAATAACACAAAGGGAATTTCAGAAAAATCCATAAAAGTAGAACAACTAAATTGTTAAGCACTAGAGTAGATATAATATGGTTATGCCTTAAATTACTAAAAGTGAACTAATTATATTAAGATAGCGGAATAACATAATTTCAATTCTGCGTAGCGTAAAAGATTTGCACAAATTATTCATCTTGCATTCAGTGTTAGAAACTATTAGAATCAACAGAAAATAAGTGATAGAAACTTGCTCTTACAGGGTCAAAGATTTGAAACATTGCATTCTGCATGCATATTTCCAGTACAAAACAACGAAATAATACTTTAAATTTCATACTAATTGATCGGCTATACACAAACAATTGAAATATAATTTGATCAATTATTGTTAGAAAAAAGTTAAAGAGACCTTCGCCTCTCTTATCCTGCGGATGCAAAGTTTTAGACAGACATTTGACAAAAAGGAATTTAAAAGAAGAAGATTGCCCGACAGTGTAAGATAGAGTTTTAAATCTTCTTCTTCTTTTCTTCGTCATCGGTGTGGCTATGCTTAGGCCGATTTGGAGAAATCAGCTTCCTAGGCCTTCTCCAGGTAATCCGTAAGATGAAGCCACAAAAGTAGAGAACGGCAGCTCAGGCCTTATGTCAGAGTTTTGAGTCAATGCTCACGGGAAGTTCGGGCAATTGTCAGGGATGTCCTTCCCAAGGTTGCGTATATGTTTACGCGTTCATACTACATAGGTGTGAGGTGCCCGAAGCATCTGTAACGAGTTAGTTAGTAAGTTAGTGCATAGGAATCTTCCAGTTTCGAAATGATTGGTGAACGAAAGCGTCGAAATTATTGTATAGGTCCTACCGTTGTATATGTCCTACCGGAAATGTAAAGGTCCTACCGTTAACCGTCTAGAGGAGACAGTTCTTTTTATTTGTTGATTAGTGCGCCTTACACACTTAGACAATCTCTTGCTGACGAGTGTTTCTGTAACGTTTGTATTGTATTATGTTGCTAACCAAGAGAACAAGAGTTACTCCACGGTGTAAAATGTCTACTGACAACCATATGCAAAGGATTTATGTTCCTATTTTAACCATATTTAGTGCAATTATCAATTCAAATTTATAATTTACTGTTTAATTTATTTATATGTGTTACACCAAAGTACACAACTGTAGAATTTCACTTGGGGTAAGCGATTTTGGTAGAAAATATAGGCAAATAATATCCCATTCCATTTTGAACTTGATGCTGAACTCATTCAGATGAGTGAAACCCATAAATAAATGAGCTATCTACACAGTGCACAGTGGTTTGCACTTAAACTTATTCTTAAAACGTTCCGAGTGTCCGATTGCCGGATTGTCGCTTTCAGTACGGAGAGGCATCAACCTGTTAAGCCCACTCACTTTTATTATGTCGTGCTTTTATTTGAGCGTTCTAAATTCAAACTGTTAGATTAACACATTTCCACACCATTTTATGTTCAGTTTGACGATTGAAACGTATGCGTTAACCCTTTGCAATCGGATTCAAAAGTTGTACTAAAAGTTGTTCTAAAATGCTACAAGCGCCAGGGGTATTACATTGGATCCGAATAGGTGCTTCGATACGCTTTGAATAGAAGGATAAATTCTGCTCCATTTGTCCTATAAATTAGTGTTGTAATATAGGCTACAAGAATGGATGGATTGGTATGCTATAAAAACAAAATAGTCAGAACCATACAAATGTTACCTCGTCTAGTTTCCATCCACGTTGCCCTTATGGCGGTAAAATCAAAAAAGAGAATGTCCTTCGCGTTTTACGTGAGTTGATTTCAACGCATGCGCCTTTTCGTTGTCCTTATGGCGGTATTTTTCGTTCAAGCGTTATGACGTTATGGCCCATAAGGATAGTTTGTGGAAAGGATAATGCGCGGTAGATGGCGTACCATGGCAATGGGAAGTGTTTGATTTAGTACAGCTGAAATTCAAATTTATAGAAAAAAAATGGATTAACATAATGTTTCATGGTTATTTATATGGCATATACCTAATGAGTGCGCACCACCATTCAAGAAAATGAAAGAAATTAGAGTTTGAATCAAGAGAAATACGCGGAACCAATGACGACCATGTTCTAAGTCCATAAATCCTTCGACATGATTTTTTTAAATTTTGTTAGAAACTTGTACTATATTGTGAAATTGTGAAGCGTCTGAATGTAATAACATGTTAAATATTATGTGGAAATATAAATGTCATCATTATTACCTGAAATGAAATCAAACGGTACTTAAACATGTTTGAATAGCCTACAAATCTACTTTGATTGCAAACCTGTCATGTTTGTATAAGTAAAATGTCAATTGCAGATCTAAAAATGGAAAAATGAGTACAATTAAAGTATTTAAAGATATTTGTGATAAAAGAGCAACCACTACAACACCATTTTCAGCATTTAAACATACCATTCGAGAAGGAAAGTTCAAAGCTGAACAGTTTTAAACATTACGAAAAAGATCCAAACAAAAATTTGCAATCACATAAAAAGACACAATAGTAAAATTATAACAAAATAAACAATACACCTGATCATTTAGACGTGAAAAGAAGACAAGTAATAACTCGAAATTGGACAAAAAACATTCATTCGGATGCGTAGCCGCCCGCAGCAAAACTCCAACTCCAAGGTGTGTGTATTTTTAAATATTTTTGTTTGTTTGTTGTTGTTTAATTTCTCATTTCTCTTTTTATTTCTAATTTTCAAAGATGTTTACATTTTTCTAGGTTTGCCTTGTTGCCGTGGTAGCGATATTTGTTTTGTTTTGTGTTGCTGCCTCTGTCGACTTCTATGCTCTTTGCTTCATTAGTTACAGTCCGTTCCGCCATGATCACGCCATTAGTTGAGTGTGCGTTTTTTTTGTGTATGCGTGTGGCTTTTTCTTTTCTTGCTCTGTGGAGTTTGTTGGTTTTTGTTGTCGTTGTTGTTGCATGGATTGAATTTAAACGCTCGACCACCGCACACTAGATTCGCAACAACTTGCCACAACCGTCGGTGGCGCCTGTGTCTTGTGTATTAGCAAGCCATGCTGAGAGTATCGTTTTCGGATGCTGCCTTTGTGTCCTCGCCTTCCGCAGATTTAATCCTTCGCGTTCGTCCCACTACCGAATGAAGCACGACGGTATCGTGTGCGTGCGCCTGTGTATGATGAGTATTTATGCTTGTGATTGGCTTAGTTTGAAATGGTAAAGAACCTTTGTCTGCAAAACCACTGCAAATCACTGCAGCCAGCTTTCGCGTGTGTGCATAGTGAACATCCAACAACAAATGAAAGAGTACCAATACCATTAAACCAAACAGCAGGATAATACTGATGTGCTTTATGAAGGTTTTGTTTCGCTTGCTCACAACGCGTCGTATGTGGAACGAAGCACGTTTCCGATGGAAATTTAAATATGAATAAAAAAACAACCAAATATACTTAAAAAGCAAGTATTATGTGTTGCGTGATGAGTTTTGTGTACTTAACGCGTATTAAATGGTGTAGGCGAAAGAGAAAAATGTGATGACGCTCCACCTACCAGTGTATAGTACGTATCGTGGTGGGGGTGTGCCTTTGAAGGACACGTCCCCATCCTTTTTCTCTCCCTATGAGTCATGAAGTCGTGGTTTAGAATCGGTTGCGTTCCTGTGGGTGCGCGTCTTTAGCTGCCCATCCCCACCAGCTTCTTGGTGTGACATATGCGCGACCGGTGATTGCTTTCCCACGTTTCGCATCCGGTCACTGGGATGGATGGGGATCTAAAGCAGCGCCTGCTATTGTAAACTAATGTGCAGCAGTGGCTTGTTTTTGTCTCGTTCAATTTCCCTTGGGTGGTAGGTTTCGCATTATCGCTTATCTAACTCACACACGGGCAGCGCATCCACACACGCGGAAAACTAACCATCGTGTACTAACCAGATTACGTATGTAAGAGATGTCTAACTCCCTTTCTCCTATTAGAATGAAGCGTTTAAAGTGTTGTGTTTTTTTGTTTGTTTTCTCCGCATTTCCCTGCCAGCACAGGCAACCCCTTTTTCTTGCTTTGTTTTTGCACATGTTTCGTTCCTATTTTACATCGGGTTTTTGTTTCTGTGTTGCGTGTGTGTATGTGTGTTGTGTTTTGTGTGCGTTTTGGTTGGTTCTCGAACGACAGATTTCACAAAACCCACCATCCGTGCCGAGAGGAATAAGCGAATGCCCGCGTAAGGCCATCACAGTTCAAAAGCTTCCTCTCGCCGTGCTCGTTTTTTTCTCCCTTTCGGTCGCCTCGGGGTTTTGTAATGTTTCACACCTCCACTCCTCCTCCGCCCTCCGCCTTAACTTGTGGGGATCAACCGTTTAACTGTATTTCATCATCTCCGTAACACTCGTTTCCCTCCAACGTCGGCTTTGCAATTCGTTTAATTACGATACTTCTTAATTCTTACAAGCAATAAGCGAAAACTTAATTAATTTATTCATTTGCTCTCTGGTGTGAGTGTGTGAGTATTTTTTTTTGTTTTTTGTTTGTTTTCTCTTCCTTTTCTCACATATGTTCGCTTGGTCTCGTAACCATTAGTCAAATGCTAAGATAATGTATATAAGATTTGTGTTACTTCGGGAATGAATGTTTCTTTTTTGTTGCTGCTTCTGGTAAGATTTCTTGTCCGTATTCCGCTGGAATTTTGCTCTTCGTGGGTTCCCTCCTATCACACAGTTCCCTCCGGAGCGGTGAGTGTAAGTGAAAGGTGGATGATGTGGAGATGGATGAAGAGCTCATATTTAAACTGCTTTACATATTGATTTCAAACTTGCACTCTCTCTCTCTCTCTCCCTCTCATGCGCGTCGCATTTCCTTTCTGATTCCTCCACTAACGTGCTCAAACTTACCTAAAGAGGTCAATAACGCTACTACTGGAGATGAGTTGATTTGAAATTGTTAGTATTTTTTTGTTGATTTGTTTTTTGTTTGTTGTGTGTTTTACTCTTTACTTTAATATATATATTACTATAACGCTTCTCGGTGAAGCCGGAGAAGCAAGAAAGTGGAGATCTTGAACGGAAAGGTGTGTGTGTGTGTGTGTGTGTGTGTGTGTGTGTGTGTGTGTGTGTGTGTGATGATAGTGTAGTTAAATGCTGCCTTTCATTCGCTCCCATCCCTTTGCATCCCTGTTGGTTCTCGAATATTACATACGGTAATTAATTACTCTTTGATAATAGCTATTGTAGGTACGGGAACAACTAAAGTCGGAAGGAACTTTCTGCCACAAAACCACGAACACAGCAAGCGTTCTTCCTAATCGTCTTGTATAAGTGAGATAGTGTTCCACTTAGCTCACAAGCTTTCGCGAAACGAAAAGATAAGAAACAACCCAGTGTTTGCGTTCTGATGCGAAAATGACAGCGGCTTACAGCGGTACGATAAAGCTGTATATAAATAGCAGCCTGTAGTAGGGCTAGTTGTGACCCTGCCCGTAGTGCTTTCGGTAGTGGTGGTAGTGAATAGAATCGTTTCACGGCGGCTGTTTTTCTTGCACAATAATAGGTGCAGAAGGTTGTGAGCTGATAGCGACCCAGTACCCGTACTGCAATGGACTGGGAGCTTCAGCGTTGAAGATTTCCTTGAGAAGGAAACGGTCTGTTGGAGCAACCTGGAACCGTACGCGATATCACTCGGCTTAAAGTAGTTAATTTATCTATGTATATGAATATATGAGTTAGGTAAGTCGTTCCTTCCATTTGCAAACCCTCCCACCCTCTTCCAAGCCTTCCACGAGACACGGTGCGCTTTGTTGGCTTTTCTATGTCGTTTCACTTCACCACGCAGCATGTGATGGAGGAGGAGGAGGCGCAAGGAGAGCATGGGTTCGAACAAACGATAAACGATTCTATTCTGTGCCTCGAGGGAAAGGAAACGACTCTAAGAAGAAAAAAAACTAGCAAAACCGTTAACCACTAGGTATCAATTATCATTATCAGTTATAAGTTCAGAGCGTGTTTTTCGGGAGCGTGTGTTGGGATGAATTAATGTATTCTGCCTTTCCCACCTAGCGTTAAAGTAAATCTGCACTCACGCACACAAGCGGCACACGGAAAACCTAAACTTCTCTCTTTTTCCTCTCTCTCTATCTTACTTTCTCTCACAAAGCTCTCTAATATAGTAATTTAGCAAACAGGATCATAAACAAAGGTATTAACAACTGTTCCATCTCGCTAGCTTTCTCGCGTTCTCTTTCAATGCAAAACTGTGTTGTGAATAAGTATAGCATATAATTTTGAATTATTTGTTTTCAATATGTCGATGGCTTTCCATGCTCAATATAAATGTGCTATGTACAGCAGTAATTAGTAATCGGAACAAAAGAATAGGAAAAAAAAACAGGCAAATTCTCTGCAATAACAACCTCTTAGTTGTAAGCACACACACACACTGCTTATTACGCTCTATTACGCACTAAAACCTGTATTCGAAATCAATTCTGCCCACTTTCCGGAATAGCCCTTTCCGTTCTCCAAAGCGCATTCTAACTCCTAATGTGTTACGTACAAATGTGTCGTTAAAGTATAGTAAAGATGAACGGTGAAAACCGAAACCAATAAAAAAACACAACACACGGGCAAGGGAAAGAACAATCTCAACGCAATTTCTGTTTTCTTTATCCGATAAACGGGGAAGCTTCTCGTAACGGGGGTTCATGCTTTTTCTCGACAGTATTCGGTTTCTGTTGTTGCGCTCGTTTCGTGTCACTGGGGCCTCAATTGGTTTGGATTTTCGGTTGCTTGTTTTGGGGTCGAGTTTTGTACTTTTTACAATTTCGCTTACGAAACGCGCTTAGTGTGTGTGTGTTTGTCCTTTCTTTAATAACTATTAACATTGGAACGCATTGTTTTGTGTGGTGTGAATGTGTGCGTGTGTTTCCGTGTGTGGTATGAGTATTTTCTAAGGATTTCCCTTCCGGACACGGGTTTCCTCATTCTTCCAAAGTGTTCTCACGATTCCCGCTCCCCTTAACTCCCGATTCAACTAACCGCTTTCAACGCATCTATATCAGCAAAATCGTTCAACTCAAATCTCACATTCAAACTTTAATTTTCTTACGGAAAACTGACGCCATCCCGGGCATGTCACATGCCCCCAGTGGAGCAAAGGTGTGAGTAAATGTATTGCGTGAAAAACATCTTCCTATGTACAAGATGATCGTGCTTCTCTTTCCTCGGGGGATTAATTAGTTCCTTCTCCCTGTCCATTTCACACCCACAGTGAGACCATTGCAAACGTTCGTCCATTCCTACGACGTTCCAACTCGGGTTTGCTCGAACAACGTGCGCGTGCTGGTCGTATGTGATTTTTGCTGTTGCTGTGGTGTGCTTTGCCGCTTATAATGTCAGTCTTTTACGGTTCTGGAATTTTCTTCTGTCACCTCTCGGTCTCCCTTTTCGTTTGCTCCATTTTTCTGCGTGATGCGCCGTGTGTGCGTGTGATTTCATTGGAAGAATATCTCCGGTTCGTGTCTCTTCTTTTGGTAGGCAAATGGGGCTTCCTTCCTTTGTGAACGTTCGTTTATCCACATTCACGTTCATTCGCGTTTACTTCAGCGATGTGATGCTCGTGCACGTGTATTTGTGTGTGTGTGTGTGTGTGTTTTTTCATGGATGATGGCATGTCGACTTCAATTTCTTGTTTCATTTGTTCTCTACTACTTGTGTTTTATCATTCGGTTTATCCACTCTACACTACTCGTAAATGGTTTGCAATTAGTATTATAGTTAGAGTTCATATTCCTTTTCTTCTGATCGAGTTTTTTTTCATGTTTTGTTGTTGTGTTATAAATAAATGAGCAGAATGAGCGCTACTGCCTCTCTTCTAAGTCGGTTGTTGTGTACTACTGTTTCTACCGCCGTCGGATGAATCCTCCCATCCGCCGGTCAGTTCTGGCTACTGATTCTGAGATTTTTCTTGCACCCGGCACCTGCTCATCTTTATCTTCGCCATGCTCGATTAACGGTTCTACATTAATCACACCTCCGGGAGTTAATGTTTGTCTCGTAGCTTGCCCTCGACCGAGGCCTCTATTTAGCATTATTTACACTACTACCTGCTTGAAGAATGTTGTTTTGTTTGTTTGTTTTGGAAATTTGTCTACTCGAGCAAAAGATGTAACGTTTTGTATGTGACTAGGCTTATATGGTGGCTATTAGCTAGTGTAACTACCTATGATTATATACTATCTGTATATATATATTTATATATGTATAATTGTATGCTGTATATGCAAAGAGAAAATACCTTGCATTGTTCCATGCTCCATTGCTTCATTATTTCACCCCCTGTTCATCGTCCAACGTGTGCGCACGTCCCAAGTCCCAGCGCATGCTGTCATCAGTAACAGGACTCTCGCGGTTATCTACAACACGGGTGATCTCTTCGATTCGCTCTTGGCTGTCACTGTCGTGCCTGTCACTGTGACAGAATAGTTGTGTGGAATTGACTTTTTTGCTGAGTATCAGTTAGTTAGTTCCTATAGTTTACGGGTATACGTCATCGGTGCCGTCCTGGGAGTTCGAAAGCGCGCTTTCTCGATCCATGTGCTACCTGCAGCAGCCAGTAGAGAGTGTAGTGTGCGCGACCGAAAAGTTGATGATGGGGCAATGTTTAGCGATATATTTTACCGGACCATCTATATGAAGCTAAAAAAGATATTCATATTAAAAATAAATAATATAATTATACAAAACGAAGAAAATAAATCAAAAAAGTAAAATAAAAGCAGTAACATAACATAGCTAAAAGAAAATCACAGTAAGAAAATAGTAAATCTAAAACCAAAAGATGAAAAATGTAAAAACAAGCATTGGCAAAGAGCGAAAAACCGAAAGAACATAAATTTTGTATAAAAATTGTATTTATTTTTCAGTGCCTACAATAAATATCGATTTAAAGAGACGCTAATTTATAGCTAAACTTAAAACCTAAACCACCTGTTTTACGCCCCCCAAAGCCACGACGTGATCATGCAGTCGTGAAATGAATAATACCGAATTTTCTATAACAAACAAAAGAAATAATCAAACACTGCGGCCGTTTTAAATGAAAACTATATACCCATCTTCCGCAAGAAGAGTAAATAATAACGGAAAAACATCTTGGAAATTTGTGGAGTGGTGAAATCTTTCATTCGCGCTCTGGATTGGTTGGTTTGAAATGCCTCGGTATTGCAGTCTTTCTTTCCCTAATTTCATGCGTTCCCATTGAGATTCTTAAAGCGGTCTTCCTCTATGAATGAGGCAGCAGATAGCTTCAGCCTATACGTATCCCAGTTACTCATAACCCTTTTTTCCTAAACAAATACGTTTTCCCATCTCAAATTGCATCGTGCCATAACAAATTAAGGGTTAAATTTTTAATTGCTAAGTGCAGCATTTTTTCTGATAATTCGGACGGAAATCTTGATCATTTCAACCGTAACTCATAGACAACTTTGAAACAATTACAAACAAAAGTAAAATGCAAACAGTTGCACATCTTGGAGAGCTGACATGAATAGGCTGAAGGGAAATCGTTGTTTCCGCAATGGCATTGCTGAGTATGTGTTCAGTTTGAGTTACATGCTAGGTTGTTTTTTCTTCTATTTTGTATGTTGATTGTTTTGGTATAGGTAAGACAGGATTGAGTGAAATCAACGTTTTCCTGGAAAGAACTGCTCGACAGCGTACCAGCCAGCAGGTGGGGATTTTTATGTTGAAACAACGTTCAAGTTGTATTACAGAATATGGTGTTCCGAGTGGACGCCGAGAAACGAATGCAACAATCCGTGCGAACAATCACTTCATGAGCGAATGTTTTCCCACCAATTTGCCCGCTGGACATTCACAGGTGAGATGCGGTGGAAGAATGAAACGATAAAGTTATTTTCCTCGCGCTTAACTAAGGCAACCTCCCAAAACATAGAACAAATCAGTATATACAAGTTGTGCAATAAGCTTTCCGAACGCCATTTGCCCCATCATCGATCGATCGTCCATGCGCACGCTCTCTGTACCTCGCTCTTTTTGTCTTTACCGCTGTTATCTTAGTTTTATCTCTCTAAAAACTCTCATTATCATCTTCACCCGTGTCGATGGGCTTCAGGACAAGCATGTCAAACTCCTTCGGATCACCGCTGGCACTGTTACGGCGCGAAGTGCGCAACCGTGGCCTACGCTGCCGTTGACGTTGCTGTTGCTGCTGCTGCTGTTGGGTGCTGGTGGTGTGCCGGAATTCCTGATTGCTTTCGGATTCGCTTTCGCGATGATAAAAATTGCCCGCCTCAAAGTCGGCCGCCGTACAGGTGACGGCGGACTCGATCGAGTGGTACGAATCGTTACGGACGTTCGGGCGTCCCGCGCTGCTGGAAGGACCCGGCCCACCGCCACCGCCACCACCACCGCCGCTAGCGCTGCTTCCACCCCCACCGCCGCTCGCTTTGAGCAGCAGGAAGCTGAAATCGTTCCACTTAAGGTTCGCAAGCTTCTGGTTAAAGTTCTGGGCCAACGAGGCGCTCAGGGCCATCTTGAGCCGTCCGGTCGATCCGCCGGAAGATCCGACCACCGCTCGGTGGCTACCTCCGCCGCCTGCCGGGCGCTTCGGTGTCGTCGGTGGTGTGATGATCGAAAGGGAGGAAGAGGTGGAAAGGCGGTTCAGTTTTTTGCTCGTATCGTTACCACTGCTGTTGGTGCTGTGCAGGAGCTGGTTCGTGTGGGTCCGGGAGCTGCAGGCCAGCGGGGAGGCGGACCGCGGCACGACCGGGTTCGGGGCGGACGAACCGGAAGAAGATGGATAGTGAGGGTAGCAGAGTGTGTAGTGCTGCGCCGGCTGACCGGCACCGTAGTTGCTGTTGCTAGAAGGGTAGAGTATACCACCATCGCCACCAGCCGCGGCGTCGCTATCGAGGACGACGAGCGCCGGATGCGACTTGCTCGTCGTCGTTGTCGTCGTCGTCGTCGTTGCAGGATGTAGTTGCTGTTGATGCTGCTGCTGCTGCTGGGGCACGTTTCTTAATCAATCCCGGTAGATGTAACTGCAGTTCTGGGGGCTCTCTTGCGGGCTGGGACTGCTGGATGGCGGTGCCGGGCTCGAGCTACTGTTGGACATGACAGGGGAAGATCCGGAGCTGGAATGGTGTGGACTGTCGGAACGATGTTGTGTTACTGGGGAAGGCAACAAAACAAAAACACGTTAATTAACCCGTAACTGATCGTGTTCTCCTCCGTCGCTTACCCATGCCATGTCGGGGCGGCTGCCTTTTCATACGGCCGAGACTTCTGTTACGAGTGTTTGAATTAAGGACCTATATAGAAATGCTATTTTTTAATTATACTTTCACCACCCGGATTGGCCCGGAAGCAACGATCGGTCAGCGCTGCCGCGCGTGATAGATATTTACCATATTTTGATTGATCAGTCCCTGGCTGGTCTCAGCCGCCCCG
Organism: Anopheles dirus; assembly: GCA_000349145.1. Taxonomy (NCBI): domain Eukaryota; kingdom Metazoa; phylum Arthropoda; class Insecta; order Diptera; family Culicidae; genus Anopheles; species Anopheles dirus. Next base: position 1,123,055 of record KB672957.1, read on the forward strand.
TTTCCGTCTCAAAGATACACCTGCAAGATAGACGAAAGCACACGTTAGAGCCGGTGCCACTTCTGATCCCTAAGCCGGGGGTCTCTTGTTGCTTCCTTCGCCACTGTGACACATAACGTACAGCAAACCAAGCGGTTCGAGTGACAACGGAATCTCGTACAAAAGAAACGGGAAAGTGGTGTATGATATGGAAGCGGGTTTGAATTGTAACGGACTGGCGAGCAAAGAGTGTGTACGTGAGAGTAAAAATGGCCAAGCATACAAAAACACACAGAAGAAAAGCGAACATAGAAAACGATAACGACAGCGATTGGCTTTCGACAGCGTACTTGCAAAAACGGAAATCGATTATGAAACGGTGTTGGTGAAGCGATGGATGCAGCGATGGTGTAGATGATGAGAAGAATTGTGGTTGTGACAAAGCTAAAACGGGTCGGAGAGTTTCGCGTGACGTATTTTATACTACTGTGGGAGTTTTCCATTTCGTTTTGTTTACTATTATCTGTTTATCTTTGTTTACTGTTCTGCGTTGTTCAGTCCGTTACACGACTGTACGACAATCTGATTTGAGAATAAAACGAAAACTTGAAGGGATAGATGAAAGTGATGTTCTAGACATTAGTGGCAAATAACATAATACGTCTTTTTCATGAATTTATCATATGTTTACAAACCCAATTACTCTCTATTATGCTATGGACAAAATTGCTCCATGAAACGTACCTATTTTTTAAGGTCATAGATAATCGTTTAAAAATTCGTTTTAAAAATACAGGCAGTTTTAAGATAAGGTTATGAGATCATAAGATAAGATCATCTTTTTCGCGTAAATAACCACCTCAGTCTTAGCATGTGCAATTCGTAACCAAAGTTGGAGTCATGAAGATGTTGATTATCAATATAGTAATAAATCGAATGAATGTAACGCATGGAATCACGTTTTTAATTACTTTCGCGTTTGTGATCATTTGAGAATCATTTAATTCAGAATCAGAATGATAAATGCTTCCTGTTAACAATTTCTTTAAAAAAATTTATGTTACTTTGTTTGAAGGGCTGCCCGTATTTTATTCATAAAAAAGAATGGGATTCCGGTGGAGAAATAAAATAAAATCGAGGAAGTAGAAATTCATTGCTGCTGTTACTGTCAATGTTTGTCGGTGACGTGTAAAACATTCATGTGTGTGCATAGGGAAAAAGGTGAAATTGAATAGATTTGTTTTTGATTTACGCAAGTCATGCAAAAAAAAAACATGTATGAATCGTAAAATCTGGCAAGCTTCATTTCTGCCCCAAGGCAGCTATAAACAAAGGATCCCCAGCACATTGTGACAAAAAAGAGAACCGGAAGTTGTGTTCCCAGCTCTCTCGAAAAAAAAAGATATAAGCGGGCTGGAACGATGGTCAGATCCTATGATTAAAATAAATTTAACATCAGGCAACATTTTTTCCCCACACTCCTCCCAATGGGGTCACTGTCCAACGAAAAATTTCAATCGAAAAAACAACAGACAACGGAGACACGATGGAGCAATACAAGAAGGAGGACGGCGGGCGGAACGAAATACTTAATAATCAACGGTACACAACACAATTAAAACCATACAGTTTTGCGAATGATGAAAATTTCATTACGAACACTTTTCGAATGCGGTGCAATCAATGTTTGTTAAATGACGGGTACGGGGATTGAACGGGAGTAGAACGATAACGCAACAGAAATACTTTTTTTGCTGTTTGTTTCATCTATTAAAAATGCCTTTTGGACACAATATTGGTAATGCAATGGAAGCAAACGAAAAAGGGTACAAATCACGAGACACACAACCGGGCGTGAACGAAAGGGGGAAAGCGCATGATGATGATTTGATGAAACGGATTAATTGGCATCCACGACGGTAGGAAAAAAATTGATAATACAGAAAACAGGCACAAGGACAACGTAACGGGGCGCTTCCGCGCTCATCCCACCGTGTCTCGGATGCGTATTGAGAATTGATAATGGTATTTAGAAAATGGGGTCGGAGGGAAACATGATGAATGTTTGTGGTGCGTTTTGAGATTTTGTTTTTTTTCGGGACCTACTTTTTTGACACTTCTTGTCGTTGAAAATCCGTCACCGCGACGATAATTATCACCCTGTTGTTGGAATATGTGGTTGGTTGGCGAATGGGAAAGCGGAAAAAACCGGGGAAAAAGAGAAAAAGAAGAGAGAGAGAGAGAGATAGAGAGTTTCAGTGAGTGAGATACAGATGGACAGAGAGAAGAGAGATAGAGAGAAGGAGGTGTGTTGTGTTGTGAGTGAATGAGCGGAAGATGTGTGTGTGAAAAGTAAGGTTACAGTGGTCAGCATCTACTGCGAGCAGATTTGTATGGTTTGATGTGGTTGTAGGGTGTGTGTTACATGTTGAGAATTGAGTTGAGTGTTAATTTATATGAGTTACAATGACCGACACATTAAAAATTCAACCAAACAAAGGTTTTAGCTCATACGACCTTATTTTTAATGCAAACGCGTCAGTATGCAAAGTTGAAAGTTCAGGCAAGATAAAAACGAACAAGTTCGAGTCCGAATTGATAATTACTGCAAACGATAATTGTTTTTGCGATCGGTTCGAACTAACTAACGATTAGGCTAATCAATTTGTCGCTAATCATCAATCTCATTTCCATTTCGTAATGGATGGAACATATTTCTAATGATTTATAATGAACTTTGCTTGAAGAATACTAATCACTTTATTTATGTAACAAATTTAAACATAAAAAGGTTTGAAGCGAAAAAAAAACCAATCCTTTAGTCGAATCTGATAGTATGGTAATGAAAAAACGATTGAGGAATGTGTTTATTGTGGAGCAATAATTTATAGTGAATTTAATGGAATCTTTAATCTGTACTACGTTATATGAAAAGGAATAACAAATCGATTTGCACAATGAATTGCCGGAGACTTCGGGTATCTTGCATTCGAATACGATGGCACATTTTTAATTGTGTCGGTCACTGCATATTTATTTTCGTAATGATTTTCTTCTCTAGCCATCTCCTTGTTCTATTTCTCTTGTCATGGAGCGGATGTTACGCTTGCGAATAGAAAGCAACATCCCTCCCGTCTGATTGTACTAAGGAGGAGACAGGTCTCGTCGTAAAAGATTATAAGAACGCGTGTGAACCGAATGCAATAGAGCCAGTGAGCAGTGTGCAGAAGCTGCACGAGAAGCTGCGCTGCTGCGAGCAGAAAAGCTGGCTAAAGCGCGCAAGAGAGCTTGGCAAGAGCTGGCTGGTGCTGCACACATCATTAGGGTTCGCTTCTGCCGCCAACGTATCGTTTCGTATGCAAAACGTTCAGCCACAAATCTCAATCCGGGAACGACGAATAGAGCACGGGGGACTCGAGTGAACGAGGGCACCTCTTTCAGTGGGTCTGGGCGTGGAGGATTGGCTTGCTACGCCGAAGGTCTAACCGAAACCGTACGTACCTGATGGGATCGTAGCGTGCCGAAGTTGTCTCGGCCTCGGTAGTTGTCGCGTGCGTTATTATAGTTATCCGGCTGGAACTGTAAGAATTGGAAGAATGGTTTCAAAATAGTAACCAGTGAACCCGTGAGGCCACTCGTGTGTGCCTACCTGGAACAACGTTTCCGAGTTGACGCCATGGTGATGGCCCATCGGTTTTCTTAACGTATTTTTTGGCGAATGCTGCATCTTATTCTGACTAGACGGTTGAGGTAATAGTACAGGCTCGGCGTAGGTCACTTCTTCGACCTGTGGAAGTAGCTTCGGTTCGGCTTGTATTCTAAAAGAAGGGGGCAGAAGTAATGGTTACGTGATTGTTTCTTTCACCTTTCTCCTCCGCTCCCGAACACGAACCGGTTAACATTTTGGCGCTGTTCGAAGTACTCATACTCGGTATCCGGATAGGGAAGATTGTCGTCCTCGTCCTTATGGCACCGCCGGCCACAGAAATAGCCGGTAATGAAGCCAACCAGCAGCGCAAAGATGGCCCCGGCCAGCACGGCCATCACGAGCGTCTCCACCGTGTACTGTGCGTTGATCAGATCGGGCGTAATTTGCGGGCCTTTATCGTTGTACGTTTCCGAGTTGAACTGAATCTTATCGGACGGCTGATCTCGGAATGGCCGCTGCGGATCGTACTCGAGATCTGAAGGTAAAAATAGAGAGCGAAAGAGAGAAAAAAGAGAGGGTGAGTTTCATTTGAACACGTTTTCTATCAAAACGGTCACAAAATGTATCTAATCGAATAACGATACACCAAACGGCTAACGACTCGAGGAATCAATTATCGGGTGGAATTGAATCATTAAGGGACGCATGCCTTGCTCCTTTTCGTAGCGTACTTTTGTATCGAGTTTCAATCGTACATATCCCTCTCAACTCGCCCGGAATAGAAAAGTAACACATGTTTCGTATTGTATCTACGATCGGATGATGAAACGTAATCGGTGTGATTGAATTAAATTTTGCAAAAGGGATTTGGTCTTTGTGTTTGAGTACGCCAGCCGTTGCGAAAGATGACATTTCCCATAAGGCTCGCTGCCGTACTGAACAACTTTGCTAATCGTGTTTACGACACGCATACAGAGTAATTGATCAGGCTGGAACGTTGATTGTCTTGTAATTTAGATGTCCCCTTTGTTACTCATCATTCGAAGATAAAACGTTTTTAAATCACTTCAAACAAGTTTGTTAGGAAATAATCTTTTGCTTGTATCTAATATGGCTAGTCTAATCCTTACTAGCTGAAATATTAATAGAATTTTCAGTGACATGCTTGTTTCAAGCATCCAGATCTCAAGGGTAGAGTTAACATGATGATATTTTAAAGTCGACAACAAATCTTTGGCTATGTGTGATACGGATTGTTACCGAATTATCGAAAAGAAATAAGATCAGTACGAGTTCAAACTTTTTGGGAGATTGAGAAAGGATTACATTTCCATGCCAATTTGATAAATAAAATCTTATATTTGGGAGATGTGTCTAAGAATATGTCATATATTTTGAAAAGCAGTTGGACATACCATAAAGTTCTCTTTAAAAAACCCCTACTGAACACGCTCAGTTCGAAGTAACTGAGAGAGTGGTACTGATATCCTTTAAATGGTTACCATTTTCGCTTTTTAAGGATCATCGAATCAGATTTATCACAGATAGAAAACTCAACATTGGTATGGTTTCGTCCGGAAATGCTCTTGATATTTGTTGCCAATACGTCTGCACCGCGCACACACACACACACACATGTCCTTCTCAGTTCGGTAATCCGATCCAATACCGGTTTGCGGCAACCACTAATCCAATTAAAGACAGCGATGACATGTTTCAGATTCACGTGAACTTCACCCACAGGCCACTCTCCACCCCGCCGTACCGTCGTCACGTCGTACGTACCCCGGTATCCTTGCCGTTCGACGGCGTTCGCATCCTTTGCCATCTTGCCCGACGGGCAGGCCGCGTGGTCCCCGCTGGCGACGCTCTGGTAGAACACGTTCTCCTCCGACCACCGTGGCGCACCGTGCGACCGGCATTTGCCGACGATTTTGTCCCAGGCACAGTACGGATCCTGCAGCGCCACACACTCGCTACACGTGGAAGAGGTAGAGACGGGTGAAATGAAATACAAAAAAAAAAAAACACGCATGAATGAAAATGGCAGTGAGTTATAGAGCGACTGAAAATTGAAATCGATCGAATATCTTCTTCCGGGTGCAACGAAAGTTTTCCGTGTAGTATGCGTTGAAAAACAGTCGTTCCACTGCGGAAACGCATCGTTAAGTGCTTCAGTTAGATATATATACGCTTCAGCAGCTGCTTCAAGTGTCTCTGTGCGGGCTCTTGGTGAATCGTTTCTCTGTCTTCTTGGCGCCGCCACCGGAATCACTCGTTTCGTCCTGTACGTGCCAGGATGCATTAATTACCTGCAGCTTGTTATCTTCTCGCTGCTGCAGCGGTGCAATTTGATCGCCAGCACGGTCGTATCGGTGACTATAATTAATTTCCCATCATCATAACTGCCGTCCTTGGGGGTGTCTGTTGTGTGGGCGAAGCCGTTCGGTTTGCGTTCGTTTCCAAAGCAGTGTTTTGCGCCGAGTGTTCGCGTTCGTACGTCCCCCACCCGGGGATGATTACAATCGAGCATTTGTTGTCCGTTTGATCGTCGTACATTGTGACGGTCGGGAGCCGTAGGGTACACCACATCCAGCAAACGATTAATATGCGGCGTTTGAACGCGTTACGATGCACAGGGTCCGCACAACAGGGAGGGCCGATTGCATGAAAAGAAATTAAAACGAAACATAGATTAGCAAGCGGTCGTTATCAACTGGCTTGGGAAGGGATGCAGAGGATGTGCTGTGCTAGGGAATCGGAGGAAAGGCGATGAATAATTGAATTTGGTTTAGTTTACGCTGCATGTTTGCCGAAGTAATAGGCCCTGTAAAGAGGGTTGTCATTTTGCGATTGTGTTCCTGTCATCACGACAGGAACACTAGTTAGCAGTTAATTAGATTTTAAAACATGCTTCAAAACCATAGCCGGATTGGTAGTCCTGCGTACTAAGGGACCAGTCCAACCCGGTTTAAATTTGAACTCACAACTTTTCTTCTTCAGATCTCTAATTCATTTATCCAATAATGTCATATAATGCTTTTTATAATATCCTCTCACTTGACAGTGTAAAGGTATCTGCTGTTCCACTCTCCCGAAAAGCCGAAATTTCTCTTTGTTTATATTCAAGAAGCGACGATGCTTACTTCCTTTTTAATAAAACACACGGCACAATTTTATGCGCAAAACTTTTATAATGAGCACACCAGTCGCAATCTTTGCTGCATCGCTGACTGAGCACACACGGCGTATGCCGTGGAGAGGTTCGCACCGGTAGACAGAGAGCAAGCCAAGTGAAACATCACATACCTCTCCTGCTCGCCCCAACTGGCGTAGGTACCCCGTGCAATATCTGGTTCGCTGTTTCGTTTCGCAACTTTACTCCAATTACTGCCTAATTATGAGTTCTTTAGCCAGGTCGTCACGCTGCTGCTGCTGCTGCTGCTGCTACTACTTTCTCTTGTGCTAAGGACATACACACGCGCACCTACAGCAGCACCAACCAGAAAGACGCGCTACAGGGCGCAGAATTTCACCAAATGCTTTTTTCGTGAGCTGCAAAGTCATTTTTTTAGATAACGAATACTCCCCCCCCCCAAACTCGTTTCCCCCCGCCACCTCTCTATCAGGACCTCTAGGAAAAGGAAGCCTCGCATCAAGCAGCACCACTGTTCCCACCGGTAAGAGCAGTTTCTTGTGCCTTGGCAAGGGGCCGTCTTCGGGGAGACGCGTCTCCGGAGAAGCTTTCTGTCTTCCCGACGTGCTTCCTTTGGCAAATATCAATTAAATTATAAACTAAAGTTTTGTTTGGCCTGCCGGTAAATGCTCCACTGCATGTGCTTGCGTTGCGTGCGTTTGCGTAGTGAAGGGATTCGGTAGATGATAAGTAGTGTGTGTGCTGGTGGTATGTGCTTTGCCGGGCGATTTGCTACAGTCTGGGGAATGGATCCAATTAGCGCAGCAACATCGAGAACAACTGGGGGGAAAACGTCAGCGTGTAAGGCTTTAAGTTTATGAAAAAAAAGTATCAAAAAAAGTTTAAAATAGACTCTTACATCGTTGTCTTTAAGATCTTAACTGAAGAACTGTGTCCTGTATCCTAAATTTAAGCACATTTTTATCGACAAAATCCTGTTAAAGAGCACATTCACTAGTTTTAAATCGACTTTGGGTAAACCATTGAATGAAGTTCTTATAAGTCAACTTGACTTGTGATTTTTTTTAATATTTCTAAAAAAATCAGTAACCTTATTGTTGTTTATTTGTACATGACATAAATTCAATTTACTTCTCCTTTATAAAAGGCTTTCATTAACTACCATTAACAATAACAACTTTTCGTACATACCGAAAACAACATAAACAAACATTGAAGAATATTTAAATTTAATAGATATAGTTCAGCAAAGGACAAACTAGCAAAGAATACAGACCAATTGTAAGAGGCACGCGAATCTTAAAAATAAACCTTTGAGGAAAGGTCCTCATGAGGTTTAAACTTTCATTGTCTACTTGAACATAATTGTTTTGTGTTTGATGAATTCCCAAGAAATATACAAATTTGCTTAAATATATTGATTATTTATTTATTTATTTATTTATTATTATTCTACGGTCGTAGCCGTATTGACAATTGTTTGTTGTCGTTGGTTTGTTAGAAAAAATATATTGATTAATTAATATAACAAAAAAGATTTTATATTGTATCTAATTTCACTTTGATATACGATTGATTCGAATCGGATTCAAACAAATTGTAAAAAAATAACGTCGAGCTTGACACAAATGATGGAAGCTGTAGTTTTTATATGTTCACGCTAATGTTGATAAGTTTTTCGTTTGTTGAGCAAAGCGTAGCTCACTTCAAATAAGCGTATAAGAAAAACGATCGCAGCCAGTGATTGGATTTAAAAAAATATATATCAATATTATAAATGCGAGTTATTTAGCCAAACAAACTTTGCAAACCACAAGACATAATGGGACGGAACCTCATTAATTAAATAATATGCTGAGTATGCATATATCAATATGCTTTATACTTATATTTTTATTGCTATTGTGTTGATTATATTGCAATAAATGAAACATGAATCAACAGAAACAATTTTTAAGTAATTAAATATAATTGATAGAAGACTTCACAGGCAGTTAAACCGCGATAACTATTGAGCAATAATAGAAAAAATACCTTAAGAAGTATAAAGTGTGCATTTCGTGCGCTGAAAAATGATAGCCTAAGTAATGAATAAAGGCTAATAAATGCTAAGCAATGAGTAGCAATTCGCCACCAATTTACAGCGGGTACCTTCATCAAATCAAATTCACTCATTACCTCAACACAACTCATTCCGGCACAAACCATAATCAGCACACCCAAAGCTTCAATCATTCCCATCTGCTGGTGAACGAGCAGCACGGTCTAAGTATGACATAGGTAGACCAAAAAATTAAACCCCTCCCCGAGCTACAATCATGGGGACAACGCTGCTGGCGGAGCGGAAAATCGATAAAGTTCCCCTTCCCACCCCAGCTCCTATCAAATGGCTCGGCAGGAGATCAGCTGCCGGCCGCGAGTTGCCATCTTTTTCGCCCGTCCCTCGGACCCAATCGGACCCGTACCGACCCGAAGCCGGCCGGCGTACCGATGCGGATGTCACTGCGTCACTGTCAATCGGTGGTCATCAGCGTGACGTCCGGGGAATAGGAGGATGTCGATCATTAGTCCGCCGCCAGGGAGAACCCGTGCGGGAGGGGGTGGAGCTGAATGGTGGAGCACATGCATTAGGTCCGTTTTATCGTCCCGTATCCGTTCCTCTCTGCTTTTTTTATATTTCGGGCTGCCCCCCTCCTGATCCAAAAGCCCAATCCCCACCAGGACCGCCGGTAGCACCACGGTATCGTTTCCACCGATCGATTTCGTCAATTTGCTTCTGCTGGGGGCTTTTCTCGTTGAGCTGAGATCGATCGATTGTTTCTCGATTTAATAAAACCTTTCTGTACGGCAGTGGGAGCAACCCTGCCCTGGTCAAGGGGAACGGAGAGAGTCAGCCTTTCAGCGTGCGGCGTCTTTTGGTCCCGGATTTCATCAAGCTAACGATTTGAAATTCCCCCGTGAATCGTTTCGGTTGGCCCAATATTTTTTTCGTACGGCAAGAATTTAACGAAAACGATAATCATTCGCTGTGTCCTCGTCGACACAGGCAGCTCTTGGTGGGAGGTGGGAACAGGTTGCACACCCAATGAGGACGGTGATGAGGACGAAACCCGCGCGATGCCCGAATTTCACCGGAAACAATTTTCCTATGCAGACCCACCGCGCCCCGTTCAGCCTCCTCCCGCTCATTCTCCTCGCAGTCTGTATCTGGGACAAACGGGCAAACGAAACAAAAACCGGTTCAACCGTAATTGTGTGCCACGTACGTACGGTTCGGTTGTGCTCTATGTGGTCTTTTGCGGTAGAGCGTGGAACACATTTAACAATTGCGCTCATGTGTGCCCCTGTCCGTCTGTGGCTGAGTGTGTGTTTGTATGCGAGTGTGTGCGAAACGATCAGAGAACGGTCAGCTTTATTTTTGCCAGCCTCCACAGGCTGGAAGCGCACAGCTCCGCCCGGCATGCGGAGTTTGCCGAGTTTGTTTTGTGCCCTCATCAGTCGGTCTCGCTTTTGTTTGCGAAAGCTCTCACTACAACCCACGGCACACCCCGCGCGGCCCGTGTGCGAGTGAGTTTTCCACCGGACGCGATTTTCCAGTTTCGATTGAAATTGAATTAACGGCGCGGGAGGAAGCGTACCGTGCGAGAAAGAGCACGGGCGGTATCAAATTTGCTTTGAGAAAACAGAAGCGGTAGCAGCAGCAGCCGAGCGACACAAAGCTTTTTCGCACGGAAATCTGACCGACCCGGTGTATTTATTCTACTTTTCTTCCGGCCGATCGGATTCGAAACGTAAACTCCCACTTTTGGGTCGGTTCCGGAGCAGCCGGCCGTCTCGGCTCGTGCGAACGTGTAAAAGGTTAGCGCACGGCGTGAAAATTTCAATTCGACTCGAAGCACACACACAGGCGCGCGCGCGGAACAACAATTCCCAAACCCGGTTCCGGTTTCCGACCTCGGAGTTTGTCCCCCGTTCGTCAGCCTCTGTCCGCGAACCGGGAGAGGCAAACTAGATTGGAAAAATGCAAATAGGCCACCGCTGCGCTGGTGTTGGTTTTGGGTGCGATGAATTCGTGCTCTGCTGGTTCCGGCGGTTCGAGCCGGTTTTCCGTTCGTTTCGGTTTCACTACTGACCGAAAGAGTGGCAGGCTGCTGCAGCAACTCGCACGCAGGATCAAACGTGCGAAGTGTTCGACTGCACCGACTGTTTCTTTCTCCTTTGTATAGTCTGCTCGATCGTCGTGGGGACGGACGGGACTGGATGGCAACGAGGGGTAGGATGCTGCTGGGACTTAGTCGGGAGGGTGTTTCTTTTGCACGATCCTTACCGTACTGCGTCGTGCGCACGATTTCCAGCGTCCGGATCGGTTCGTTCGTCTGCAGCGCATCGATTTCCTCGATGACCACCGAGGTTACCTTCTTGTTCGAGTCGGCCGATTCGGCGTTAACCGTTTTGAGGATTTTGCCGTGATCTGAAAAAAAACACGCGGAAAGCGTGGAAACGAAATGAATCATTAAAGTGTCTTTGATTGATTGCGCCTCGCACGGACAGCGATTTGCGGGCGACGTGCGGTGCATTGTTTGGGTAGCATCGAACGATTGCAGTGCGCTGCAATCCGAAGCGTGCCATCGATGAAAGTGCTCTTGATTGGATGGAAATTGAAAACGGGTTTAACGGCGGGTATGGCAAATTTAATTTGAAGGAAATTATATAATCAAATGGGGGTTTTTGTTCGTCTCTTGAAAGCGAAATAAACATATTAAAGCACTGCTGTTCACTAATGCCCTTACCTGTTCCAACGAAAATCACGTCGTACGTTTTACCGCCGGGTGTTTTGATCTGTGGATCCACGGCAATCGCGGTGAATCGGTACCTGTCAATCAACCGAACAAGAATGAATGCTCATTAAAACGTGAACTAGTACACTTTTTTAATGGAACGAATTTAAACTAAAGCCGCGGAATTGAACTGGACTGGTACAGTAAAAATGTTCGTATTACCTGCAGCTCACAAAACATTCTTTAAAAAACACCTATTTTATTATGCATGAGCTGAGCACAATTTAAAATTGTTGAAACTACCTTCAAATTGTCGAAATATGATTTGAATATTTTAAACCAAGTCCCTTTGGAACCCTCTCCGACCAGGGAGCGTTCATATAGTATGCGCTCGTAACAGCTCGTATGCGATAAAGTTCGAAATCAAGCTGCCCTCGTTCACTTTGTTATACCCGTAGCTGGACAGTCAGTCCTGTTTACGGAACTACTAAATCTGAGTCCTGCATAATGAATCTGCTTTTCTTGGTCGGTGCATTTCATTACCATTGATAACACAAAGTAGCTCTCAAATTCGAAGGAATTCGAAATCCGTATGACAAATTACTGTCTACATAATTGGTTGCCAGTTTCGCTAATTTGTTTAGCGAATCCAGCTTAATATAGAGGTTGACAGATCGTCCGTATTTAGCAAATCGCCAAAACATGACGTAGGTGTGAAGTATGACAGATCAACATTTAAGTAAAATTTGTTCTAAAACTTAGTTTAACACCATTCAGGTCAACAGTTCAACTTAACATTGAATAGTTTTACATAAACCAATGCATTTAGAGTAAGTATACCAGTTTTCGGCCACTTAGTGCAGCAGATTCACCAAAAACATGCGATACGATAGGAGAACTATCGTAATTTTTATTTAAGTACCCTGTTTGTACAATAAATGTGTTTATTATCGAAAAAACTATGAAAATGTAAATACTATTTTTGTTACAGTCTTTCGACCAGTGTTCCAGTTTTTGGCCGGCTGTGCTCCAATCTTTCGGCCACGCTTATAAGAGGTCTTAATATGTATAAATGGTGTTTAAAATACCAGAAAATTATTAGAAACAGATTTGCACCCTTGATTTGCATCAAAAGCTGATTTAAAGAGATTCATTCTTTAATTTAATATCGCCATTTCGATCACCACGGCCTACTGTGTTGGACGATTGAAACGTCACTTCCATGGAAGATTTGCATGTACCAGTTTTCGGACACCTTTAAAATGCAAAAACTGTTATTAAATATGCAAATAAAAATCGAAAAAAGCATGATTTGATAAATCATAAAACAGTACAATATTTCAGCCACTTTACATTTTTTGGCTCTAGTTTCTTATCTCTCGCTGTCGGTCGAACTATTGGTACACACCAAATCGAACGAAATTTTGGCGGCATTGCACAAATATTTATATATTTTGTAAAATATCGATGTGTTTGCTACAAAACTTGGAACTCGACTAGAAATCATGATTAGCGTTTGAAAACATACGATGTAGATCTTTATGTATTGCATTTTAGAGTAATATTTGAAGGTTTTGTTTGCCTGGCCGAAAACTGGTACACTTACCCTACTGTACAAATGTATTAAATTCATATCACATTTTGAACCAACCATGAAGAATCACATGTCGATTAGATATGCGAATGCTGTGATAAGCTGTTTAAACATATCAACAATCCTTAATCTAACCGAAAGTTGCGCCATTTTCTGCCGCTATCAGACGCTATAGGTAATGATTATTCCTGTTATCCTTACGTGCCATCAACTGCGATGAAAGTGAGATATTATCCAAATGCAAAGTACACTATTAAATCTCAACATGAAATGCAAACCACTACTAGCGGCGGCGGCAGCAGCAGTAGCAACACATAAAGGTTATGTGCGGTTAATCCTTTTTCCCAATGGCAGCTTCACCCCCCACTCTCTCTCTCTCTCTATTTTCTTCACCTCTACCTTATCGTACTTGCAACCCCTTTCGAAACCCGGGCGGCGATATTAGCAGCGGACAAGTAGGATGCAAACGTATCCATCCCGCCCGATCGGATAGGAATGGCCGTGAGTGAGTGCGCCGTATCTCGCTCCGTGCTGCCCCCGTAAACACTTACATCGTGCTGACGCGCGTCAGGATGGGGGAGCCGAAAAATGCGGGCACGGTTTCGTCCATCAGCGAGTGGGTCTTTTTGAAGTTGAGCGTCAGGTCGGGCAGCGTGCGGGAATCGTTGTGGCACGAGCCGGGCCGTGGATCGGGAACCTGGACACACCGACGGAAGACGCAAAGCGGAAAAGAGACAGAGTGAGAGAGACATTTAGTGTGTGAACTGGAACTGAAATGTTGCATAGAGTGGCGTGTGTGGGTGTGTGTGCTTCGTCTGACTGGTCGCACGCTAAAATTGACAGGATAAACAAGCGACAACTTCAACTCCAGCCATCAGTGGCAGCGACCCGCGTTCGGTTTTATTTTAATTAGCGGGCATAAGCACACGTTTGCACTAATTAGTTTGCAGCCGGCACCCGCCGGTCGTTTCCAGCTGCGCTCGAGCTGGCAGCCACTCTCTGCGCCTGGACCATGCTGCTGCTCGTTCGACTTTGATGGTGGCGAAACATTTACATCGCGTTTGCTTTGATCCAATTAGCGGTAAATTCCGCATCTTATCTGTTGCGGGATGTTTCGTGTTTGTGCCAGCATTTGCAGGCCCGCCGCCACTGGCGGCGTGGTTGATTGCACTCTTGTCGCAAGCTAATCAGATTACTATTGGAAGCAATTATCGCATGAATTGGAGACTAGTTAGCTAGGTGTCTGCTCTAGGTTGCCAGGCTGCATGTGGGGCTGGGGACTTGCGTGCTGATCGTGTTTATTTGAATATTTTAAAACCCCGTATCGTCTAGCGGGGCCCCGTTCGGAAGGATATCCCACTTACATTGAGCGGGTTCACCGGCAGCCAGTTCGAGTTAAGTCCACTCTGCTCCTTGAAGTTACCCTCGAACGTGTCGGAAATTTCCTAAAATGAAAAAAACGAGAAAATGCGTTACTATGCGTTTATCACGAAAATTACATTCTAATGCGATTTATCTCAAGTACGAGCGACCGCCCGAATATGCTGAAAGCTGAAAATTACGCCGTAAAGCAGCCATATCTCCCGCACGTGATCACGATGATGATGATGATTACATTACAAAACAGCCTCCTCTCCTGCTCGTACAAAACGACAACGGGCGGGACCACGGGCTGGACACGGCTCCCTTTGCACCCACGTAAAATAGGTCACCGGTCCAGCAGGGCGCAATGAGAGATGAGAAAAAAGTACAGGACCCGCTGGCAAAGGATCCGAGTGCGGTTTGGCAATTTCGCGAAGTAATACCCCGCCCGAACGTACGCGCTACTGGGAGGAGAATGGGCGGCTTAATGGTATTAATTCCTCCCACTGGCTTGTCCCCTCCACCCATCAGGATGCGAGGGTGATGAAAATTAAGCAAAAAAAAAAACAGGATAAAGGATGGAGACTGTGCTCATGGTTACGAACTTTCACGCAAAAATAATACTCCTTCCGTGGGAAGGACATAAAACAATGTGACCGTCTTCAACTTCAAGCCGGGCAGATGTTTATCTCCCTCCCTCTCAGCTATTGACCCGATTGATGCTTTTTAACGCTTCCTTTTCCGCGGTTGGTAATGCTCACCGAGTCGAACGCATCAATTAGTGGTCTGGCAATATATTTACTTTCGACATGGCTGTACCCCTTTGCCGGGTGGGGATTAAAAGTTCACTCGAACGCAACAAAAAACCATAATTAATAGACGCGCGTCGCGCGAAAGGTGCGACGACGCTTGTCTAACTTTTATTTCACGCTGTCAGCTTCGATGCCGGCGACGAAGGATTCACCGCCGGTAGCGGTATCTTCCCGACTGGGACACCGCCCGTGGCGCCCGGTGGTTTGAAAAATCGATCCGGAGGTTGGAAAATTTCGTGAAATGAAATTTCAAATCCCGTCCATCAATCGACTAACGAGCGACAGGTCATTAGCGGAGCGAAATGGCTACCGGGCGCGAGATCGTCTCTCCACCCGCGGTCGCCGGTGCCAGTAATGAAATGGAATGGCTCCGACCGTTCGGCGATCGAAATCAATCATCGCGTAGGTTACCATATCGTTTGCGCGCGGTGTAGCGCGACTTTTTGGAACCTTTTTTATTTCGCGCGGGTATTTAATCGAAGATCGGACGACAAGCGCCACCAGAGAGGGAAAAAAGGACGCCGGTTGCGGAAGTAATGATAATGATGATTGAAGTGACGGCGGTGCGGTTGACGGGAGGCTTTGGGTATTATGTTTTCATCGGGAACCCATTCAACAGGAGAGGGACGGTGCTAATATTCTATACATTGCTAACATGAAAAACGAGCATAAATGGGTATCTCCGCAATTATTTGGATCGAAAATGGATATCGGAGTAGGTAGCTATGTTCCAGTATCGCCATCGTTCACCGCATCTGTTTTAATTAGGCAGACATTTCAACGTCCAACACACGAGAACCACCGGACACACACTAGGGTCTAATTTGGGTAATGGAATAAAATTTCATTAAATGAACTGCATCGTTCGAAATGGGTTTCCCGTCTCGGCTCGGTACAACACAAGCGAAATATGGCCAATGTTTACTTCAAACTCTTCGCCAACCTCCCCGGGAGCACCTTCTGTGCAGCAAAATTGATCGATGATGGTTAGCAGCAGTATGGGAACTCTATCCGGCAGGTATCCGTTGGTACCCGCTGTTCCCCCAAAAACTATCGACCGGCCGTTTTTGTTTTCCGATCCTCTGTATCTACTATCATTACAAACATCATGCGCTATGTTGTAGGGCCAATTTATGCGCTCCCACAGTAGCTTTCCGAGCGCTGCATAGGGGACCGGGGCAGGTGGGTATGAAAAATAGTTAATGAACAGTATGAAAACCGAATTCCGTAAATTGTTTTATTCCCTCCTCCCGTGTGCTATGGCTACGTTGGAGCTGGATTTGCGTGAGCAGGAAGCTGCTTTTGCAAACGATTCGTTGCATCGCTCGCACTAAACCCGGGTTCGGCGCTGCCTTGCTATACGCGCTCGAGAAGTGGGGTGCATACGGGATCATCTACTACGTGAGGGACCAGCGGGTTGATTAAATTACTGTGTGTTTCGCTTCCAATCAGCTGATGAGTCCTGTTGGTTAATAAATGCGTGGCGGCAGTACTCGGAATTTACACCGATAACTCTAGCTGAGGAAGTCTGCATTGGCTGGATTTCCCGATTAGTGTGATCACACTCAGATTCGTTGTTCGAAAGGGCCGTTGTTTGGGGGGCCATTGTGCGTACCTGCAGAGAAAATGCGCATATTGCTGATCCAGCGATTGCATTCGGTGCGGTGGAGAACACCCCGTAGATGAGTTTGGAGTTGGCGTGGCCGTATCTGCCTTCGACGAGGTTGCTGGTCGATTCTGTGAAAGAAGCATTATAAATTCAAATCAGTATGGTTGGTAGAAAAGTTTTTATCATCTTTTTTTGTATGTTTTTTAAAATGTTTCCTAAAATAAAGTGGTACATTTCGAACAATAGTCATGTCGGAACATTACAGTAAGTCGGATTTACTTTAGATTTATATATCTGATCTTACAAAAGCTTCATAATCTATACAACGAAAAGAGATTAATATTTTGATGCTCAGGCAGCTCTGGCTTCAGGTTTATCACGTAGACATAAAGCAGTATTACTCTCTAATTCAAAATATTATGTATACATGACCGGAAAAGAAAACTTTTAAGCGCATGATTTGCGTATCATTTTCTCACCAAACCATTAGGATTCCTTGAAAAATTCAACTTCACAAAATGATGATAGCATGATACGATTATAAAAAAAAATAAATGCGTAGCATCAAAAAGCGAACATTAAGTCAAACAAGACGTCATAAGCATGCTTTACACAAATTAATGCGTAGTTGCTCAAAGAAATGATTTTCCACTGTGCAATAGTTTCGAATAGAAGCCAACGAAAACGTTCGATTTCTGTGTCCCCGTCGGTCAATGCGTTTGCTGGGAACCTTCGCCCAGGGGGATGCTTTGCGAGAAGGTCGATTCGGCGAAAAAGCACATCTCGAGCGCACACGCACGAGCAGCAAACACAACCACGTAGCCCCCGAGGCGTCCAGAAGCATCAGCAGTAGAAGGGCAAACAACATAAATGAGTTTCGATGGAAACAAGACGTCGAAGGAAGAAGGATTTGAAAAGTTGTTCTACTTTTTTCCTGTTTTCCACGCAAGCAAGTGTTCTCTTGGCGCACTGCTACTGCTGCCGCAATGCTTCCCAGTGGAACGTTTTACTCTTCCACTGCTGGCGAGAAGTTGCATCGAAGTTGCGAATTGATGACGCTGCTGTCCGACACGTATAACCCTCGACTCCCCGCGGAATCAGCGAGTTCTCCTGCAAAACCGTTTTCCACCGTCTCTTTCTCTCGCTCTCTCTCTCTCTCTCTCTTTCTGACGATGCGGTGATGGTGTTCAATTTTTCCTACCACAAGGCCCACACGACGCAACCCGCCACCTTCCGCAACGCCAACATCCGGGGATGATGCGGCAAGATCCTACCGTAGGACGGCGATCGCACACTCCCGGGGGTTGGTGAGGTCGTCCCTCTGTGTTCCCGCTCTCAATTTATCCACCGTCGCGCCCCCCCCCCCCCCCCCCCACGCGCTGACTTTTCAATATTTTCCTAGGTAACTATTTTTCAACTGCTGTTGATTCAATTTCATTTCCTGCCCGCTCACGGGCCCTTCTCGCTTCCTCATCCTTCTGCGCACCATTGTTTAGATGCAATCACCGTGGTGGTGGCTCCTCCACGGTAGCAACGTCGGGGTCCGGATCGGTTCTTGTTCGAGTGCAGTTTGAAGAGCTCTGCCCACCACCGGCACACTGTGGCACCGGTTGCACATGCCACACCTTCGCCGGGTGTTTGCCGGGCGTAACAGAACGAGCGGGAACGGGCAAATACGTCTTATTTTCGCCCGCTTTCGATTGCTGTTCAAAAACTTTTTCCCTCTCGCTTTAGTGCTCCATCCGGTGCGCAAAAAGGACCGCAAAAAAGGAGAGGAATCGTCCCAAAATAAAGAATATAATAATATCACAAATAGTGGATGGGGAACGGCTGGTACGGTGGCTGGCAGGTGAGCGTTTTGTTTCTCTCCATCGCATGAAAATGCTTTAAAAGATAGTCTTTTCGCTAGCATCGAACGTATCCTTGTTAAAAAAATGAAAATAAAAGAACAGCAATGTTTGTAGTTACGTCGAGATTTAACAGAGTTTATAGCAATCAGTAACGTTTGAGGATTGAGTGGGACTAATGTACACGAATAAAAAAAAAACAGGTCTTTCCATAAAACGATCTCTCGATCGATCTAAGAGGTGAAACTTAATTTGTTATAATCTTATTTTGCTTGCACCAAAGATTATATCAACAGATAAATCTAAAAAAATCCTATTTTTTCAAATTTTCGTCTCTCTATGCCTTACTCTATGAATAGGGTAAGGCATGAGACTTTATAAACATCATCATATAAAGATTTAAAGTAGTCAAAGATAGTAGGAAAATAAGGATATGTTATAGGTTGGATGAAGATTTTGAACATCTAAGGATGAACAAAAAAAAACCTTAGTCAAACATTGGAAAGTATATTCATATTATGTATAGACCATTATGAACACATTCTTAAATGAACCAATTATTTAAAATGTACTAGAAAATTTAAATTAAATGGAAAATTTGTTATTCAAAAGAGAAATAGATTAGAAATAGATGATTAACAATTGAATGATAACAGTTATCTTTCCTGTACCTGCTTTTGAATATTAAACATAATATTTACAATACAACCACTATATGAAATGTGCTCTTACTCAGAATATTTCTATGGTCTGCATGAATCCATTATAAAGTAATTTTATCATCGTACAATGGTGCTTCGTATAATAATTACTTGTTATTTTTACTTGTTGTTATTTTATTATTTAAAATTCAATGGACCACGAGGCCCCATAGAAGCACACTTAAGACTATTACAAAAAGTACACTAACACGTAACAGGCCGTACAAAACGAATAATATTCAAAAACAACGGGCGGGTCAAGTCGGGTTCGTAACGGTCACAAACGGCATTAAATTCACGGCACAT
>KB672957.1:1143659-1196279 GCA_000349145.1 Anopheles dirus
ACAGCTTTTGCGCTCGAGTACAGTTCCGTTTAGGTGGTAGTCGTAGATGGAAGGGTTGCGCTTTCTCGCAAAAGTGACGACACTTATCGATACATAGCTCTAAACCATTCGTGAGGCACCATACCCGAAATTTTTCAAGTACGGTCTGGAGCTGCAGCTGATCGTCTTGAGTCCGGATAGGAAAGAATATCTTTGCGTCATCGACGTAGAGCAGGTGGCTACCGGGAGAAAGTACATTCACTCGTCGCTCAAAGTACATTCGTTATTACGATATTTGTTATGCTTAATTGTTTTGGATTACTTTAAAAGTTTAGAAAATCAGAGCAGAATTTAGTCTATTAAGTATCAATTGTTTTGTGAATCGTGGTACTATCAAAAATATCAAACATATCTAAAAAAACGATGTACGGTATTCTAAGCAGAACATCAGAAAAGTACAAGCTAAAAAAATAATGAAACAAATGTAGTTCATGTTATTATGCAAATACTTTGAAGATGACGTTTTAAAACATTTGAAAAAGTAATTAGAAATGATTATAAATTGGATTATATTTTGCCTTAAAGGCATCATCCAACCTCAGATGTGATAGTCAGATGTTGCTTTTTGCACAAATAACTAACCAACTACAATTTCACTCACAGTACAGCGTGAGATCAAAGTTGGAAGCTAAATTAACTCTAATTCATATTTCCTGCTAAAGCCAAAAAACGCAACCGTTGCCGCTTAATTTCCCCGCAGCGAAAACAACAGTCTCGTCGTTTCGTGCTGCTCTCATATCCCGCACCTCCCTCTGGCAGGGAACAACGGGGCAACCACGCTCTTAGTTTGCAGACACTTACGTATTTCGTCGAAGTAGAAGGGAAAATCGCCCGGCATGGAGCAGTTCAGACGCGACTTCAAGTAGGACGTCCAGCGATTCTTCAACCGGTTCGGGCCACCCTTGTCCCACTTGCACACACGCGCCACACGGCTGAAGATGGACTAAAACGAGAACGACCGAAAGCGGGAGAGAGATTAGAAAAAGGAATAAGACGAAAAATGATATGTTTTTAAAAAGAAGGCTCGTGCTGGAAGAACACCGCAGCGGCCGGAACGATGAAATGAAGGTAATGAAATTATCTTCTTCAACCTAGTTAAGAATTGAAGAGACACACAAAACCTCTTCCTCCCAGCACTATTAGTTTTTCATCCCGGGTGTGTGTGTGTGTGCCATCCGATGCCGAAGGAAAAAAACTTTAGTAATATGAATGAAAAGAAAGGCGGGGATGAGGTGGAAAACTATGAAGCGCTCGCCAGTGGAGCCACACCGGAAAATAATTAATGTAAAAGAAAAACGAGCTCAACACTTGAAACGAAAGGAACCGGGGGATGTGATAATCGAGAAAGGCTAGCAGAAAGGAAACGGAGATGTGACAAGAAAATTATAACGATTTCTTACGCTACACGGAAGAGGGAAAAACTCCGGGCAAAACAACAAAAAAACTAGGACGTGAGAAAACACAAGTAGTGAAAACAAGCGAAGAAAAGCACTTTAATTAAAGTTATTTCATTATCGTTCGACATGCCCCGGGCCGGTCCACTGGACAGGCTAATGGCGCCGAGAACGACGGACACGATCGGCTTCTAGTGAATGGGAGAAATTGTCTGTGAAATGGAACACAACCACCACCAGCCAAGCCGTTTATGACGCCCCGTCCGAACGGAACGTGGTGCCGCCTCCTTTCGCTGCTGTGTGTGTGTGTGGGTCGTGTCGCGAGCAGCCCCGTTACTTATGCTTACCTTGCCACAGTTGATGAATTCGACGGCCGTCTCGCGGAAGAAGAAGTACACGAAGTCACCCTGCGTGAAGGATCCGACAAAGTTGGGCGCTGAAATATTTATGAATGCGATAATGATCAATTTACACCTTTCGGTCGTGCATTAGGGAGGATTGGGGTTGGCGTTTGGGACGCGACGGAATACGGGGGAGGGGGGGGCGGGGATCCGATAAATTATTCATTTTAGTACGCGACAACTATTTGCCTACCAGATGGCACTCGGCACTGTGAGCACGACACCCCGTGCATCGAAATTGGAATCGATGGTGTATGGATTTTCATTTAGCAGGAGTAGCGCTAGCGCGCTTCGAAGGTACGCTATTATGGGAATTATTATTTAGAGATAGTTTTGCCACCAGCCGGAACTCAAGCCTCGGTGACATGCACGGCTATCGGTGCATTACGGGAATGATTTATTCAACTATGCACTGGGTATCGCGGGAGATTAGTGAGGCTGGTTCGCGTGAGCTCTCGCACACGGCACGCTCTCGAATATCCTACTGCAATTAGCGCAACTTAAATTGGAGCATTTCGGATGCGCTTCCCCGATGGATCAAAGTGATTTTGGTCGAAATGGGTTGCGGAAGCATGGGAACTAACTAGTGCCAGCCATACAGACAGGCACACTGCAGCACAAGCGTAGTGAGTTCTGCTGCAATGGGTGATAAAATTTAATTAAAACAGCTTAGGTTGGGCTGCGTTTTTTTCCCCCCGGTGGAACCGATTTGTTGTGGGGACAAATTTTCCTTTGTTCGGTGCGCCAAACGGTTCCACTTGCGGTACGCAAATTGGGTCAGGACGGGGTTCGTTTCGGATGGGAAAGAGGAGTTGGGGTTCTTGCCCTCTCATGTGGAGGTGAGATTTGAGTATCTGCTCTTTTTTGTATTTACCATTCAAACTAAGGCTGTCGTATTGCTCCGTTTGCAGATGCTCGCGGTAGATGATGGGGTCGAGTCCACTGAAGTCAGCCACGGTGCCCGAGTACAGCTCGTTATCTGAAATGAGTCGAAAAAACACGAAAAGGAAAGTTTTATTGCAGTAGTTACTTGTGGATGATGAAATGAAGGGAATTTCAAAATTTTACGGCCAATTGACGGTTTAGCTACCCGAAAGAGAAATTGCGATAAACAGCAATACAATGCAGGGTATGCATCCACAGCAGTGTTGTGTCTTATGAATCTTTCGGCGGGATTCAGATTCATGAATCTTTCATTTAGGATTCATTCAGATTCATTCAAGAATCTTTCGAGATTCATGAGATTCATGAATCTTTAGAGATGCATGAATCTTTGTTTCGAAGATTCAGATTCATTCAATGATTTGAAAGATTCATTCAAATTCGTGAATCTGGATCTCTGTTACCCAACTCTGATCCACAGTTGTATCCTACACTCGTTATTACATAGGTGAAACAAATTGGCTACACTCGTTAGTGATTTTATCATTAATGATTTTAATGATTCGTACAAATTCGAGCGGAGTTCGACTCGTGTGAACCCACCTATTAGGTAGCGAGCGTAGCCAACACTGGGGAACTTAACTAAGGAGATTGAACCGAGTACGGCCCGAAAAACGATCACAATACTAACAGAGGCACAAAAAAGTGATCTTACCAGTGGAAACATATCACTAATGTCACTAATGTCGAACTGTTCGAATGTTCAAACCACACCCGCAATATTTCCCAGCTATTGGAGATCCAAATAACGCTTGCTTCATGTAAATCGGGCTTTACATGTTTGTATAACGACCTGAGAAACGGGCGGGACAGCTGTCAAATTTCTCGCTTGACCGTTCTCGCCTCGATCGTCCATTGTAGAGATGGGAATAACAACTCCTTACAGGGAGTTCACTCACTCTTACTCATTAACCATTGGGATTCGAATCGTCTAGCAACTCGTTTGGGATTCGGATCCCTACAGCCAGTTGTTACTCACTCGTGAGCTCGATTATAACGACTCTCGACATTAACGACATTAACATTCTTTATTAGGAGTTAAATCTTTTTTTTTCATTACAAAGATTTAACTCACTCACTCACTTACTCTTGCTCAGTATGCACATCTCTAGTGCATTGCAGGAATCCTCGAGGCGAGAACCATGTCAAACCGATGAGTATTTTGATCGAAATTGTGTAGTGTTTGCAAATCATCTGTTTTTCGTAAAACTAAAACCGTTTTTCAATACAGAAATATACGAAACAAGATGTTCATGCATTTGAAATAGCAGATTTTGTGAAATCTTGTGAGGTATCATGCATGATACCGCGTTTCTGTTCTCGTTTGGTAGTGAGGAACACGTTTACAAGTGCGAAGTGAGAAACAGGCGAGAAACCTGTTTGACGTCTCGCTAAGTCTTCTCGGCATCGTTCTCAGGACGTTATACAGCCGTGTATAACGCTATACAGCGGGTTGATCAGCGAATTATGCTTATGACAATCAACAAACAACGCTTTCAAAGATTCATTTTCAATCGATATCACAATATTGTGTTAAATACTGTTAAATGTATGACTAGAGTTCCAATTAAGAAACTTAAACTTGTGAGAAATATCGATTTTTTAAAATAAAAACAGAACATTTCATAATTTGAGGTTAGCAAAACCTCTTTTGATCAATCCATCAATTGTGGTTAAGGCGTATGAGTAGTGCAAATAATGAACTAGAAACATGACATTATCATCCAACGATAACATTGAATACATAATCTACGTGATATGATACCCAATGGCGATATAGGAGAGGTTAGTCCTAACATAAAACCGAAAATAAATGTTTTCGTACAACAAAAAACGTCGACTTCGCATCTGTTGTTCAGTTTAAGACATGTAACGAACCATCAAAAAGGAAAAAATGGCGATACCACAAAACGCAGCAATAATCCTTTAAACAATAGCATTAAAGAATTGCGCCGCACACCGGAGGAGTTCCCCCTGGTTTGCCGAATTTTGAACCAAACGTCCTCGCACCGTCGACTTTCCGGTCTCATCATTTCGTCGAACAATTTGATCCAATATTCTCCCCCTTTGGTTCGTGTGGCAGGCACAATGTGTAATGAAATATTCTGCGCCCTGACGCAACAATCAGCAACATGAATCTAATATGCGAAGGTACGAGTGTGCGTATGTGGGGGCGTGTTTTCTTATTGCTTGCACCGCACGCCAAACCGCTAGAAATTGACTTTTTCCGCTGCGCTTCAAGCGTTCCGCCAGCCAAACATCAAACGAATCCCGATGGTTCGGAGATGGGTTGCTTGGTTTTATGAAAGCTTCCCTCCTGCCCTGCCCGCTCCGTCTTTTCTGCGCCATCTTCCCTCGCCAGGTCTGGTCTCAGCAGTCTGCGGAACGGCGAGCATACGGAGGGAGCGAGCGCGCGCGCGCACGCGGGAATGGATAATGATCAGCAACCGATTGAACGGAAAAACCTCCACCGGAAGGCGATATAATGTACGGCGTGAGTCGAAGAGGATTATAACCGCGGCGTAACGGGCCCGGACGGGCGGCCACATACCCCGCCCGAGCTCGCCGCTTTCTCACCCCCAAGCCCACCGCCGATCGTCTCACGGTGAAGGCGAGTTCAAGTGTCGTAATTTCCAGCGTCGTGGATGATACGCGTGGGTTACCGATACTTTCCCCTTATTTTATTTCATTTTCTGCGGGCGCATGAGTGTGTGTATGTGTGTTTAAGCTCACAATCAAAGGGAAAGGAAAATCAAACCGTTTGCCGGCTTTTCGGGTTGCGGATAATGAGATTCCTGCGGGAAACCGGCTGAACCACCGAAAAACACCCAACACCCCCGGAGGCACACGGGGATCGGTGCAGTGTGGCCCTTATCAAAGCGTGGAATTGAGGTTGTGGAACAAACAAGAAGGGATTTGGTCGATATATTTGGCAGACACGCCAACGGATGGAAAACGATAACAAATTAAATTCATACTCGGTTCGCGAGTCGCGAGTACCGTGCTTTATATTTTCGGGTCGTTGCCGAAGTCTATTACACTCGGACGCAGTGAAGAATGAACAGAAAGCAGTGTATCCGTAAATATGAAAGGTTTTTTGTTTTGGAGCACAAAAACAAACGTTACGGTGATCACGTTATGGCGAATCGGGCACGTAAATAAGTAATAAATCCTTGTAAAGCGCACCCGCGGTATGCTCAATCAAGGACTTGGAGTTTTTTGGCTCCGCGGGCCCCGCAGAGACACAAAGAAGCGTATCCTCGCAACGTGCATTCGCGTATGCACGGTTTCGCGCTTGACCTGCTTTAAGCAAGCTTTACGTCGACATAAAATCGGCTCCGGGTAACTCGCGGGTTATGAAGAGATCCTTTTTACCCTGGGCTGGGTCATGTGCTTCACGATTGTTTTGTCTTCTCTTTTTCGTTTCGTTATGTTTTGGTGGATGCACCATTTTCAGCGCAAAGAAATCACGCTGTCCTAAACTAACAAAGTCCTACGGACGACGAGATTTTCCTCACTTTGGCGCATCGTGCAGCGAGAAACGAAATGAGTATGAGCACGTGCCGCGTCGTGCCCTGCAAAAGGATCTTGCAAAGCGAGTGTGCAATTTAGGTTTCGAGAATAAACAGCAATAGTAATAAATGATGAGGAGTTTTTTTCCTTCTTTACAACTGCTTACACGTATGGACGTTCTGTGCCTTCATAGCTCCACCGCGGAGCGTCTTAGTGGTGTGTGTTTAGTGCTACTTTTCCAAATAACTCTAGATACGATAAGAAACACACTGCCCAACGTAAGCTGCACCAGCTGCAGTGTTATTACAGGCCCTGTTGGTGGAGGTTATGTGCCAGATTTAAATCAAAACTGTGAGGTGTTCGAGTAAGTTGCGGTAAACAAACATAGAACATATATTTTTTAAATAGTTGTTCTAGCATTCAGTTTAAAAGTTTGATTATGTTTCAAATGCTTTAGAGTGGCGTGATTTTAAGAACGAACAAACATAAAAAAACTAAGGCAATTCACTGCAGAGGTGTAAGAACTATTCAATGTTAAAACATGTCAAGGTTGAACAGACTGATTGTTCGTGCGATGCAGCTGTGAAAAAAAATCTCACTAAATAAAACAACTGAGTCGAAGTCGGAATGGAAATCGAAGTCGGTGTCGAAATCGGGATCGCTTTAGTAGAGATGAAAATAACAACTCCTTTCAGGGAGTCGACTCACTCTCACGCACTCGCCTTTGGGATTCGGATCGTTTAGCAACTCTTTAGGGAGTCGTTACACTCAAACTCACTCACGAGTGAATAGGGAGCCGAATCTCAAAATGGGGGCAGACAAGAGCACACGCACTTTGCCCTTACTCGAGAAACCTCTCGTTTAGGGACTCCCACTCACTCTTTTGAGATTCGAATCCATACGGCCAGTTGTAACTCACTCGCGAGTGAGTTTGTATAATAACGATTCACTTGTTTAGCGACTCCCACTCACTCTATCGGGATTCGGATCCCTACGGCTAGTTGTTACTCACTCGCGAGTGAGTTTGCATAATAACGACTTCCTAAAGAGTCATTAATATTATATGTTGGGATTTAACTCATTCTTTTCATTACAAAGATTTAACTCACACACTCACTCTTACTCAGTACGCACATCTCTACGCTGGAGCCGATCTATGACTTGTGTTTTTGCAGACATGTGTTTTTTCGTAAATTGTATTCAATTTTCAAGCTATGTTTATACATGTATTAAAGCTTGCCAAAACAGTTAACAGGAAAAAATCGAAACTATTAGATCTTTTAACGAGATATCCATTATTGATTGGGTCTTCTGGTTTAATTAATAAATTAAATCGAGTTACTCATAAAAAAATAATAACACAACTAGTAACAACAATAATACTAACAAAAATACAGGTAATAATAATAAAAGATTAAGCATTGAGCTGATTTTTCAAACGTGATCATTTATAACTTAAAGTAAAATTTTAAACTTACAAATTGCACAAAATCTTGTACGGGAGCTATTGCATAAAAAATGCATCCTGGCTAATAAAATATGAAAAAATGGGAAGAAAAACCTCCTGCCAAAACATTCCACTGCACCTAACATTACACTCGGAAAATTTTTCGCCAGAAGCGTCATTGTCTTGCCGTTTCTTGCTTTGCATCCTTCCCGCACAACAACAAAAAAACCCCGCTCTGATCCCACTGATGCATGCCGTGGACTGGAACTTCCTTCTTATTCATGTGGGCATGTTTGTTTCAGCGTACATATACATATTATTCCATACTTCCGCTTCGGCCAAAAACCGACGGGGGGAAAAAATCAACCCACATCCGGTCAGGTCATTACTCGTAAGCCAATTTATGTAGCCATGTTTCCGGGCAGCGAATCAACAACAACAACAAAAAACACACTTCTCGGTTCTCGGTTTCTCGGGTACAGTGGGTTCGGATATAAGCATTTTCCCGCTTCCCGGCGGGATGTGTGTGTGTGTGTGTGTGTGTTGCTGCGCGGCAAACTAGGGTTTCTTTCGGGGCTAACTTTTTCACCATCGTTACGTAAACGGTTACGTGATTTCCGGTCTGTGACTAATGAAGGACCGGTCCACCGAACAGCTGTGCTCCTGCTGCCTGTTCTGTACAGTGGTTAGTTCTGTGTTTTTTTTCTCTTCTGCTCTCCACCAACAATTCGCATTTCTTTGTATCAAAAACACCCTTCGCAAGGACAAAGTATCTTTTGCGGAATTTTCGGAAGCCAAAAGCACGGCGTTTTTTTTCTCCTTGGTCATTTTTGCAATTGTCGTTACCGAGAAGAATTCCCGAAATTGAGGCAAGAAAACCTCCCACACACCCAGGACACGACGACGGGTGGACGACGCCATGTTAGCGATACGGAACCACCATCGGAATGTGCTACAGAGTGGACAAACAAGGAGCGCGGGCGTGTGCGAGAGAGAAAGAGAGAAGCCGAATATTTGCAGGTAGAAAATACTCGTGGCAAGGAATCCTCATTCCTGGGATTAAAACAGTGAACTTTGCAAGTACAGGAAGAAGCAAAAAAAACTCGCACACACACACACACAAAAGGGAGAAAAACGCCAAAACCAGAGGGAAACTTGTTCAGCCGTAGCCGACCGTTGCGCTGGCTGGCTGGCTGGAGCAGACGGACTCCAAGACAAAACCTCCCGAGCGAACCGTAAAGTTGCGCCACCCCGCCCCCATTGCGCCAACCCCTTTCCCCTCCAAGGCACACAGTAAACACACATACACGGCGAATGCAAACATAAAAGCGCCCCGTCAAGAAAGCGCCAGTTCAAGTGGAAAACTTGTCCTCGTTCGTTCGGTGCAAAAGGACGGACGCGGACGGTGAAAGAAACATAAGATGCATGGGAAAAACTTTATCCCTTGTTGTCTTCGTGCCTTCTTGGTCGCCGTTCACCCTTCACCACCG
The DNA here is from genome assembly GCA_000349145.1 of Anopheles dirus. NCBI lineage: Eukaryota > Metazoa > Arthropoda > Insecta > Diptera > Culicidae > Anopheles > Anopheles dirus. The sequence continues at coordinate 1,152,886 of KB672957.1, forward strand.
AGACCGCCCCCGCGGCACGCACGCAGCCCAACCGGGGAGCTTCAACGACAGTTCAACAGAAATTGTATGCATATTTTTGCTTCAACTTTATGAATTTTCCCCCCGTGGAAACAGGCTTTTCATCAGGGTGGTGTTGTGTGTGTTTTCCGATTTTTTCCCCGTTCGCTTCAGTTCAGTTAAGGGATCGATGCGATGGGGATGAGTGAGGCGGAGTGGAAACAAAAGGCAACCGTGTTAGCGACCATGGTGACCATTCATGTTTCCGGGCGATGAAACTTCGACCGATGACGAAGTTGCTCGATGAAGGTAAAGGAATGCAGGTGGGTTGTGAGTATTTGGATAATGGTTCGCTGCAGGTGTGCACGCTTGATCAAGCTTTAAGCTATGCGTGGGAATGCGTTCATCGGTTTATCATTCTTTGCAAACGATATACCCCACGCGATATCCAACAGTTGATCCTTATGTCAACGAATTGGTACTACCGTATGACACTGGGCAGTGCAAGGAACAAAAACATCATGTTTTTTTAAATACACACAGTGTATAACGTGTGAGCTTCGATTCTACCATATAATATATTCCTGTAATGGAGCTAAGGATATGATTAGCTCAAGAAAAGTCTACAACAGGAGAACCCAAACCTACTTATGGTTGTAGAGCTAATGGAGAAGCAGAAGAAGATAGTCAGAAAAGATGTTGGAATGAAAACTATGAAACTCATATGAAACTATGAAACTCATATGAAATTATGAAACTCATATGAAATTATGAAAACTCATGAAAAGGGGGGGGGGGGCCATAACTTTAGACAGAAATAAGATTTTTGTCAATTTTTGTTTTTTTTTCAAACATTCTGTCACATTTCGTAAGTTTGTCAAGCTCACTGGGACATTGATACGTTTGGTTTTCGATTTTTACGACGCATTTGAAACGACTAACATCGCAAAAAATCAACTTTCCGCGAACTTTAGGTAATTTTATATACCTTGCAAGTGTTAGATTAGCAATTAATATGCATGGTTTGAAAGGTTTTGTTTTCAGCATTATGTTCAAAAAAAAAAAATTGAAACCAATACACGCTACCAAAAAAATACTAAGCATATCAATATACAAAATTCCTTATTTCGAGATTAAAAAGTATATTAAACAAGTCAAAATGCATTTTTAAAATCATTCAAACATATTTCTACATTCCATATTTCTACATTCAAGATCGTTTAAATGTTTCTATATTTTTAAACGAATTTTAAAACGATTATTTGTATTGAAAAAAAGATTTTTCGTAAGTGGGCGTATAGTTATGTTACAAGGAGTTATTTTGACGGAGGTGAAAAAAATAATAATAGTGTGTGTAAAAATGTGAAAAATTCGTCACCGATGTATTTTGTTATTATCTACAACTTAGTAGAGCATCATTTGAATGTATCTCTTCAATCTTTCGTTTTATTCTTGAAAAACAGGTGGGCGTATAGTTATGTTACAGACTGTATACGAATAAGCACCATCGTATTTTCCTTAGCAATGAAAACTCAAACATGATACTCAATATTAGGAATACTTCGATTTAAATTATCAATATCAAATAACGAAAATTTAATTTCAATTTGAAATAGTTTTCCATTTGAGCACAAACATTCAATTCATAAAATTGAATTTGTATATCTCGAATTGGAACTTATCTTCAAAGGAACTATCATTTAAATTGATTAAATTCGGAATAGTTTTTGGCAATTTTCATTTTCTTTTTTTAAGAATGTTTCAAATAAATACATCTATGGAATTCAATTCGACATGAGACATTTTTCAGGACAATTTCCTTTTCTATCGAATAAGTCCGACTCATGAAAGTGTTATATTCATAAAACAAATATGTAACTAAACCTCCGGCAGACTCAAAATTGTGTTTTCAAAAACCTCAGCCGCACACACACACTTACCTACAAACACAGCCGTCGAGTTGTGGGTGGGATCGTACGGACACATCGCTTGACCTGGCTTTTCCGACTCCATCGAGTAGTTGTTCCCGTTGATCGAGTACGTCCGACAGAGCGGCCGGAACGCGTTCGTCCCGCAGCTCAGCAGCGAACCTTGCGCGGGAATCGCCATCACTCGGATATAGTTTTGGCAGAGGTCCTATATGGAACGGGGGTGGGGGGAGGAACAAAAAACACAGAGAAATGGAATAGAAAGAATGATTAATTTTGTCTAGATACCACGCCTAGGCCGCGCGGAGGCGTCGTGCCAGCTGCAAATGAAAGATAAACAAGAGCGTGAAACCTTCGTCCGGTTTCCATGATATCAATCTATTTTTTGTTTAATTTTTTTTTGTTGCTGCATTTTGGACGGTACAAAAATGGCACCGGGGCGTGCTTTATCCAGTGCGTTGTGTTTTTTTTTCTCTCTCTCACCGATACTGTCTGGGCATATTGTTTGCATTGCGAACCATGCTTTAATTATGTGCCTATTTTTCTTTGCCAGCAACAAACACTCTCACTCTGGCTGCTGTGGCTGATCTTTGAAGAAATGAAATGCAAAGCTTCATTTTAAAACAGAACTAACACCCGGCACCAACGAGATTATTTTCATATTTAAACCAAACATTGGCCGATGGGCAGTGTTTGGTTTAGCAAAGAAATGGAAACTAAATATGTCTCATCCACCATGCGATGTCGGAAACATTAAAAAGGGGAAAGAATACAAGGAGCATCACGAAGAGGAAAAAGTTTAACATTTAATCAGAAAAATATATGCAAAAAAATGTTCATAGAAGAAACTTATTCGCTTCCAAGCAATAATATCACGTTTTAAACCGGAAGCGTTATACATTCTTAGGAACAAATGTTCATTAAACATAAAGATATGCTGCAGAGTCTCGTTTTGCAAATGCATTCCCATTTTCGCTCTCTCGTTGATAGTCGTTTTAATTTCACTGAAAGCTTCTCACGGTCGCCATTTTCTATCAGGATTAAACATCTCACCGCCCAAGGCACAGTCGGAAAAAACCCTGGTAGTGTTGGCTCCAAGTATCGATCACGAGAAAATGATACTCCCACCAGAAAAAAAGGGATTCCCGGCAAGAAAAACCGTCCAAGTCGCCTTGTGTCCGGGGCCATCCCGGGCCTTTGTTAGTGCAGCTGGAATAGTTTTAATTAAGTTGAATGGCGAGATAGAATATTTGGACAGCTATATCGTTTTCTCCCCGCCCGGGTGAGACGACACACTTGCTGCTCCCTAACTATTATGGATTATTATTTTCGCAACAAGCAGCATAAGCAAACAGAGAGCGCGCCGAAATTGCTTTCGGTCACACCAACACACGTGCGGTGTGGCGTGGTGGGTTGACGCTCGCTTGAACGCTTGGGTTGAACAGCAGATCCGACGATGAGAGCATCGCGTGCTGCGGACGGGAAAATAGCACTGGCCAGTTGGAAGCCTTCGTCCCCACTCTGCCTACCCTGTGGGCCTTCACGGCCTTGGTTCATGATCATTGTTAGTGTTACATGTTATCACAGATCATTTGCATAACCAAATCGTTAGCAGCAACTTTCGGGGACTGGTAGTAGCTTACCCAAAAGTTTGTTTATACTTCACATTCTTGCCTAGGAAAAAACGAAATGGTCCTCCAACATGACAGCTCAGTGCCACTGGTCCTAGCTACAGTGATGAAAATAGTTCTAGTATTGATTCGTCCCCAAGAGTTCTTATCATGACATTCGTCGAACAGTGAGGTAACTAAGAACAAACCATAAATGGAACGGAAATTGAATAAGAATAACGACACTCCAGTGGTGTAAGTACTTAATCATTAAAATCATTAAAAGGGTGTTGAATGCGCCGTTGGACTTTACATATCTTAGGAAGTTATATTTGAAGAAAAGAAACATATTCTTTAGAATCAACATTTATGCAAAATATATTATAGCTACTGGTTGATACCATAAGGTTGACATGAGGTTTTAAGGATAAGGTTGAACAAAATTATAACAGATTGATTAAAGATTCTTAAAAGTGACCTTAATCTACCTTAGAATCTACCTGATATTTTTTTATATTTATTATTTATTATATTGATATTTGAAATCCTTTCTTATTTAACAAACAAAAATATACCGGGTGATTTTTAGGAATGTCACCTTCCTGTCATGTGAGAACAACAACGAAAAAATGATTATTTGTTTCAAAATTCAAAATTCGTTTCGTTTCAATGTTCGTAATGCTAAGGACTTTTAGCGATCGAATCGATTGATTGCATGGACAATTTGAAGTAAAGGCTATTTCTAGGAAGATTTTCTAATTACCTCACTGTAATAATGGCCTTTAAGTTTGTGAAATTTGTCACCATTAGAGTGGTTCTTATTGGGTGAAATCTAAGGTCTATTCCAGGCAATATTACCAATATATAGAAGGAAATGTTGGAAAAAGCTATTCAAAAACATTTCCAAAATCGTATCCCAGCAATAAATGCTATTAAATCATCAGAAAAAATACACAGTTATAATAAATTAATAAGAATAAATCTATTAAGTTTTTATAGGTTGAAAAAATGTCACGCGTAAAAAAACTCTTAAAAAAATATTATTCTTTACCAAAGTTGGATCGTCCATTAGGCACATTTCCTTCAGTGTAGCTGTAACAGAAGAAATGAAACTCCCACAAATTGTCACCCGTCTAGCGACTAAGCACACCCGCCCCCATCAAGATATACATGCTCAACCCACCAACAAGCGCCCTTCGTGCGAGCACAACGGACACTAAATTCCACCCAGTATATGTTTATGAGCGATTAGTGCACATTGAAAAGCCTGATTATCGTCGAATCCCCGAGACCCGGGGCCACCCGAACCCAAGCCGGCGCGGCAAGGATGAACGTTATGAGAACCGACCCTAAGATAAGCCGCCGCAAATGGAAGTTCTCTTCTTGTGCCGGCAGAACTTTCGCGCACTTTATGTGGGAACTTCTTTTATTCTTTCTGCTATATGTTTCGTCACGCAGCGATGATGAGCCGCCGTACGCGAACACTTACCTCGTCCTTGCCCTTCACGATGCACATCTTGATGTCGTCGTCGGACGAGTACCACGAGAGACGCGTCGTTTCCCCCAGATCGTGGATGCTGAGATTGTAGACGATATTTCTGGAAGGAGAGCGAGAGCGAGAGAGAGAAAATAAGAGAAAGAAAAATCGGACGAAGATAAGACCATTAAATTAACGCAAAAATGGCCACAACGATTAGGCGTGAGATATGGATGGAACGGTTTGTACGGAACACGGCACATTCCCGTGAATGTGAGGGCTAATGAAGCTTCATCGCGACAATTGGGGGAAATTTTATTATACTGGAAACGAAATTTGCACGAAAATGATGCAATATTTCTCTTGCACAGCGCTTTCACCCGCATTTGAAGTAATTTCACGCTCACAGTTTCGAGACGGGGAAGAATGGAAATGAGACGTACCGTCGGAAGAAATTGTCGCACAAACTTGTGCCTTAGAATTTCAACGCACGCAAAGGTTCGTCCTTCGCCAGGAGAAGAAGAAAAAACACGTTCCCTTGGGGAAGCATTTTTATTTACAAATCCATGGGGAAACAACAAAAAAATACCTAACTAGCCGCTCAACAAGCCACTGATGTTCCTTCACCTGCACCGAGACGAGACGAGCACATCGTTAGAGAGTTGAAGTTGAAAAGCGACGCCTTCGGCACCGGCGTACCCCGTCCAGTCTTCATTCCCGGCTGCGGCAGGAAACCCTAAAATGCCGGCCAGTTTAACAGCGGCACAATGGCTGCAATATGGAAAAGCGTTCCCGGTGCGAAGTGCTTCCGAGCGGTGTCCGAGTGGTGGAAAATGTCTCTTCAAGGCAGCAGCGACTGCAGTAGTGGCTGTGGTGGTAGTGTGCACAGTGGGCAACCGCCATACCAATATCATAAAAAAGGGGTTTTATTGCAAAAGGTGCAATACAATACCATAAAAATCTGAGAGTATGTTGGATAAATATTAGTGTTTTTATTGGCTTCAAATTTGCTATGGTTATTTGTTGTATTTATATAGGCTTTACCATGGAATTATTTTAAATTCAAGCAATGTTTTTCTTAATAATTAGTATTTTTATGAAAATTCATTCTTTCAAGTTATCTTTAAAACGACTTTTTAGATTTTCACGCACCTTCCGTGCCCATTGTGTAGTGTGTTTAGTACCCTTAGAAGAACGGCGTGGAGTTGTGTGTAACGGCAGAGGTAAGTTGTAGTCAATTTTGCTGTCTTGGTGTGTGATTTTCAACACCTGTTCGCCAGCACACCGGAAACAGGCTATTTTCCCAGTCGGCGGAACGATTTAAATCACGTAACCCAGTTGGCATATTCGTTTTTTTCTTCTTCTCCCCCACAGACTCGGTGAGTGATGCTTCCGTCTCGAGGGTTTTACAACGGATTACATATTGTATAAAATGTAGCATCGAAAAAAAAATACCTTCAGCGAGATTGTTAACTATAGCGCCTTGGTAAGCGCCTTATCACTTTAGTTCGGAGCTCCAGTACAGGATTGGTTATCTTTTGAACCAGGATTGAAAACCGGGGTTGTCGAGCAAACAAAGCAAAAAGAAGACGAAGGAAGAGGTTTATTACAATTAAATTATGTTTTATATTATACTATAAAATATATTTCAATAACTAGTCGATCGATGGTGTGTCGAAACTAGACAAGTTCCTATGAGTATTACAAATACAAAAAGAAACGTTCTGATTGTTACCTTGCTTTCCATGTTCTTAGCCACATCAGTAAACACTTAAACTAGTTTTTGATTCGTTTTTTCCACAACAAGTGTTTCTACAACAGAGTATTTTGTTGCCGAACTGACATTAAATGTGTAAAAAATTCATTTAATACGTTATTTCGTATTAGACTTTGCTCACACGTATTTATTTATACAGCCATTCAACTCCAAACGGAACGATTCTTTTTGTGAGCTTTATAAAGCACTTAATAAAAAATATAAACTTTATAAAGCACAGGGTATTTGTATTTTGAAACTTCACATCACATCACCAGTACAATTAGATATAAGTATGTCGTCTAGTTTTAAGCAGTAGCTCTGCTAATCTAACTTACCACGTAGGAAAGCAATTTCCTACGAGGTAAGTAGGATTGCCATTTAAGCGGTTAATTGCAACAACATTCAAATTAAGTAATAACATTGTGTGTCAAATCTTCACATACAACAATAAAAGAAATAAGCAAAAAAACGCTACGTAGGTACTATTTAATGTTAATATTGCCTGTTTACATTTGCAACACATGCAGTTTTGAAAAAGAAAACAACCACAATGTACCGTTCATAAATTAGAATCGTAACGACGTACTCATTAACCATCTCGCGATATCATTTGAAAAATTATGCTATCCTTCTATTTTTCGGAGCCGTAGCAAGTGTTGATAAAAATACAAAGATACCACCTCTTGCCTACATTAATCGGCACGGGAGAGGGGAACGGGAGAGCCCACTCAACCGGGAGGGAGGGGCGCACAGTCCATTAAATGTTGCAAAAACCATCATCATAATGTCACACATTCCACCGTCCTACACCACACGCACACACACACGTCACCACACATCCGAAGGCAGCTAGCTAGAGCTGGCTAAATAATTCGGTGTAACATTCCCCACAGACAGCAATTAGGTGTCGTCATAAATTACGTTTATATTCATTACATCAATTTGTAACTGCCATCAGTGCCATCATACGCCGTTTCCCGAGAGCGTAGCTGAAGTGCCGTCACAAACATATGCCTGTGCCATCAGATACCGGACGGCGATGATGATGATGATGATGACGATCGTGATGGGAAGAACCTCAAAATCGGAACGCACCCAGCAGCCACGCCAAAATGAGCAGGTCCGTGGGTGCGTTTTCTTGAAAATCTTACAACAAAGTCCCATCTGGATGCTGTCTCGGGATGGCAGGAGTCTCCTACCGCGCTCCGAAGAACTGCCGGGCCCATTCGGCATGTCGAATGACACATCGTTTTGACATGACGTTCGCCGCATCTCGTTCGGGGTGTGCTGTCAAAATTCACTACCCTTGTGAGATGGGGCCATACGCTCAATTTAAATTAGTTACCATATAGGAAAAGAATACGCACCGCCCGTGGTGGTGTTGAGCAATGCGCACATGGAGTCGTCCGAAGCGGGTGTGATAAGGGAGGTTTCAAATTAATATCATTACACGATCTGAGAGGATGGTGCACACATGCTGGTGTGTGTCGGGTGGTGTGTCAAATTCCCACATCCAAGCTTAGCCGCTAGACGAGGATTTAAACAAGAGCCCGAAAGTAGTTCTGTCAGCCTGATCGACCAGAACCTCCCGCTCTGGTGTGTCCCGACGGCCAATCAACATGCTCATAGAATGTAGCGACGGCATAGTTGGATGAAGAGTTTTAACTTTTACAATTAATGCTAATTTATGATGGCGCTCTCGTACCATGTGTTGCCACTGCGTTATTACCGTATGCGGTTGATTTTTCCTCCCGCACACACAAAGCACAGCGCGTTCAGCACAGTCAGAGCAGTGGCCACAATCGAAGGCACGAAGGAAGGCACGAAGGTCACCATAAATCAATAAACAAACACGCTCCCAGGGCACATGTTTGCGCACGCATTCGCCGGCGATGGCTCCGGCCGATATGCTGTGAGGGATTTCGGTGCGGTCAAACGTGCAGCAAGTATGTTTTATTGCAGTTTTAACCTCCATAACACATCCCCCCACGGACAATCGTGGGGGTTAATGAAGATAGGGTTTGTATGCGTTTATAGCTTCTCATATTGGGAACAGGATGATCTTCTGGAGGGGGTTGCGTACAAGAATGCGAGTAAATAGAAGTGGCTCGGGGTTTTAGTGTGACTTCATGTGTCTAAAGTATATTTGCATTGAAATGAGTTAAATATATAGACAAAATACCGTGCTTATTAAATTTTTAATTAAAATGATTTTTTTTTAGTCAAGTTTGAAGAAATACCTGCCTGTACTGTGAATATTTACATCATTTGTACTATTTTTATAAAACAGTATTTTTTTATATACAGCTAACTTAAATCCGTGTTTTCTTTTAATTTTATTCGATTTCATTTGAGCTAAACTTCCAAAACCGTTTTATTAAACAGTAGTAACACATTAAATATATGCGAAATATTCAAAACAATACTTAATCAATTTAAAGACATATTAAAATAAAAAATAGGGAATAATGAATTAAAATTAGACGATCTGCGATGTCTGCAAAAATATAAAAGGAACCCTGGAAAATAGTTAATTGCAATCTGTTTTTGCTAACTATATAAATTTGATAAGCACCGATTGAGGAATAACATTAACCAGGGAAAATGTAGAAATAGACTAGCATTTATTAGTTTTAAGTTAACTTATAATGTAAACTTGTACTTAGCAAACTTGTACTTGTCTTAGCAAATACATAAATAAAACAGAAACATTTTGATAAAAAAGATGAAATACCAAAACAGTTTTATGAAACAGCAGTAACGCATTAAATAAATGTGAAATATAAAAAAACATAATTATGTTTTAGGAAATAAAATGCTTCTGCAATAGAATGTAACATATTTCAGAATACCTCAATCACATACTAAAGTTTGAATATACCCAGCAAAGCGCATGAGAAAAAAGGAACATGTTTTTTATAACAATAGAACACAAATTCTAAATACTTGTCTAACGTTTTCAAACACCTGCCTACACAAAATCAAACCCAAAAAACGCCCAATACGAGAAGGGACACTTCATGCGGAGGAATAAAAAAAACTACCTCTTAAGTAATGGGTAAAAGCTCTGAAATTGTTCAACAGCGTAGTTGCCATCAATGCTGGCGTCTTTTCACATGTTTGCATGTTGCCAAAAACCCTTCTCACACTCATATCACACACACATACACACACCACAGAGCATGGAGTTCCCTAATGCAACGTCAAATAAAGGATTGCGTCGGGGCAAAAATGTCATAAAGCGTTCTTTTACCGACTCCAACCCCCCCCCCCCCCCCTACCAACCCACACCACCAAACTCGCAGAAACCCCCACCGAAACCATTTTTCATACCGCTTCTGCCACGGTGGCACATTTCACGAGTAAAAGCAAACTAATTTATCACACTGAATTACCACCGTAGGGTGCTGCAGCCCTGCCTATCACTCCCTTTCTCCCACTCGCCCCCTTTCCCACCCCGTTCTCACGTGCGCTCAGTCTTTGTGTGCGTCACTGCTTTTATGAGTCCATTACAACCCGTTACAACCCATTTATGGGGCAGGGAGGCGCGGCTGGCGAATGGGTGAAATTTCTTCTTCATGGGCATGATTTTGCAAAGGCTGTGTGCCACTGATGGTTTGTGCACGTATGTGTGTGCGTGGATGTGCTGCTTGCAGTTGGCTTTTCTCCTGGCAATTCTCAAAAGAGCGTCTCGCAGTTTCCACCAAACCACCAAGTACCGGGACACTCACGCTCGTTGGTCGAACGAACCGAGACCGAGGCTCCTCTTATGCAACCGATCGTTCTACTAGCGCTGCTGTTGCTGCTGCCATCCGGTCAATGGGTACAGCGCCGCGCATGGTTCACTTCAGTGGGCATGACTTTCCGTCGCACGTTTGTCCAGAGCGCATACCGGAGCGACTTCCTTCTCCGCACCACACCACGCGCACAGTACACACGTCGGTAAATAATCATTCACTTCTGTAAACCTCATGAAGCGTCCACACTGTGCGACGCAACACACACATACAGCGACACCGTTCTATCGACGATGCAGGCGCTTGCATGCAGCACAACGTTTCACAGGGCAACAAGTTTTTCCAAGCGTGGCTCCTGAATGCGTTGCGAACCGTTCCGCTTCGTGGTTGAGGGTGGTGGTAGCGAGCTGTACGTATGCGCTCTTGATGCTCGCCCCCCCCTCCCCTCATTGCACTGGTCCGTTGTTCGATTCAGCAGCTGGGCATGTGGGTATCAGCGCTAAAGAGTCCGACTCATTGCAGAAGTAGTCTTGAAATCACTCGATTGCCCGAAAATTTCAAGAGCACTCCGTAGATTTGATCTTCATGAAATCATATCCTCGGTACATTCTGCAGTGCAATGAAACGTAGTGTAAGCGTCACACTACGATACTTTCGGTTAAGTGTAATCATGCCATTATGATATTATGTACAATACATCGAGATCCATTGAAATCAGTATCAGAAATAAAGCTAAGGATCGTCAAAATGATAGTCCTAAACATTTTTTAAGCTGGTTAACCGTCAAATGCATATCAACTAGATTATTTATTGAAATGTATGCCTCCATCGATTGAGTTATAGGATCACTGTGTTGTGTTGTGGATCTATAATCAGGCCGTAAGAATTGTCTAGGTCGGAGCTGTCTATCAGAAGCTAGAAAGTTGACTTTACTACGGGGCGTTATTACTTCCGGAAATGGTATTGTGTAGAAAAACGCCGTCAATCTTCTATGTTCAAGTGAACCGGGTCCAAAAAGTAAACATCTAGTCCGGTAGTTAGGACAAGAGCTGTTACGAGACCATGGTGCGACCGATAATATAGAGTTTTTGGGAATTTGCGTTGAATAGATTCTAATCTAGCAATCGTATTTTATTGCCGCGGTGACCAAACTATACTATCAAACGCATTTATGGGACGAACCAACGAACAATAAAATGATTTTAAGCAAAAAGGATTGTTAAAGTCTTTACAAACACGTACTACGAATCCAAGAACACGTAAAGCGTTGGAAATTGTCAGGTCAAAATGCTTCTGAAGAGTAAGCCTGCTATCGAGCAGAACTCCGCGATCACGAGCTTCAACGCATCGAGGAATGATTGCATCTACTATCATATAAATATACATTATAGGCGCATTTTCCCTCGAAAACGTAACAACGTTAACGTGCATATGGTTGTTGGTACACCATGAGTTGAATTCAACCAAACAGTTTTGTAGTATATGACAGTCAGCTAAATTAGTTACAGGTAAATAGATTTTTAGGTCGTCAGCGTATAGCAGTTGGCAAGTGTCAGGTAGGCAATAGACAATATCGTTAATAAAAATTGCAAACAGCAAAGGCCCTGAAACGCTGCCTTTTGGGACACCTTATGAGAAGGCGTTAGAGAATGTTGTTGAGTAAACCGCTCCTACATTCACTTAAATTTACCTATTTCTAAGAAAACTATTGAGCCAATGTACGAGGTCCCTGTTTACTCCATATTTCGATATTTTAGTCAGTAATAGAGTATGGTCAACTTTATCGAATGCCGCATGAAAAGCTGTGTAAACGCAATCTACTTGCATGTTATTGTCGAAGTAATATCAATAAACATATTTGTAAGAAGTATTTCAATGTATGGTAACACAAATAGTTATCAAAATTTACACGACAAAGTTATAGATTTATTTATATTAAGTTATAGAATAAAGGTGAACATTACAAAATAATGTTGGCTCATTTGAAAAGATGTGATAATGAGCAAGAAAAAAGAAAAAAAAACCTCCAAGCTTCGAGGATAAACATAATCTAAATCTAACATAAAGAAAATCTACTCTTTTTTCTATTTCGCAAACTATGCAATAGAAAATTTCATGTTTACTGGATTGACCTTAAAAACATGTTATTCACTATGCGTGGAAAGAGAAAAGAGCAAAACGAAATATAACTATCAGGGCATACTAGCATTAAGCATGTATGCTACGCTCCTAAAATTTTGTTTTCAACAACTTGAGAACTTGTTTTCAAGAACTCCGCGTTCACATGAGTTTAAAAAAATGAAATTTTGTTATGCTGCAAATATAGTATCTATTATTCAAAGCAAAGCTCCCGGTTTGAATATATTTTATTGAACAAAAAATGTTTTCGTCAACCACACACAACAGAAAAACAAATCAAATTTTCTATTTGCTAGAATTTATGATAAATGTTAGCAATGGTAGGCTGTGGGAAGTAGTATATAAACTTTGTAGCAATCAGTTAAATGAAACATTTGTTCCGGATACTCCGGACACAACCATTTATTCGCTGGAGTTATCTTTGCAGTATATTTTACTTCTTTGATGTGCTTTAAATCACTTACACTCGTTAACAATTTTCAAACACCTACAGGCTAGCTAGGCAGCTTTTTGCAAAGGAGTATCACTTATAAAGTGTAAAATAAAGCATTGATAAACAATTGGTCAAATGCTTGCAAAAAGAGTTGTTAAAACAACACAACTCATACTTTCCAGTTAATGAAACGGGAGAGTATTGCATTACGTTTTTTTCGACCCGTGTGAAATAGTTCACAACCGCACTATTCCGAAATACACTAGACAACTGACTATCATGATATTTGTGATTTTTTTAAAGCAAAAGTTAAATTGAATTCGTACTCAAACGACCGGAACGCACCGTTGCCAAGTCGCCAAAAACTCACTTCACAATTGCTCGAGCCCGGGGCAGCGCATCCAATTTACGTCTGCTGAGCCACGCGGCAAGCGCCACGGGGTGGTCCGCCACGGGTTGAGAAACGACCGGCCATACAGCCCCGCCGGCGCGTGTACAATAACTTCTAAACTTTTCCCACTTGATTTTCATTCGGATATTACACGGCGTGCCAGCCCTGCGGACAAAACGCGAGGATGATGCAATAAAAGCGCATCATGAGCATTTTTATTAATCCCAGCCTTGCCAAGCACGATGCACCCGTTACAGCAGCACACTTGCAGCCGCTCTCTTTCGTCCTCTTTTCCTCCTCGGGGTAAGCTTTTCCTCCGATGGTACATTATTTTTAATGTCACTTTATCGCATCCTCCACGCGATAGCACGGTGGAATGCGGATGTGGTGAAGCGCTGCATTTCAGCGCATCGCATTCGCTCTCCTCGCTGCTCCTTTCCTGTACGGAGCATCCGATCCAGCTGGAGGACTGCTTCGCTTTTCTTGTGCCTTTGCGATCTGTCTCATCACGCGAGCGGCTGCTGATGGACACCGCTCGTTTGCTGGCATATGCTGCCGCGACACGACATTACTACACGTTAGCTGTGAGGGAAAAGGATTCCTCAAGAAGTAAGCAGCTCGTAAGCAATAAACTACGCAATACCAAGCCCGCCAAAGGTTGAGCCGAGCGTACGTAACGCTTGCCATGGAGGCGCCCAGTAGCCGGTGAAAATGGTAGATCAGTTCTCCTGTGGCTTTCTGTGCCTAGCAAGGTCTGCTGTGTTGTAGGAATATTTGTTGCCCAATTTAATGAAGACAATTACATTCCTATTCAACGTTTTCCGTAGCACTTAGGTAGCTCTTTCGTTTGGTTATAATGATGCGAAATATAATGAGGATTTCTGTCGCGTCAGTTACAGCAAAACTTTTAATAACACTGCCGCCTTCCAGAGCACACAATTTTACTATCGCAAACAGTTTTCGGCTTTAGAATTTTCTTCCACCAATCGAAAGTTTTTGGCCGAATCGGAGCTTTTTTTTTCGTTGCTGTGCCCATTGCGCGTCCAGTAAATTCATTCACTCGCACAAGTTTATCCACGAAGAAGGTCCACGCTTGCAAGGAGTTTTCCAGCAGCTAAGCGTTAGTGTGGCATGGCACCTCCAAAGTGATCAACCGTCCGGCCGGGGCGGGATGCACGGTACACTGTCGCGCTCGGTTAGTAATTTATAGCGGCGCTCATTTAATTAACATAAGATGAAAGCGCATAAATCACGGGACGATAAATTACGCTAGCTTGGGGAAAATTCTTGCCATGCTTTGCTTTACCCCACACCTTTTCACTTTGCGTAAAATTTAAGGGCTGTTCGCTGGAGAGGGATGGGGGTGGAAAACCCCACTCACGTTGAGCGCGTACCTAGGCCAAGGTTAACCCGAGCGGGTGTAAACGACAACGATGAGGCATTCGGGACGACGGAAAGCGACCGAAAGGAACGCCAAGATAGCGCGAAATTATATCTGAAGTCGCACAAGAACTTTTACCACCCGTTCTCACCAATACAAACCGTTCCAAAGAGTGGGTGCCATCACCTCATCTCCGTAGGCCGTTCGCATTCGCGGCTCTGATTCACCTCGGCGCGGTTTCGCGGAGGAGGATGAGTTGGTTCGACGCGTGGATGAGCAATTTTTAACGTTCAGCCGTTAGTTTTGCCCACCCATTTGTACCGTTAATGATTTTGTGTAATCGCGTCAGAGTCAGCCATTTGGAAGCAGTTGAAATTTTCGCTCGTAATGAGCTGTAACGCACCGTAAGGCGGGGTGCGCTCGGGATCGTCGGCCCCGAGAGCCGCGAGAAGGGGAGTTAATGATGCTCTGGGTTGGCGCCGTAAAAGGTACATATGACGAAGCGATACCACTTACACATTACAGTGCGCTCGGAAAGCTATCCGAGCGGAAGGGCAACATGAAATTCTTCCACCATTTCTTGCCATTTCGCTGCATGGAAACTCGCGACGAAATGGTTCAGTCGTTATGAGTGCTTGAGCTGAAGGGTTCGAGAATGAATGATTTGTAATTTGTCTAATTTTAAACTCCAGTATGCGTATGGCATTTTAGACAAATATGTTAGGGCTCAGTAATAAAATAGCTTTCAAAGAAAAAGAAAAAGAAACATATTATTAGTTTTGTTTTACAGAAAGTCTTGAGTAGAATTTATTAGTATTCTTTGATTCTA
This sequence comes from Anopheles dirus, assembly GCA_000349145.1. NCBI lineage: Eukaryota > Metazoa > Arthropoda > Insecta > Diptera > Culicidae > Anopheles > Anopheles dirus. The sequence continues at coordinate 1,168,567 of KB672957.1, forward strand.
AATTGGAAAACTCATTATCACCGTATTTTGACAAACTAGTTTAGAGTAATTGGACAATATTTACCCGATGAATGTAATGAAATCTTTAGAAAATATTAGCTAAACTTTGTAATATCCTGGTAGAAAATGGCAATCTGATTGAAATCATTACATAACGATATAATTAAATATCGTTGTAACTTTCTGCTAATACTTCTTCTTCATCTTCTTCCTAGATGGGTAGATTGTAACCTCCTGTTTTCTGTCAATCAGAAAAACTCAATCAGAGGCTTACTGCCCTGACATATCTCTTGATTTTCTTAATGTCATAGTTTTTTGTGTGTTGTGTGTACTGTCAGTGTGTTTATGTTATTTTATGTAGTTCTTTGTTATTGTCAAAGGTCTGTTGAGGTCAAAGAGGTTTGTTTGAGGCTTTTTTCTGATTTTCTTTTATGTTTTTTCATGTTCTAGCTTTTTTATCTTGTTTTCTATTTAATCATACTGATTTTTTATCTTCTTTTTTAATATTTAATTAAAATTTATCTCTTTTTTACGCTTATTTTCTATTTATTTATTTACAATCTTTTATATCCTGTATACTTTCTATTCGTGTTCTTCTCTGTCAAGAGATGATAGATACTCCAGAATAGTTTTCTCTGTAGCTCTTTAATAGATTGCCTTATTCCGGATTATTCCGGAACGCCTCTGCTGATACAAATCGATATTAACTAGTTAATTATATCATTGGTAAAACATAAAAAAATCGTTTGTAGATTTGTATGTGTAAAGTAGAGTACAGTAGCGGTTATGTGTCGAATAGAAAGGAACGAAAGTAAGGAATACAAGCATTCAGAAGAAACTACGTGAAATTAAATGTTAATATTGAAAAGGATATCTTGAACAACTCATGTACGTATTGACACATGTATAGAAATAGATTAAATTACGTACAACCTTGCAAAAAAAGTCGCAATTACGTATAGTAAAATTTTCAACTTTCCCTAAACATTCTAAATCGAGCTAAATTTTAACCCCCCATCAATTCGCGCTCAACGAGAAAACAACACCGAACCCGCAGCCGCCTGTAAAGAGTTTGTTTGCACGACGGGTTAATGGAAGGTTTAGCCGTGTCTTACGTCAGAACACTCTTCCGGTTTTCCCTATTTCCCCAACCTTTCCCATCCCCTTTCCCTCCCGCTCCCGCACCGGTGGAGTCCGCCGAAAAACCGGACTTATTAAGGAGTTATTAAATTTATCGCGAAACTTTACCCACTGTGAAACCCATTTTCGGGAGACGGCTTCGTTTCACTCGACCGACACCGCAGTCCTGCATTTCATTCTTGGAATTTTTCGTAAAATCCCTTGTCGTTTCTACTTTTGACGTCCTTTTTCGTTCTGTTGTTTTATTTTTTTTGTTTCATTGCGTTAGTCCCTCTCACGGAGGTTGGTTTCGTTTTTCATTCAGTCACGTTTTTTAATAGAGATATAAACAGCAGAAATTAATTAGTAACCGAACAAAGTTAAAACCATCGGAACGCACGAGGCCGGTTGACCGGAAGTGGAAGCATTCGCGTGCGCCCCGGGTGTTGGGGTGGCAGGGAGGTTGTTCTTTTCATATTCTACGATAATTAAGATCTTCTCGATTTGTTTTCATTTTTCTTCCGCGCTGTTTGGCACACTGCTTGAGTTGTTTGCTAACTTGGAATGGTGGGGAAATACGACAGCTTCGAGCGAGATGCGGCTTTAAAGATGGTGGGCCGCGCGTAGGGTGGGAAAGGATATTTGAACGGAGGAGTAAAAAACATCTTCATCCTGTTACTTTGAACTCTTTAATGAATACATTAACACCCGAACAGCGTTGTACGGTGAAACGGAATGTTTTTATTCGATGGAAAGCTGCAGATGGAACAGCTTCTATTCTAAGTAGATATATGATCTATTCCTACGCCTTATATATCCCAGTTCTATATCCTTATGTTCCACTGATTAAAAACTTAACTACAAACTAAAAATCCAAATTTAAATCTATTCACAAATGGAATAAAACATTGAAATTTAGCATTATCAACACAGAGAAACATGAGGTTTGTTCATCATTAAGAATCATATCTAAATAGGTGTGGAACAACAAAACATGTGATGAGAAATGTAAGAAGTGTTATGTGGAAAAATAGCATACATGCACAAATCGTAGTTCAACAGTCAAAACATATTTCTTATTCTTCAGATAAAATCAATCCTGAACAAACAAAATGAAATAGGTAATATAAAATATGGCATAAAAACAATGCAAAACAGTCCTATTTCTCTGTGTCAATAATTATAAAAGAAAAAACCTGAATCTTCTTTCAAAATCTCGATGGGATTTTATGAAAATCCAGCAATATTTACTAAGGATGTGATTAGGTATTTTCAAGTCGAAGGAATTTTGCGCTACGACAGAATATTGAGAAATTAAGGTACGAAAAACAGTTTGCAACTGTTGTTATAGTATAAATTGTGGTAAAATTGGGCGTGATTTTAAGCGTGAATTTTGGGAAAAATAGCAAATTTTCAAACAATGAAATAATGGAAAACGCAGACCGTTTCTGACACGACAAATACCTTTGCAGACATTCCCTTCGCCAACCATGATGTTCATTCTTGGCCGCTTCAAAACAGCTAACGGAGTGGGCATAACCAGAGTCTGATAGCGACACACTTTTAAACACGCCCCAGACACTGCTCGGTGACACCTCGACGGAAACCGGACACGCTCGCGCGCCCCCGCACACACACACACACCCACACCTGCATACGTTCATTAAGTGATTAATATTCCGTAAGCAAATTAAAGCCTGATTCAAATGTGTCAAAGCCCCGTCGAGAGTGGGTGTGGGTTATTTGATCAATAATTTAGTTGCATTATGTATGGACGTCGTCTGGCGGCCGCTGCGGGCCCGTGCATGGCGAATATGAATGCACGAGCCGCTGTCTACGAGCTGCCAACACACACACACACACACTGGGGAAACAGGATGGACCCGGCTCACAGCCTCTGGCGATTCGAACAGAAAAACCACCCTCCACCTCGACCGTTCCATTCCACAGCCCGGTTTTCCACACCGGGCGGTTGGGTGGAAATGTTGTGCTCGTATTGATTTTCCACCCGGTACGGTGCCGCCGGTACGTCACGTGTGGCCCGAGACGAGCATATGCGTCGTGAATCGTTGATTATGATGATCGACGGAGGTCCTGGAGCCGGGCTCGATGTGGCCACACACAAGCGTGCTGGTGTGCGTGCGTGTGTGTGAGTATATGTCAAATGCAAATGGATTCGTACGCTTCGGCACGGTACGGTACCATTAAAATCTAATGATACGAATTTTGCAAACGTTCGCGTGTCGGGCGTGAGTGAGTGAGACATGAACTTCTTCGTTGCTAAAATTATCGATGACATCAGTATCGGGGGTGCGTTTCCCAGGAAAACGCAACAAAACCGGGAGCGTTTGGTGATACGCGTAGGCCGGACAACAATAATTATTGATGCTCGTAATTACTTATTGATGTTTGCATTCTTCAATTCGCGTGAATGCTGATTATTCGACATGAAGGGGGTGTGGGTGGGTGTGTGCTGTAATTCCTTGGAAATGGGTCAAAATGCGAGTTTTTAGAACTATTGCGGTCGTGCATGAAGCTAATTATGAAATTTTACAGTTGATGAGCCAGCATTTTTCAACGGTTATAAAAGATACGCTTCATCTGCCCTTCATATACTATGTTTTATGGAGGAATCATTTTGAATCATTTCTATAACATGGAGTTAAATTATTGTAGTGCACACCTAATTATAGCAAAGAAAGTAAGTAAGTAAGTGTTGACGAGCAAATATAAAAATTATTTCATTTGGTAGATTAATTGTTGTGACAACTATAAGGACAAGCTCCCTTAATAGCATATTGCAGCAATAACTAATCAAAATGTATTTGTGTGGTCATAATTACGAAGAATACATCGATTTAAAAAAAATCCTTATCTCCAATGAACATTGTTGTGAAAATTCAATAAACATACCAATTGCATGGACAACTTTAAGCGCATTAGATGGTTAAGCTTGGCTTAAGCGTAGGCATCATTTGTTGTTGTGGAAATCATATTGAAACTCATTAAAGTGCTCGTTTAAATTGCACTAAATATGTGCCATATGTGGTTAAGGGAAACCACATGCAAACTGCATTTAAAAATGGCTGCACACACTTCCACACCCACACCTCCATACGGTTCACTAAATGGCCGACGAGCAAAACGTGCGTGCATAATTAAATAGACTTGGATTCGTTAAACTGCATGGCTATTGATTACCACATAGTTTCCCGTTCTATTTTTCTGTTTTTTCTGCTTATCCTCTCTCTTTGTTTTTCTACCTCTTTCTCTATCTCTCTTTATCTTTCTACTGCAGGTCCTGCGAAAGGAAACTGGTGATCTGATTTCGCATAAAATGATGGCAAACAAATTTTCCTGACAAAGGGTAGCAAGGTGTGACTAGGCAAGCAGGAAATATTGAAATAAGTATACATAGTAAGCGTGACCACGTGGGGCGTTGCGCTAAAGAAGAAGTGACCTATTATTAAATCTCATTTAGCTGCAAGACATGACTTAGTTTCAGCTGTTCTGCTCCGTTTTGGAATCGAACTAACAAGTAATTTAAAAGTACTTATATTTCTGAAAGTAGCAGTAACACATTAAGGACTTGAGTGGCATTTATTATTTTAACGGAAAAACAAGAAAAAATTTGCCAATATTTGATAAGAAATCAAAACAAAGAACATTTGCAAGCTCGACAGATAAAGATATTCCGAACCACTGCGCGTAATGAGCCAAACCGTCGGGAAACAACCTTCCCCAAACGATAAAACAATTCTCCGCAATCATAACCGCACAGATGTTCCATTATTTTTCGATAAGACAATCTCAACCGAACACGGACGAGGGGAGCGCATAATCTATGCTTACAGCATAATTTGCTTACGTGGTGAATGATGTAAAGCAGAAGCAGCTTCCACGTGCCAGCAAACTACAGGCCACACTCGTTCGCTCCCTCTCAAAACCATCGCCGACTGGAAAGTTATCCAGCGTTTGAGTGGATCGAGCCGAACGACAGGCGCAAGAACCGGAAATCGAATTATTGCCAACCGTGTAGCGGAGCAGCAAATCGAACCATCGACATGACCCCCTCTCGTCCGGATGGCATTTCATCAATGCTGTTGCTCCAATATCCCACGGAAGTTCTATCCCACCGGAGGTTTTATCGATTTTTACATCACAAATTCCATGTACGGTACGTACAGACAAAAAATCGATGTACTAAACTTCTTCCCAACCGGGTGGGAGCATGATCCGCACACGTCCGTATGTCACATAAACGAACGTGCGCGGACGGGGGCAACACGCACACAGGACTGCTTAAAAATTCATCTTTGCGCTTTGCGCTTCGCCGGTGCATAAGAAGCGAGAAGACAGGGAGTGTGAAAAAGAGACTTTAAATCCCAAACACGCAAGGACAACGACCGAACGTGGCACAGTGGTGGATGGGTATATTCGTATAAAACATGGAAAGCCCAACCCACAGCACCTACAGCAGCTGTTTACGTAATCGCTTCCATATTTATTTTATTCTGTGCTCCAAAATCCAACACACACACACGCGCAAAACGTTCTACAGCATTATTGCGATACGCACTAACACACCGACACAAGCACACCCAACTTTCCGATTCCCCTAATTCCCCACGGTTTGAATGAAGCTGTGTTGGAAAATGTGAGTCCGGGCCCCCCAAGTGCCATCGACACCGAGCGAATTTATCTAACGTTACAAATAATGCAAAAACATCAAGTATGGGTTTTTTTTTCGGAAAAGCGATACGGAGTGCGCCACCTCGCGCGCTGGCTTTATCTTATGGTGGCACACATGATTTAACTTTCCGCGCTACGGTAATGTTGTTTGGAGGGGACGTAAAAGAGCAGCAATATAGATCGATATTGAGTGGAGGAAAAGTTGATAAGGATTATCATGGTTACCGACAAATACACACAGCACCGGATCGATACTATGCTGTGGATGATTAGAAACTCACTTACAGTGTGTTTACAATGTTTTAAGGCGAATTTCGTTTTGTTATATAGTTTAGGAAGCCACCTTATGAAAATAATTAATGTTGAAATAATATTGAACATAATAATGATTTAAAGATGCCGCTTAAAGACTAGACAAACAACTTTAAAATAAGACATGTGTTTACTGTACTTTTTGCAGTAATAACCGCAAACCATTATGACTACAAATAGAGTTCATTCGAAGATTTTTAAATTGTTTGATTTTCTGTCACTTCTAAATCCTGGAGATCCAACGACTAACGATTGGCAAGATTTTTACCCTTTTACAATATTTCTTACGTCGATTCGTTTGGAAATTAACGATATGTTGTAGGAGAAATAATGGTACTTTGTTCAACCATGCGTCAATCGTTTGACACGTTTGCGTAACACGTTTTGCGAGTGACAGCAGTACTTTACAGGGGGCCTCATCATCCAACCATCCAAGATGGTCAAAAACGAATCAGTTCTGAGAAATCACGGTAGGTACCATTCGGTAGCAGCAAGAGTAAAGAGAATGGCTCGTCCTCGTAATTGATAAACTTTCTTCAGTTCCGTTAACGTGGAGGTTTATCGGTTTCTTACACATGACCGCGGCAGTGCAATTCAAATTGCTTTCGTTCAAAGATGATTTACTTATTACCGATTAGATCTTGTTGGAGTTCACACGTTAACCTATTTTGTTCACAAATCTTTACTTGTATACAAATTGTACGAAAATCCTAAATTATATGAAATGGGTTGGGCGAAGGCTCATTCTAATCTTAACAAAAAACGACCAAATATTGTACAAGTTACGCCGGATGAGCCACAAATGTGTAAAGAATGCTTCAAAATTGTACAACGTAAATAATATTACCAATAAACCGACAAAACTTGTTAACACATACGCGAGACCTGTGAGCATTTTAAGCGGTTCGTGTGGGCCATAGCTTTAGACAAGAATAATGTTGTCTTATTTTTCATCTGTCACATTTCGTAGGTATGTCAAGCTCACTGGGACGTTTGGATTAAGATTTTTACGACGCATTTGAAACGACTTACATCGCAAATTTTAGGTATTTTTTATATACCTTGCCAGTGTTAGATTACCAATTGATATACATGGTTTGAAAGGTTATGTTTTCAGCATTATGTCGAAAAATTGGAACCAAAGCATGCTACCAAAAAAATACTAAAAATCGAAAGATACGAAATTCATTATTTCGTGCCAAAAAAGTACATTAAACAAGTCAAAATGCATTTCTAAAAATCAATCAAAAATATGCCAACATCATTCAAGATCATTTAAATGTTCCTATATTTTTAAACGAATTTTAAAACGATTATTTGTATCGAAAAAAAAAAGATTTTTCGTAAGTGGTGTAGTTATGTTACAAGGAGCGATTTTGACGGTGGCGGAATAAATAATAATAGTGTGTGTAAAAATGTGAAAAATTCGTCACAGACGTATTTTGTTATTATTTACAACTTAGTAGAGCTTCATTTTCATCTATCTCTTCAAGTTTTCGTTTTATTCTCGAAAACCAGGTGGGTGTATAGTTATGTTACGGACTGTATCATTCATTCGAAATACGTTTCGAAATAACTTGATACGACAATAATCAGTTTTTTAATCATTCCAAACATTTGTTAATATCAGACAAACAATGGCAAATGTATGGTGCCATCGACTTTTTATCTGATTTTTTTTTCATTTCGAGGATATTTCCCCTTATCGTTCGTATCGTTCGTTGGTAGCAATCGCAAACCGCAGTGCAATCGCAGAGAATTAACTATCGCAAAACACTTGTGGAAGCTACCCGATAGAGCTATTACAAGAATGAAATGAAAACAGAAAACATCGAAGTTTGCTAAAGACATAAACTAAACATCTTTATATTGTTTTTTTTTGTTGATCACTGTACGCCTTGCCTTGGCAATCGCAACTCCCATTGTGGATCGATTACGAGTCTAGTCAAAGAAGAAAGAAAAAGAATTTCAACAAACTCAATTCAAATCTCCAAAAATACAAGTACCCGAAAGCAAGTCCACTGCAGCAATGTTGCCAATTAAACTGGAATTAAACTTCAATCAATCGCCGCGCCGGCATGCAAAACACGCTACCGTCTAGCGTTTGCTGCAGGAACGGTCCAGCTCCGTGAGCACACGCTTGCCAGCATAAATTAGCATATCAACACGAGCCACGCGATACACCAGGCGCGAATGAGCGCTGCAGTACGGGAAGCGCATTAGGTGAAAGTTTGGATATTAAATTCGACAGCTGCGTTAGCTGATTTCAATTCATACTTGTCCGGAGCCGCGAGCCGCCAGCAGCAGCAGTGCGCTTACCCGTGTTTGTGTTGTGCGCCTTCGTTACTGCTTGCTGGAAGGTACGTCGATAATTACAAATAATTCAATAGCATTTAACGAGAAAAGTTTTTCCCTCGGTCCGCCCGACGGTAGGGATTTTGGGGTTCCACGTTTACCGTGCGTGATGGGCAGGAATAGATGGGCGACCTTAACTACTTTTTTTGCGTCCTTATATTCTCTCATCATGCGCCTCGACGAAGACGGGTACGGCGCTCAACTAACACACGCGCCATGACTTACTTGATGACTTACTCACGACGTGTGCAACTTTTCCGCCATTCCGCTCGTCATGGGGGAGTCGGATCGGAACCGAGAAATAAGGGATGATCCTTCACCCCATATTATACGCCATGGAGTGAATATTTCGCCCATTCTGTTTGGAGTTTTCATACAAGCCTCCAGAGCAGCGCCATCTATATCGGATGATGCAGTTCATATTAGCCTCACATTTTAGTCGTTAGCCATAAATCGAACGTATGCGAAGCGTGCACGTATCTACCACTCGATCTCCTGGGAGGAAAGAATACCTCCAAGCCACCGGGGGATGAATAAAGTGAATCAGATTAAGAGAGAAACCATGCTTCCGTCATTCGTGCACGATAAATACAATACCATAAATCACTTCGACAACTGGGATGGGAACTGTTACTGATTATCCAAGATAGAACATTGATAGGCAGTTGTGGCAGCAACGCAATGTGGCAATGTGTTAAGCTTTATCTAACAATATTTCGGTGCGGTTTCATGCTGGTAAATACGAGTGCACAATATTGAAAAGAACATGTACTGTGAAGGATTCAGCGGATATAAACGATACACTACACAAAGCTAATGTTTTCTGTAACCTGAAAGAAATTGGTCAGAACAATAAGTACCCAAAACAGTTCGTACTTATTTGTTGATGGCTCTTTTGCGTGTTTTTCCAATTAATTGCATCCAAATATTTAAGATTAATAAACATTGTTCTTTTGATTCTTTAAGAAAGACACCATAGACACTTACAGTCATCAGTTGTTTGTATCTTACTGAGGGTATGAAATATACATTAAAACATTATAATATAAAATTTGCGAAGAATTTCAGCGAGAGATAGAAATAAGTATTAATATAATTTTGCGTCATAAATCACACATACAACCTGTCAGAGATACGCTTTATAAGAGTTAACTTTCTTCGGAGATACACGAACTATTGCAAACTGACAGAGCTCGGTACGAAATTGAACTACTAATTAAAAAGAACACATCGTTTAAAAAACGGTCGAAAGAACTTCATAATTATCAGAAGCAAACGGGCGATAAAATGAGACACCGCAGTAGAACCACTTCACACCAATATGAGATAAGGTGCGATACTAAGCCAGAGAAGGTACAAATTCTGACGTGTCAAAATGCTGTCGTGCGTGAACCAGAATAAATACGATAAGCACTATCTTGATTATCACTTTCTCGTCATTTCCAGTGAAAAAAACACACGATAGCACCAGCAACTGACGGTGCGGTGACAATGACGCACACTGCTCTGAAAGGCAACGCGTTTTGCTTCCGTAAGACGTCCGAAGAATTCGTCTGCAGAAGAAAAGCTGGCCGAACGGGAAAGGAAAAACAAACCCCCATCAACACCACTGTGATGAGCGTGAAACTAGCTGACAGGCTCATCAATCATGACGAGTGCTTGTTTTTCCCACAGCCTCATCGGAAAAAGCTTGCGCGTCGCCACCCACAAAAAGGGTTCCGAAACTGGGAGCGAGCGATGGTGGTTCAAAATGTTCCGCGCGACGAAAAAAGCTACTCCCTAGACGAGAAAATCTGTTTCCTCCAACCGAATTCCGAAAGTCTGCAGGGAATAAAACAACCCTGAAAAAGGCAGCGCGCTGGATGTGTGTGTGTGTGCACGTGCCGGTGTTCATCATTAGTCTTTCGCGATGATAGACAGCGAAGATAACGGGTAAGGACAGTTCCTGGAGCTTTTTCCTTTGCGTTCCCATCTTACAGAAAAAACAGGGAGCTCAGCAACTCTCAACCGATATTACAGAGTGCGCGCCGTCGTGTTTTCGTTATCAAATGTAGAGAAATGTGCTCCGAGCGCACTCGAGAGTCGTGATAAATGTTGCAAATGATCTCCGGCTCCGGTGGCTCGTGCTTAAATTGAAATTCCCTGCAAATTGATGGCACGTTTAAACTAATTTGTCACCATCGATCATCGGCATCCTCGGGGGGAAAAGGATGGCGTGGCCGCGGTTGGCGCAAAGCGAAGGTTAATGGAGGCGTCGCTCTATTCGTGATCCATTAACAGCAGCGGAGAATCAGGCCCAGATCCGGTGCTGTAGCACAAAATCAATTTTCTTCTTCTGAAGATTTCTTAACAATTCTTCCGCTAAAAAAAAACCGGAAATGTATTCCGCACTGCCGCTTTCGTGGGAGCCAATCGGTGACTTCGGAATAGGAATTGAAATTTAAATATTTTATATCGCCCCAACGTCCGAGTGCGGTCCAGCAATTCGGGGCACGTTGTCCACACCTGCCGCAGGACATCAAGACGCCAGGATAGTAATCTTCTCAGCACCGGGCACCTTAGAGAGACTCGACTGCTACGAAACGCCACCAAGCGTCAGAACGTAATATCCATCATCGCCTGGGACAATCTTTATCTGTATCTTTTGCAAGTAAAAGATAGGTAGAAAACGAAAAGGAAGAATACATTTGATAAGAAGCACAACAGCAGCAACCCTTCCGTCGGCACACACTATACAACAGGAGAGCACAGTAGAAGAAGAAATGTGATAATACGAATAGAAAGACTGTGTTTAAACAGCACGGCACACTGCAAGGCCGGTGAGCAGAAAATGAAAATGATTTTCCATTCGGTCGCACTACGACCCAGCTGGGTCCCGCTTGCTCCTGAACACACGCCGGGTGGCCCAAACGAAAGCGAAGTCTTCTCGCAAGGTTATATTTATTTATTGTCAACGTTGATAGCATCGCCTGATGATGCTGCCACAGTGCTGGTGCTGATGCCGGTGGTGATAAGTTGTTTTCAACGGCGAATGCCCCTTCGTGTTGATAGTTTCGCCTGCCTGCAACTTCCCTATAAACACACACGCAGAGACACATTCGCGTGAATTCGATCTGGATCGTGGCGGGATGGTTGGGAGATATATTTGTCATGTGAATAGGGAGCCACCGTCGCAGTTTGGTTTAAATAAAAATCTGCTCCGGTTTGGTGGCTCGGATCATGCTGTGGGAGATAGCGTATCCAGCTTTCCTCTTCTGACGATCAGTCACGGGCTACGGAACGGCGGCAGCCATGAGTGTATCACGTCCACGGTAGAATGAATCATTTTCGATTACAGATACCATTCGTATTCTGGTGTTGTTACTGCGAGGGAGATTTTAATTGCAACGTTGTGTGATGTATGGGAAAAATAAAACATGCCACAGAGAAGTGTCATAAATGTAAACGTACGCACAATTGTGCTGTGCAGTTCAGCATGAAATATGTAATGTATTATCGAACAAATCTAGAACAAAGATTTATATGAAATTTTCAAACTTCCAGGCTCTTGATGGATCAAACTCCCAGAAAGTATGCAACCTGCTCGTCAAATGCATTACTTTATTTATTATTTACGTATCGTTTTCCGATGAAAAAGCATCCTTACCTAGAAAAACATGGACAACTTCCCATAATTAGCTAAGTCATGTAGTTTAAACATGCTCATTTCAATACTAACACATACTTTAAGTCAAGTTTTACCACATCTCATTGCTCATTTAACACAAGGGAAGTTCCTGGGATGTGGTATTTCCTAAAGCAATATTTTCCTCGCCGAAGTTGCAAGTTTTAAGACGCAGACTTTTAATGACTATGGATGATTGAAAAGGTCATTAAAATTATAGTTTTGTTAGTTAGCTGATATATTGGCAATATTGTTTATTCATAATCATGCGGTTTGATTCTCGTATTCGTTGTACATGGGTTTCCTATGCTTTGAGATATAATCAGATTCAGATAACTCTGTGTGAAAGAGAGAGCTAATGAGTCCATTTCTATTGATTTTCTGTTAGATGTGGTTCTTTGGATGAGTTTATGCTTTTTTTTTTTGTTTTAGGTTATCGCCAAAGTTTGTTTTGTTGAGTTCAGAGGGGTTTGTTTGAATTGTTGTTTCTAGTGGGTTTGTTTCCTTTTTTCGTAGTTTATGTTACAATAGTTGTGATTATTTTTGTGGATTTTTCTATTTTCTTTGATTTTTTCATTATTGTCTGTCTATTTGATCACATTATCATATTGTTTACTCCTGTGCATCATTGTTTGCTACTGTTTTATCGTATTTCTCTTATTTTAAGTATGTTAGAAAAATTATTAAAGGCATTCTTCATATGTAGGTTGCTGTATCCGCTGTATCCGTCCAATATGATTGTAACCATTATATGAATATATCGTAAATACGCGAGATCATTGTTTGAGGTAGAACTTTAAGAAATAATAACAAGCTAGCTAATACAAAACCAAACATCGCAAACAGTCAAGTTTTCTCGAGAGCAAATTTATCAATCAATTTAACTTAAAACTCATTTCTCTTACCCATACTCTTACTGAACGCTTGCCGGATGCTTCTCCAACGGATTCAACGAGCCCAGAAGTAAACCGTAAAATATCCGTGCACCATTACGGTGGAGAGGATCACTTCCGTCGCATCGAATAAATCTCTGCTCCATAAGCAGCCATGCTCAATTTCGGCGGCACCGGTGGTCTCATCCATACTTCAACCCTCAAAACGCCTGCTCTCCAGCACAGTGTCCTATCCGCAGCGGGTCAGTGGAGAATGGACCGCATCACATGTCAAGTGGGAACAACCGAGTCGGCTTCCTCGGACGCTCGGGCTCTCTGCACGCGTTCTCAAAGTCCCCGAAGGAATTCCATTCTGATGCCGACATGCTAGTTGGCTGGCTGCGACAGGACGAAGCCACCGCGTGGAGTGGTTGGCTGGATGGATGGGTGAATGATTTCAATTGTGCTGTGCGTTTCTAGCGCACGTTGCCGCTCATCAAATGCATGTGTGCCTGATTGGGGATATCCAAAACATCGCCTCTGCTCGTGCAGCTGAGCAATTGCCACAAAGCGTCACCCACGAATGCACGTGGCACACGAGTGGTTGGCTTTGGGTTTTGATGAAACCCGGAATGGCAACCACCCACCGCCTCGCCGAGGTACAGCAGACGGCGCAGCGTAGCGTCCTCCCGAGACTTTGGTATTCCGATTGCACATTCCTCGGCCCGTCGACACATTACGCTTTGGCAGACTCCGAAAAGTGCACCAGAATGCCACCTTTAGCACACGTTATCCAGTCCCCGGAGCAATTGCACACCGCATGCACTATCGCGTGCATTGGGGGAGAGAGAGAGACAGAGAGGGGGAGCTAGCAAAGGCTTCCAAACCTACCGCACCGAATGTGAAATAGTTAATGGTGCGAATCGAGACTGCTGCTGTCTACTTATTCCCTGAGCTGCCTGTCGTGCGTCTTTGTGCAAACATTAGTTATGCATAGTGCGTTTTTGCATCGACGCAGTGTATCGGACACGTACCTCACAGCGGGAGGTAGTGGTGGGCTTCTAGCAGGCACATGAAAACTTATCAACAAAACGGTTAGACGTACCGAACGAAGGAGTGTTGCTTAGAGCATGCACGGTACGTCTTAACACGTTCATTTCATTCGCCATTCAATCATACATTTTTCACAATCAAATATACCTCACTTATGCATGTCGTACTTAAGGCATTTAAAGCAATTTCTCTCTTATGGCAAGTGCGACAACAATTTCTTCCTGAAGTCCCCCAGATCACCTGACTGTAATGCTTTGGATGGTTTAAGCAATACAGTCAGGCGATCGGGAAGAAATTAGGAATATGAACAGAAATCAACTATACAAGTAGCTCTAAAGCCAATGGGTGAGGTACAAACTATCCATACCATAATTTCTATATTTTTGAACGTGAGCTGAAGTAGAAGGGCTGAGCTGAAGTTATATTTTACATGTCAAATTTCAGAGTTCAAACAGAAGAGATTTATGCTTAATAAAAATGAATTCATTGCTGTTAATCACAGTGATTGATAAGCCTAAATGCCCTGTAAAATATATCAACAAATATTCGGTTTAAAAGTCAAATAATTGACTAATAATTTGAATAATCAAAAGTATGCAAGCACAGTTCTTTGTTTGTTATATTTTCCCTACACAAAGGAGCAACTCAAAGTGGAACACACCTGATCATCATAAAAATCAAGTACACTTTTCATCCTTCTTCGTATATCGATTACTGTCAAAGTAATTTGACCCAACCTGCCGCTTGCGGTAGTACCACGAATTGACGGTAGGTGGCGTTGCCGTAAAAAAGACTAGGAAGAAGTCGCGGAGGAGAAACCAGGGGAGAAGATTCATTACGCGTCACGAAAAGGGAAAAACTAGTAATAAATTTTGAACTCCGGTAGAAAAACGGTGTTAAAGATTATACGAGTTCATCTGTTTCCTTAAAATTTCGTGACAATTACAAAAATCGTGCAGCCTATAATTTTATTATCTGATAACAAATAGAATGGATCCGTAATTGATCGAACGAACTATAATAATCAACTGTGTATGTAATAAAATAAAGAGAGAAAAAAAACAAACAATTGATATCGTTTGTCGAACAGTTGTTCGAACAGTTGTGAAGTGCGTAATACGATTTTTTCATTACGCACTTCACACACCAGGACACGCCATGACTGCCTTTAATATTGGCTTGGTGTTGATAAAATATGATCTGCAAATTGAAGTTATTATCGGTGGAAAGAAAATTACTTTCAAAACATTCACCTCAAAATTCAATTGAAAAACGTTGAAAAACATCATAGAAAAGCAGACCTAAAGAAGAAGTAACAACCGCAAAGGCAACCAGCGGAGCGCCCGGCTCTCAAAGCCATACCATCGGAACATGAAACTTTTCTATTTGCTTCGATTGTACTCCTGCCTGTACCTCCGCAGGAGCTGGCAACCAATCGAGTATGCAAACAGTGTGGAACCGAGAACAAATTGCATTATTATAGCAGCGATCTTTCCTTCCAGCAGCATACGGGGTGAAGATCAGCAGAAGCCGCCAGTGACTACTATGTGGGAAAGTTTTCCCCTGCGTGTTTGTGTGAATTGTGCGCTCCCCAATCAGTAGCAGCTCCGGCTTGGCCCGTCCTTCGATGGCCGGGACCGGAAAGACTTTTCATTGTGGCGGATGCGCATCATCCTTGCAGTCCAACTCAATCAGTCAATTTCTTCCCCGCTTTACCGAGTGCGACTGTTCGTGAACGGAAGCTTCCACATACGTATGTGCTTATCATCAGCGATGGGGCAGCCGCCGGTACGCGGAATATAAAACAAACGACGGCGGAAACGTATTTTCAAAATCAATTTGATTCGCTAAATAGTCTGGGAGTTTGAGCTCGGTGGTGAGTTTCTGACCGTACCCTAAAAAGCAAGGATCAGTTGAGCAAAGTAGATTTTTGTTTGGGAGAATTTGCACCTGCATAATATTCACATGGAAAAGTAAATCTCAGTAACGAGTTATAACTCGTTACTTGACAAGAAAAAGTTGATAAGAATGAGCATGAATTCATAGAAAAAACTTATAAATCTGATTTAAATATACAAAAGAGTTACAAGATTTGCAAGACCCTGAAAAAATGAGTTCACAAGAACTATGAAATTGTGCGCAGTTATTGCTTAGGAGAGACTATTTGATGTTATATTTATATATTAAATATAGCTAAACTCATAAGTTAAGCAATAAAGTCGACTAAGCTTAAGAAATAAAAAGAACACATCCACAAGTTTAAATCAATTTTCATATTGAACCTCACAATATGTATAAATTGATTTTGATTATTAGAGCCATGCGATCGACGCGATGCTCACGCAGTTAAAACATGAAAGCCACAAGAAATTTCCTTCCTCCGATGCGTCAAATATCATCACAATAATTAGCTGCCGTTCTGAAATATGCGTCCCAAAAGCCCACGGGTTTCGTCGGTTTCACAATTACGATCCGATTTGATTTATCTCAAACGACACATAATCACTCCCGGGTTAAAGAACTTCATACGGTCACAGGGCATTAAATCTGAACGGTTTCCACTCATAAATTGAAACCATCCGTTAGCGTTCGATTCGATCGACGAACGTCGATAGCGCCCACATGCTGCGTCTCTGCCTCGTTAGAACTCGGCGTCAGGCACTGGGCACTGTTTTATGAGATTTTCGTTTCCCATTATGCGCTGCATCCCGCTTGTTTCCAGTATGAACGCTCCACGATATGCTCGCTCGAGTGAAAGTTAGGAAGGAAGGAATACGTTGAAAACAGGGGGATCTCGTAACACTATCACTCACCGTGCACCCACGAGCAGATTGTTGCTGTTGGGGTCGCGCAGCACTAGCTTGAAGAAGTCGTTCGTCGATTCGTTCCCCTGGAACCTCAGGTACTCCTTGTCGGCTGGAAGAAGACGGAAAGAAACGATGAGAGGGATTAAATTAATATTCACGGCGGGTGTGATGGGCTGGAACCGGCCAGCCATTAATGGTATGCAAAGTGAATGGAACGATAGACGATAGTCGAACGTTCGAACATCGAAGAACAGAGAACAGTTCAATAACCATTGGGAACAAGTTCCATTATAAAACGCTTTTTTTAAACGCGATCAAGCTTAAGAAGAGAATAATTATTTTTCAGGTAAAAACAAATGCTAGCCTTTCCAAATAATATAACTTTTTTAGAAATTTAATCAAAAACAAAAGCATGCTAAAACAATAACTAAAGACTCACAAAACCTGAATAAACAACATCAATCAACATTCCCAGCACTGGTAGTGAACACCGAGTAGGCAAAATCTGGCTCAAACGGAACGAGAGCGAAAGAGACAAGATGCCACACACACACGGTCAAGCGTGGTGAAAAACATCAAAACATTTTTCATCTCCGGGCAGACAGAAGAACAAAAAAAAACGAACGTGAAACGATTTTCCTTTCATCCCTAGAATGGAATGGACGTTCAGTAGCAGAGTGTTGCATAACATCTCGCGTCGTCCGATGCCATTTTTATCCTTCCGTCGTCGTTCGGAATGGATCCTGTATTCTGCAACGGATTGCAAAACACATTCCCACACACTCACAAAGACACATACACCCATCCGACATCAAAGACGAAAGAAAATAGCACTAAAAGCTCACTTCGCGCGAAACGTCGTGGCCCGGAAGGCGAGACCCTGTCTAGTCGATGGCTTCCCTGCCATGCCCTGTGCAGTGTGCGTGTTTGTGTGGTTTTTCGACCGATAAATCTTTGACTTCGATTTTACTGTCAGACGGTTCGACTAACATTTGCACTAACTACACAGCACAGATCTCGCAAACGGCACCGAAACTAACCGATTACAGTATGCAAACAGCTCTCAAAGAGTGGTAAACGATCGGTAATTTATCAGTCAAATGCGGGACGAAAGCGAAACGGAATGTTTGTTTTATTAACTCCCGCGCCATCGGAGGTTCCGGTGGGGGAGAATACAAACAACCGCAGAACAACAACAACATTGCTGCCACATGGGGGAGAGCTTTTTCACCCCAAAATGGCAACATCTCGGTGGTACCGAACTAATCGATGTTGGTGGAAGGTTTTATTTTTGTAAATTTCGTTACCGGATGATAAACATAATTCTCGAGGCGCTTCGGTAGAATTAGTATGGAGAGCCATTTTCTGGAGATGAGGTGACCTACTGTAGACGAACTCAGAGCGTAGAATTTAATATAACCCGATGGAAGATTAGGTGGCCCGCTTTGATGATTTAGGGGCTGTTTACTCACACACCCAGAGTGCTTGCTGGGGACATGCGCGGCTGCCAAATCAGTGCAACTTTGTATTAGCATTCAGATTGTATTTTGAATATTTTGAACGGAATAATTTAAACACAGCTTCACGAGCATCACACGGATCGATAGTAGTAGCAACACGCCAAGGTCCTTTCAAATTATTCACCCTGCAAATTAATGACCTATGACGGGAGTTTGCGGATGCCTTCAATTTCATCTTCAAGCTCCTGCCGACCCGTAACTTCCGATCAATATTGAACGACTCCACGGGGTAGAAGGGGACTGTTGTGCTGGGCTGTGTTGTGTGGGTCGTTTATTTTTTCCGACTAATGGTTTTCGTTCACATGACTCATCGATTAAGATTGAACGCCCATCGCCCACCGATTTTCGCTCGCAAACGAGACAAATGAGTGCAGCAATCGAACCCGAAAGATTCGTAATGGAAGTAATGGTCCGGCAAGGAATTTGAAGAAGGTTTCTATTGTTGCGCCTTATTTAGCGCCCCAATTTGGTGTTGTAAAATTTGTGTTTCGATCGATTACGTAGTGTTATGTATTATTTACAGCATAGAACGTAGAAAGGAATATATATTTATGTAAATATATTAAACCTAGGAGGACATTCATATAATTCTTTTTATTGTTGTTACTAATGACATGGATGGGAGTAACTTTTAAAGTAATGTACTTTTTGTAACTCTTTTTCTCAGAATAGGGGCAAGAACATCTTTCTAGTTTTTACAGAGTTTTTTTTTACCAAATATGAGCATATTAAAGAAGCCGAGAAATCGGATCGAATGATAGCCGTAATCACTTATCGCTTATCGACTACACTCAACAAAGTGACGTGAAATACTGTATCATTCGTTTACATTCGATCGTACGACTGTACATAAACACATACATATACACATATATAGAAGAAACCGACTAGCCAGCAAGAAATAATACGAATATAGGTAACCAATCAAAAGTGGCGGGCTCAAAGCTCAACTGGACCGGCCCCTCGTACGTGGGTATGACTATCCAGGCAGAAATGACACATACACCTACTTGAGGTTGTTGTGCCAAAGAAGAAGAAATTAAAGATAAAATGACGTCTACAAAGATGACTAACAAAATGATAACATTTTCACGTAATTATTGTTCACACATGTTTAAGATATCGTATTGAAAATACATAAGATATCGTATTGATACAACTTTAACTTAATAATACTATTTTGCTGCACAATATACAGTTTCTTACTTCGTTATTTCGTTACCGATTCAGGATACGATCTACTCCGATTGTCAATGTTGAACCTGAACACGATAGATACTGTTTACTGTTTTCTTGCTCTTGCTGTAAATATCAACATTCAAAATTACATCTTAATATTTTTTATAACAAATCACGTCGTAGGATTTACCGTGACTAACTCCATCAAGGGATTGTAAATATGATGCCAACGGTAAACCAAAGCATTGTGTCATATCTCCAAGTACTACTACTTCCAATGATAGCGTATCGGTCACAATCGACGGAATTCATCTTTACAACTTTGTTATAGATACGATAAGAACTAGAGATTGGACAGGAGATAAGAGCGTGGGGTCGCGTGATCGTGTACACAACGCAATGTAACAACAAAACAAATAAGCCTTGTGTTTGACGGACAGCACTATAATACCAAGACAAAGAAGACTTTGAAAGGAAAAGGACAATATTACTATAAAACCACTATTACGTAGTGTTACCATTATTACACTTAACAAAAACCATGACTAAGATTTGCAATGATTACAAAGAAAAGATTCTTTACTTGACAAAGGAATTACTCTCGGTAGTGCACTTTGTCGCCGAGAAAGGGCGTGACCTTGCAGTTTAATTACTTTTAGTTTCAATCTATATATGCGATACAGCTCCTACGCTAAGCGTTCATCGAATGGAGATGTTTTCAGTTTGTCCATCACAGTTGGTTTGTGATAGCATATTAAAAAGATAACGACATTAATATTATGCTAGTAATTAAAAAGAACAGAAAGGAAGACATCAACATCCTAACAGCAACTACAATGCAGAACTTTGTTATGATGAGTAACTACATGCAACGAAACCAAACGGCTTTGTCGATGCACAATCTTGACTCAAACCTGTCAGGGGATATGTACCTTCGATTGGTAAGAAAACCGTTTTAGAAATGTTTGGAGGAGCCTCAATACGATACAGGGACAAGGTCAATTGAAGGGTACTGCAATTACAAACACGAGTATGGGAGGAAAAAAAATCTAGTAAGATCATAAGTGCATTGGAGTAAGAAGATCGATCGATATACGTGTTGCAATCGTGAAACTGAAAGGGTGGAACAGTAGTGAAACTGAATTGAATACAATTCAAGTAAACCCCGTGTTTACTAAGCACAGTAGATCAAATCCGTATCGCCGTTGCGAATTAAAAGGTAAATATATCGTATAACACATTCTTTTAAATGTTATGAACAATAACAGCGGACTGAAAATATTCCTGAGAAGATACGGAAAACAATAATTCATTACTACTTATATCAGCAACTTCTAAGTAACCTTTTCTATAAGTATTGATTAGAATTGATAAACAGTTAATTTTTGCTAAAGGTTTTATATACTACTACAAATCATTGGCCTGGTATTCTGGTATTCTGATATATCGTGTTAATTCGCAAGCCTCGTTCGCGTTTCATCATGCGGACAATGGTGCGAATTGCTTGTATACATGCTCTTTACACCGAAGAATTATACGGATTACCTGATTGCAAGCGCGCCGCACCAATCTATGCTCTATAACTCTCTCCACACTGCTGTCTTTGCATACTCTAGCACTTGCTAACAAGATGAACAAACCTCAGCTGTGCGCAACGGATTCCTCCTCGCTGCCGGTGAGTACACAGCGATATGTCTCGACACGTCAGTGGTAAGGCTGGAACGGGCCATCCGATACTTCCACTGTATTTCAACACAATGTAGAATGTAAGCGTCGTAGGCATCTGAATGGCTATTTGCAAGAATCCGGAGCATATAATGTGTCAAAACCATTATTAATCGCCATTCTGCGCTGGCCACATTGGCAGAGGTGACAGCCTGAACAGGGCTTATCGGACCGCCGGTAGCCGGTAGTTGGTATCATTGTTGAATTATGATGGACTGCATGAGTAATTGAAAGCGTTACTCAAATTAATGGCGAACCAGTGATAATCGCACGGCTAGTGGGTGATAGTAACTTACGATACGAGGTTTAAGCACGTTTCTATACACTCCCATGTGGAGTGTATTAGAGATGTTAGTAAATATTCAGCATAACGCCGGATCAGCTTCGCCTCCGGGATTGGATCGTTGTGTTTCCCGATTGACGTCACGGTACCAAAAGCTTCGCTCAAGGTCGTTGGGAGAAAGTGTTATTTTTGTTCCTCTGCTTCAGCCGCGACTACGCCAACAAAAACCCCCGCATGAGTCAGGGGACCGGAGTCAGTGACCTAAATTCTTTACCCCTACCTTACAAGTCACGGGGAGAGCAAGAAAATGGCCTCATCTTGTTCTTGTCCGCCTCACGAGATGAGCTCGCAAAGTTCGCATACTCATACACACACCTTCCTTGTGTGACTTCTATTTTAATGCCCATTACTTCATCGATGGCTCGTCTAGCCTGCAAAGTATCGGTGTAAGCAGTGCAATCGAACCCACGAGATAGCATAATCCAGAGCGCGCCTCCGCTTCCGTGGTATGTTTGGTTGGGCAGGAGTGATGCCACCCATACACATGAACAAGCTGCACGAGCAAGTTCATGGACACGCACAATCGGTTGGCTAAGTATAGGTGACTGCGCTTCCCGGTGCCATGATTCATCGGAATTCACGCCAGACCACTGTTTCTTTGTCTGCGCGCGCGGTCTGCACGGTACAGTGTGCGGAAAATGTTTCCAACCGGTAGGGACCGGTTCTAACCTTCATCGGTGCTAAACATGCAGCACATTCTTTGGACAGTTCACATTGTTTAAAATACAACGACTACCGACAAACAGAGTTGAACATTCGTATTTCTAAAGCTATGTAAATGTTTTACTTATAGCTACACTGATGTAATTGTTAATTTAGTTGATTGAGTTATAGTATTAATAATACATAATTGGTACACTTGGTGTGATTCGAACATTTCTTTAAAATTACTTAATTGCACTCATTATTATTATCAATTTGTTTGCTTTTACGGTTACTTTATGCACTTTTATTTGGTTATATAATAAAAAATTATGATATGATATCAGTAAAAAAAATCTTATAAGTCCAACTTGTTGGATTTGAAATGGAGAGCGTGAAGCTACCTCGAGTTTAAACAATAAAGATAACAATAATTATGTTAAACCACATTAGAATAGAGTAGGAAGATAGAAGAAAATCGAAGATGGTGATTAATTTGATAACATTGTAAAAGCGTTTGTAAAACTGTGTCTTTATTACCATAAACGATGCATAATAATGTGGAAGTGTTACAGTATGATTGAGTGTTTAACACGTACAGCCCAAAATTGTGAAATGCTTGTGGTTATAATGATATGACCCTCGCTGTACAGACTCTGCACGAATGGCTCGAACACCACTACTCCCGCATGCCTGTATGCTGTACACCTGACCGGTTCGCGGTTCCATTCGTGGGCTTTGCTCACATTTTAGCGACAGTCACATTTTAGCAGCCGCAAGAGTAACATGGACGAGGAGGTAAGCATTTCATTGTGCCGTTGTGTGCGAAACGTGTTCGATCCTGTTGCGCAAGTTTGCATAAACTAGGCAGTTGGGTGTGGAAAAAGACCTTTATGTGCTAGTGTGCAAACGGCTTAAAGGAAGGGAATGCGTGTGCTCCAAGAGCGAGTGTTTTTTGTGACATGTGTTTCGTTTCTGTCCCCCCAACTGAATTCCCGGCAGAACTACGATCGCGAGCCCCTGGACGTGTACGATCGGTCAAAACTGCTGACTGTGCCATACTGTGCCCGGTGCAGCGGGTGGTGCTGTGACCCGAATTACGAAATAGCCAGCGAGCCCGGCTGAGACGAGGAGCGGGAAAGAGAGAGAAAACGTACCACCACCACAACTATCGCCACACGTCACACTGCACGCACTTCGGGAGAAAGAACTTCGCTTGACCAACGAACAAGATGGCTCTGCCGGTTTATGTGATAAGGCTGATGAGAACGTATCGGTGCGATTTGGGAGAGCTGCTGGATATTATTCGAAGCATCTTATGCTGCATTGTGGAGACGTTCGCGGCGCAACAGATGCTGTCCCGGTCGGAAGTGAATCGAGGAGGAGGTGACGGAGAGGACTCACCCCGAGCCGGAATGTGTTTCATGTAAAAGCTAGCCAGTGGACACACCGCGCGCATCGTGTACCACTTTAAACCATATTAGGTATAATCAATCCATATCCAACAAAATGTAGGTCAATACAAATAAAAGCTATCTTATAGCTAACATTATCGTTCGTTGATTATGATGGAGCGTGAGAAAGTACTGCGCCATCGGTGGTGTGTAACGAAATGAATCAAAATAAAGATGACGTAACTTCAAGCCAAGTAAGGTAAGATAAGCTGGAGCCCCGCTGTCTGCAGCGTTGGTTTTCCACCGTCGGAAGTTTGACCAGAGCAGATAAGATTCGTCACAATCGCGCCACCACAAATACACAATCATTGCGAAATTGATAGAAAACGTCAACTGGCAGCTCACAAGCCGGTTAATAAACGGTAATATCGGGAGGTTGGTGAGGGTGGGAGGGAGGAGGGATGTGTAGCAGGTATCGGATGATCTGAATAAATTAATTCACTCTACCATATTTACCAATAAGAACACATTCTCCTTTCTACTCCGTTTCCTCGGCGCCTACAGGTGAGCTGCGCGTTCCAATGTGAAACAAATCTAATTTGGCAGCGACGATGATTCGAATTCACCTGACCAGGGGCAGCCCCCGTTGAGGCTTGGTCGCCGGCCTTACTTTAAGCTCTAAAAAGCATTCTCCTCTTAGTCGCTTCCGATCACGGAAACCGCTCTTCTGCTTCGTCCCACTGAACATGACCGGAAGTTGTGGCCGCTGTTATGGCCGCCTTCTCCTCTGCAGTCAACGCGGCGTGGAGGTGCTGCCGTTCCATCTCACGCTTTCGCTGACGTCGTCTGTCTGCCGCATCCTCCGTGGGAGGTCGATGACTGCTCCGGGTTATTCCAGAGGTGGGGGCAACGTGCCTGCTCTGTCAGCTTGCCCGATGTTCTGCCTGCCGTGCGATCCGTCTCCTGTGACAGTCCCTCAGCGTGTTGGGCTCTCTCGTTGCGTTTCCGATCGCCTCTCTTAGCAGCGCTGCATTCGCAGCGCGTTCCACCGTCGCGATGTCCACCCGAAGACGAGCCTCTGCCCGCAGGTATGATCGGATCGCCCGTTCCGCCCGTTGTCCGTGGGTCTGTTGACGTGCGTTGCGTCTATATTTTATCGACTGGAGCCGACGTTGCTCCGCTAACTGCTCCTCCGCCACCGCCATCGGGTTGGTCGGGTTGGCCTGGAGGTTTGCAGCGACCTGCGACTTAGCTGTCTCTGCAATCCGTCGCCAGGCCTCCGTGCCAGAATCCAGCAGCTCGCAAAGGACAACCAACCGTTCACCAGGTCGCGATCGGTCTACAGGTCATCAAAACAGAAACCAAAACCACTGAACGCAAGTAGCCCACTTTTACCCAATAAGTGCAAAAACAGCATATTTGTCTGTTTTAGCCAAGCACCCGGCGAGCAATGCACACATCTCAAGCAACGACAACATTCAAAGCGAACCAGCGCATGACGCATGACGCGATGAAATATGATATCAATTCAAAACAGCCGGTGCACCGGACAACGACCGGTACAAGAACGGACGGTTAGTCAGCAACTAAATGGTACAAACCATTTTTTTCAATAACGATTCGCAACAACCAAAAAGACCCAAACCTATGCAACGCAACCTGACATAATTATTTTAGACAAAACCTTCAGTTCTTGTCTCCATAATGAGAGGTTACCGTAGGCAAATTTGCCAACTCAATATATTGACCAACAGATATGTTTTTTTTTCCAATAAGACAATTAGTTTCCAACTTTACTATCCAGATGAAACTCGACACTTTTGTTTACGACCTAAACAGTATTGGACTCCAACAAAACGCATTACGAAACGAAACACAATTTTGGTTTAAATAAACCAGTCTTTCGATGATCAGTCGATCGGAGTTAGCTGTCAAGACTAGACTTGTTGTAAGCTCTATGTCTGCGTCTCTATTACTTTCAAAAGCATAGATGTACCCACAACCCTGGTACGGTCTCGATGAGCCGCACGTTCTCAGTAAGGGAAAATCTCTTCTACATTTGCCAGAGCCGCTTGGGCGGTTCCAGCGATGGACATCGCGTTGAAAGTTTACATTGTCGAGCGGTATCCGCAAATGTAAACCGTAAACGTAATTGTGTAGTGAGAGTAGAGCACCGAGATCGTTTCACTTCTGACGAGCACCTTCCTGGTAAGGCATAAGACATCCTCATAACATGTTCCAGCCCTCGCATCCTTCCGGCTTTCACCACCAGGACCAGGATGTCAGGTCCTCCAAACTGCTCAGCTAGTTCATCCTCCTCCTCCACACGCTCTGCTCACACACCTCACCGAAAATAGTACGTAGTACCCTCCGTTCGCAAACAAAGAGGGCGTTGGCATCCTTGATGACCCAAAGCTCATGCCCGTAGAGGACACCGGATCAGGGTACATCGCGCATTTTGTACAGAGTTAGGGTCTTTTGGAATGCAGAAGTTCGATCTATGATCAACATATGGTCTATATATGTTGTGTGGCTGATAAGAAACGTTGTATCTTGTGTTATTTAACGGCTTATAAGTCCTAATTCTGTATCATCCAGTAGAAGAGATTACTTGTGGTAACACAGACATGAATCGAGAGTAAAAGATTCTTTTGTAATATGTTTCATTCCTTGAACGTTCAATCGCAGCATACCAGTTGCCCATTCTACCATTCAGATAAACTCGGCTGCTGGGAATGAAATGATAACATTGCTAGCGTTGGATCGCATTCAGCAAGAAAGAAACACCTTCTGCGCTCGTACTAACCAGTAGCCAATATGAATGGGACGAAGCTAATAAAATAAATTTAAATGAAATTATTCAACACCAAACATAATCATGACGAAACAATGGTCCTAAAAATTGCTACCAATATCTCGCAACCGATTCGGTTTCCCCCATTCTCCCACGTTTCCTCTGACCGTTTCAGGACAGGGAAGCCTACACACAAAAGGAAACGGAACCCGAACCGGAAGGACACGGGACGCGCATCGCAGACACAAAGCGTTCGAAGACGCGGGTGATGATTATGATTATGGCAATGCGCTACCCCGGGGTCGACACCCGCTCGCCCGCGGGTTGCGTTGTGCGTTTTCCCACCCATACTCGCCGCCTTCAGCTGGACCCGCGTGCGCCCTGTGGGACGGGCTTGAATAAGAGATAAAACTGATGATGATTATGTCCTGATAGAGCCGTGACAGGTCTCGCGAGACCAGGACCGGGCATCATCCGGCGATGATCGGGCGTGCACGCCCGTCCGCTCCGTTTGCTCGTCACTAATGGCCGAGAGCTCCCCGGGAGACGTGAAGCCTGCCGCAACCGTTGCTTTCGGCACCGACGACGGCTACCACGTGGGATTAGCGGGTTTAAAATATTCATCAACGGTTGCATTCACCGACACAGACGTTAGCGCGGGCCAGTGGGACGTGGACATTGAAGATGGTAAAGGTAGCCTGCTGTTGTGCAGTTTCATTCC
The DNA here is from genome assembly GCA_000349145.1 of Anopheles dirus. NCBI lineage: Eukaryota > Metazoa > Arthropoda > Insecta > Diptera > Culicidae > Anopheles > Anopheles dirus. Next base: position 1,195,759 of record KB672957.1, read on the forward strand.
GAGCAAAACGGTTCACTGAATGCATTATAAATTAAACAACCGTCTTCCACGCACTTTCGTATTGGGGCGGAGTTTTGCTGCAAGTTGTGCAATACAAAAATGCGCATTATTTGTCCCATAGATTGAACCAAAGCATGAAAAAAGGGTGATAAAGGTGACCGGGAGATATAAAGAACGAAAGCGATAACTTTCTTGGCGTCCACTAATACATATTTTCAGAGGAGAGGAGAAGAAAAAAATGTTCATTAGCCTATTCAGGCACTGCTAAAGCTAAATCCGTCGAATTCTAATCTCTTTGCACTAACCGCTTATCTAGTTTGACAAAATCGTTATCAATGATAAGCAGTGTGCAGTGTTTTCAGTACCTCTTTCTTGGAACCACAACCTCAAGTAGATTTAAAGCAATGTAAACTTGTGAAATAACACTAGTTGATGATTCTGTTATGAAGTTATTTATGAGAATCATACAACCTGAAGTAGATTTAAAGCAATGTAAACTTGTGAAATAACACTAGTTGATG
>KB672957.1:1196632-1230101 GCA_000349145.1 Anopheles dirus
GAAAAAAGGGTGATAAAGGTGACCGGGAGATATAAAGAACGAAAGCGATAACTTTCTTGGCGTCCACTAATACATATTTTCAGAGGAGAGGAGAAGAAAAAAATGTTCATTAGCCTATTCAGGCACTGCTAAAGCTAAATCCGTCGAATTCTAATCTCTTTGCACTAACCGCTTATCTAGTTTGACAAAATCGTTATCAATGATAAGCAGTGTGCAGTGTTTTCAGTACCTCTTTCTTGGAACCACAACCTCAAGTAGATTTAAAGCAATGTAAACTTGTGAAATAACACTAGTTGATGATTCTGTTATGAAGTTATTTATGAGAATCATTGAGATTTGTCATTTTTTATGATTCTTTGAGCAATAAACCTTTTGTATAATATCTTTTCTTTAACTAATAAACAAGAAATAAACTATAGTGTCCACACCATTGTGTCATGGATGACTTCTTCGCATAAATACCAGTCTGCCCATTACTCCCGGTTACCACGAACATTGCCCAACACTTTAACACTAATAGATAAACAAAACATTGAAAACAATTCAACATTATCTGACCAACTTTGCAACTCATTTATCATGCTCCATTGGAGTCGCATCCATACAAGGAACAATGACTTACAAGTTGCTCACATACACACTCTATGCACTCGAGATTTTAGAATTTTCTCGGGTCATAACTCATCACGCATCACTTAGCGCTTTGACGTGTGATTTGTCGATGCAAGGACGGTTGCACCATTTTTGTGCATCCCTTCAGTTATAGTAATAAAGCACGCACTCATTATGAATACAGCAAAGAGTGTAAATTGTTTGCCTAGGATGTCCACAGAAAATAGGGGAACTGTTCCTCAAACAAACTCAGCGTTTCAACCGGGTGAATGGCCTCGGATTGGAACTCCTGCTCGAATGAAGGGACGCTTGTTTATTCACGAAGGGTAGCGGAAATTCAACCATAACCCTTACCATCATCGTACGTCTTTGAAGGGAAGTTTTCTGCCCGCAGAATTGTCCTGCGAAGGAAAGATAATGTTCCACTTTCCAATTCCGGCGTAATTGATTAGAACGCATAGGGGAAGTGAGCACGCACTGGGGTGAACAAAGGTGTCACTTTGTACGTTTATGGGCTTTCTACCGTACCGTCTCGAAACGGTTAACATTTAGACGATTGTTTGTCTTCGTTGTCAATTTATTTGTACCGATGTATGCTTCTATCGCTGCCAGCCGTGAAATGAAGTGATGACAAGTAGCCTCGAGGTTCGTTGAAAAACTTACTGGATGGAAACATGAAGGCTTAAAGGGCTGCCTCCGGCAAAAGTTCTTTTTTCCCTTCGCTAACAAAATCCCGTCCGATTCGATGCGCAAAAGCGGGAACAGTAGAAGATACTTTCATCGGATCGGAGAGCAAAATACCGCACAACTAACAATTCTTTGACATTTGATTTTGGTTCTACCTCCAGCACTGGTGTGCTATTTGGCACAGGATTAGCCTGGCCAGCTCGCCACACCAGAACAATCCGACTTTCACAGCGACTTTCAAACCGCTGAGTGCGCTCAATCGCGTTTAGTTGGACATGCGAAAAAAAAACTTCCCCCCTCGAGCAGGAGCAAACAAAAACTGGACGCATCGATTCGCGGTTGGTAGCAAACCGCGCCAGGATTATCTGGCAACCGTGACGGTGAAAAAAAACACACGGGATAAACAACACAACACATACAACCACCAAATGGGAGGAAAACACGTGCACGGTGTAGGAGAGAAATTGCACCCAAGAATTAAAATACGAATACAACAAAATAGATAAAATACACAAGCTAAATGACGACGGCAACGGAACGGAGACCGGGATTCTCGTCCGGGAAAGCGGAACGCCATACTGGGAAAACCACTCGCCATGTGCCATCTGTTCAGCCGGCGCCGCGATGAGCCGGTCTCTAGCGGCACTTTAGCTCCAGGGCAAACTAATGTCCGGGATTGTGCCTAGACCGGGGCGTTGTACAGCAGCGTGTGCGAGCAGTGCGCAGCTGTTGTCCTGCGGTTGTTCTGTGTTCCGGTCGTAGTTTTCTCCCGAAAATCAAACGGCCAAATGGTTCGAAATACTCAGTTTGATTTAAAAAACAAAGCCGAGACCGTCATGATGGTGTGGAAGGTGTAGTCATTTAACGAAATTACATTAATTACCCGTATGCAGCAAGTGAAGCGGTTAGCGCTTTTAGCAGAAGGGATGGAAATAACTGTTATAAGAGTTCGGAAATAGCATACATGGAAGGTTTAGTGTCCTTGTGACGGTAAAATTAAAGCATCTCAATGTTCCAGTAACGAATGAATGGAAATATTAGGTTGAGTAGAACGTGTCTACTGTATTGGCATGTCTGGATTTCTTTTTCTGGTATTCAAAATCATTTCTCAAATAATTCTAACCGTACGTGGATAGCCAGTTATCAGTTATTTGTTATTACAGAATAGCTGGTGTGATTGACATTTATCAGTTACCGACAATATTTTACAACTCATTCCCCACTCTTCGCACTGGCGACTTACCGTGATGACTTTAGAAATCAAAATTCTTGATACAGTTTTTTTCTTATCTAATTACGCCACAAGGTAGGCAAATCACGAACAAAACAGGAAAGAAAAATGCGCCGTAAAATAGGCAAAATGTGACACGAGAGATAATATTTCACTCGCTGTGATTTACAGTGACGGTAAAAATGATGTGACCACAACATAGATACTTTTAATGGGGACATTATCACACATAAAGAATCAAATTTATTGTAAGGATAGGCTGCAACAAAATGTGTGGTTACTTGCAAATAGAGTAAAAAATCTGGCTTAGAATGTGGTGATAGAGTATTTTTCATTCGATTGCAATGGTTTCATTCGAAAAAGTAGAAGTTTGCTGACTTTTTTTTCAATATAATCAAACCAGAGATGATTTGGCTTTTTGAATGTTGTTGTTTCAGTTTTTGAATGTTGAAAAGAGCATAGCTTCTCTTTAAAAAAAAATCATTGTGTCCATTACTGCAGCTCTTACCCACAGATCAGCAGCAGTTTGTATTCGTTTACGTGTTACCAGCTAGACTAAAAAAAGCAAATAGCCAATTAACAAATTTGAACACACGTTCAAAAACTAGTTTCTAAATTACACTGAAAATATAATCTAAATATTCTGCGAATGCAACATTTGAAGTAGTGATGTGCAAATCCGATCCCATGTGGAATTCGATCAATTTTATCTGATCCTTGCTGGGAGCGATCCTCCAAATCCGATTCGAATCCGAATGTTTTCGACGGCGAGGAGGGGGGTTTAGGCCTCCTGGTCAATTTTCATAGAGTTTGGGAACATGAACATACTCATTATTAGTAGTGTCGGCGGTGGGGGGAGGGGTCTTGCAGTTGGGAACTTGATCCTAATTCTTGTTGACCGGGGGGTAGACCTCTCCTTGTCCAATCTCCTTGTTGAATCCCGAATCCCGGATTCTTAATCTCCGATAGAATCTCGGAGAATTCCGGATAAAATATCGGGTAAAGTCGAGGATAAAATCGCGGATAAAATCCCGGGTCAAATCGCGGATAAAATCCTGGGTCAAATCGCGGATAAAATCGCGGATAAAATCGCGGATAACATCCCGGATAAAATCCCGGATCGAATCCCGGATAGAATCCCGGATAGAATCCCGGATCGAATCTCGGATAGAATCCCGGATCGAATCCCGGATAGAATCCCGGATAGAATCCCGGATCGAATCCCGGATAGAATCCCGGATAGAATCCCGGATCGAATCCCGGATCGAATCCCGGATAGAATCCCGGATCGAATCCCGGATCGAATCCCGGATAGAATCCCGGATCGAATCCCGAACCCCGGATAGAGTCCGGATTGCTCCGACCAGGGATTCGGATCTGGGATTCGATCCGGATTCTATTTCCCATCACTAATTTGAAGCATGTATGAAGCTATGAAGCATAAAATTATTATAACGTATCAAGCCATCAATAGGGTAATTCGAGTATTATCTCATAGAATGCATATTTTCTTTATGGTTAAGTCAAAAGTGTGACATTAAGATGATTATATGTACTGAAAACCGCTTTATCACCATGTTATTTATATTATTAAAAATATTTCCCAATGGTTAGTACTCCTAAGTCAGTTTGCCCCGGGTTCGATGTTGAGGTTGGGTTTGAGCGATATGATGCCGTGCTAAACATTTATTTATTTTTACTATTATCAATATAAATGATTTTTTATATACATATACTATAAAGCTAACGTGAAATTTAAATGTTCACATCGAAGATATTCGCTTGATGTCAAATGCATTTGGTAGCTTTTGTAGCTGCAGCCATTTTCCAACTTGAGAGCACACCATAGCCGTACAGTGCTTCAAACACATCCGAAGATGGAAGCAGAACGAATGCCTATAGGGATGTTACGGTTTAGTAACGTTTGATCGCTGGTTTTGATTGATATCTCCTAGCACGTGCAGCATGACGGACGACGGTGAAGATGTTTTTCAGATCCGTGCCTGCGCAAGAATGCACATCCAGCGTGAAGCGTGTGTCTGCTGACGTTTGTAAGCGAATCGGGACGTAAAATCAATCGAACGCAACATGAAAGGATCTCGATCCTTTGCGTTCTCGTTCCACTAGCTTTGTGCTCCCCCATTGACCTCTGACCTATTTTCTGCAATTCTAAAACAACACCAGACACAACCCGGGCGCGTGTATTCGGTGTGTGCATGTGTGCAACCGTCCTGCGCATAGCCATACATACACCAATATGCCAATGCAATGACCTGGACAGTAAAATGCCCTCAAACACGCACACACACACGCACGCATGCACGCACGCATGGTGCGCAATTCAATTGTTGCATAATTTCATTCCCAGCTCGAAACAACCTCCGTCGTGTACAGTGAAATGCAATTTGAGTGCTTTATTGGTTTCAGCCATGTGATTATCGGGACCCGGAATTGCGTTCCGCATTGACAAGAAGGACTCCGCCGCAACCGTACCGAACCCCACCGCAGTCCTTCGCACCTGCTGCGTACGGTGGACGCTTTCCTCGATAGGTGAAGCGTCCGGCAGACGGCCGGTGCAGCTGGCAATGCAATTAGAGAAAACCGCTCCGTTTCAAAGAACAACAGGCATTCGGGCGATGATGAAATGAAATCGAGAACCAGAGCCTGGCCTGCACCCGGTATTTAAGCGTCTCGGTGTGCCTATCGCGTAGGCGAACCGGGGTGGTGGGGTGAAGATCGGGAGTGTAAAGGGGGGAGGGGGGAGCTGCTTTTGGTGTGTGTGCACCGCGCCCACTATACGGCACAAATTAATGACCGGACAGCGCCGGCTTCGGTTTGAGTCGGTGCAGACTGTGCAAATAATGCGCTATTCTCACATTATCCAGAAAGAGTCAAAGGATGAATCGTGAAAAGGTGTTCTCTTCATTGATAATGGCATAAAGAAAACGTAAAACAGATAAAGCCTATACTTCATATATAAGATACAGCTGTAACATAACTATACGACCACCTTTTTATTGAGAATAGAACGAAAACATGAAAAACTTGAAGATGAAAATGTTGAAGAATCTTCAAGTTTTTCAAGTTTTCGTTCAAGTTGTAGTACATAAAAACACGTTTACGTGCGTTTCATTTTTTGTCCCATATTTGACATGAATCTATGGCAATATATTAGCAATTAACCAATTAATAAGTACAGTATAGTTTGTGTTGCAAACTTTTTGCCACATTTTTGATTGTTTTTATCTTGAGATATTATTAAGAAAATAGAATTATGTATCTCTTTCCTTCTCGCGCTCTCTCTTCTGTTGGCATCGCTTAGCAGCAACATCGCAGTAGAACGTTTTATAATTAGTTTAACTTTAAGTAACCCATCGACATCCCGTCGAGCGCACTGTTCTGGATAAATAATTGGGTCACGATGTGCGACAAACACACATACAGCAACACAGCTCAATCTCAATATCGTTACGCCATCAGCGAAAGGTAACTTTATAACAAGACCCCGTACTGCTTACCGCTCTCATCCTTATAAGGTCGGAACGAAATTATTTATTCCTGGCAGGTTCATACATTTCACGCATGAACGGGTAAAACGCGCGGCAACCAGCCACGCAAGGAGCTCGCCAGCCGCTGGCTCGCGAACGGCTTGATTAGCTGCTCGCAGGCAGGCTAATTTAATCAGATCACTCCATCACGAGCAACTTCCTGCAACTATCGGCACACCCCACCAGAGCGAGCGCGCTGTGGGGAAAACTCCTTAAGAAAGCCCACCGAAGGTGGTGCCTCTCGTACGCGAGCGGATATTTGAGCCCAATTCCAGCCTTCCCGGCTAGAAAAGGGAACCTTTGTTCCGACGAAATGATACATCGTACCAGCCAGCCACATCCTGTCGGTTTCCGCCCTCCAGGGCGCAGAGTTCAGGGCGAAAGGGGCGCCGCCGGCAGCTTCCGATATTCGATGCCTTTGGGGGAGGTTGCCCGAAACTCGATTCCCTGGCACCCACCGCCAGCCCAGCGGTGAAGTGCAGAGCGTGTCAACATTGACTAGTTGGAGCAAAATTAATGCCTGTAATTACGGAAAATTACCACAAGTAATTAACATCGCCGAGGAAAAACCGGATGGAACGCTGGATGGTTTCTCCTGCCTGAAGGCAGTCGCAGAAACGGGATACCATTTGCTGAGCAGAGGGAGAGAAAAAATGCCTGAACGTCTGAGCACAGCACACACACGCACATACACTAACAGAGACACTAAGGCATCTCATTACCCCAACAGTGGCAAAAGAAGGAGCAAGGCAGTCTGCTCGTTCCTTCTTGGTGGATTATTCACCGGAGCGGAGTAGTGCTGCTGTTTAGTATTTCGATCGACATGTCGATCAGTGAGTGTAGAATGGAGCGGAAATGTAATTATTGACTTCCTGAAAGCCTTCGAAATGCGTTGCAAATGAGTGCGGGGCACCAGCCGGTTGTGCCGCTACCTGCCCAAGTCTAGAGGTCGCACTTAACAGTGATTTGTGACTTGTATACATGTTTTAATTTTCGAAGACTTACGCGTCAAAGTAAAATTGCGACATTATTCAGTATGGGATGCAGGTGAAAAGCATGGAAAACTGGATATAGAAGATTCCAGACAATTTTTTTACAAAAATATCTATACGCGTCCGGCATGTATTCTGTCAGATCAATTCTAATGTGTTGATTAAGAAATGATGTTACCACGCCGTGGAAAATATCATCCCTATGATAAAGAACAATACCAAAACACATGAGTATCGGACGAAACTAATACGGTTTGAATATCTCAGAGTTCCTTGTGTCTATGATGGTTAATAACCATAAGAATGTCTTGCTTTGTTCTATCAACCATACAAATGACTACACGTTTAGCAAGTGCAAGAGCGATCGCCGACGATGTAACTTCATTAACCCTTAGCACTTAACACTAACATTAACACACGATCACATTAATAGAGTACCCCTATCCTAACGTGCTAATTTGGTGTCAATTGACATCTAGAAGGCTATTTATGGCTTTTATTGACTGATTGGGCTGGAATTTTCACCAGTTTTCTATCCTAGGTTTATAATCCGTTGAGTTTGTGATCCCACCTCCCCCTAAAAATCTGCCGACATAAAAATTATAAAAAAAACTTTAAAATTACAAGCATAAAAGCTCTGGAGCCCACATTACAAGTACAAGCATATACGGACCATGTTTCAGAACACACAAAAAAAACAGAATTTTCCGATTAAAATTGTACAATTTGCATTATTAACTATGTTGCCGTTGTGTCGCCACGTTATCCTCGTTCGTTTTCTTCCATAAAGAAGAATTTCAATAATCGATTAGGCTTTTATAATCTTCTCTCGCGAGATTCTCTCTCGTTATAACCTTTTCTCGTGCGTCTTCTTCGTATCTGATTTGTCGTAAGGAACATTTGTCAGGTTTCCTCCAATAATACCAGAATATTTAGCGTACGGGTGGTGAATATTCTCAACCTAGTCAAGGTGAGCTAGCCATGTATCAGTAGACACCAACAATCAAAGCATTTGGTTCTAAGCGAAAACTTGAACATTTGCCATTGGACAATTTACACAAGCCGTGTAGTCCATTTTATATCCTATGCTTTTAAAATGCAAATTATCAAACTGAGCATCATTCTTCCTTTGTTACGAAACACCACAATAGAAAATAAAATAAAAATCCAAACGATCATTCCTTCCTTCGGTATTCTTGCCTGGTACTCAGACAAATAGGCGCAGTTAATGGTCATGTTGGAGCAGCATTAAAATGCGTTGCGAAAAATACATTACCGCACACCATCAACGAACACCTCTCTCATTGTTTCCATTTCAATTTCGTCTTATTGTACCACAAAGACACATACAGACGCGCGCGTGCACAAACCAATATGCGCCTGCAGCGCACGTACCCTTCATTTCAAAGCGGACACAATTTCTCCCCGCGACACGAAACCTTAACATTAAATTATGCGATTAGATGAAGAGGAAATGTCTGCGCAATGGAAGAAAGCAGCAAGTCGGCAAAAGAGGAGCGAATCTCATCTCAAACCCCCTCGGCAGCACAGAACGGAAAAGTATTCCTTGACATAATCCCGCCATAAGGCATTCTGCACAGCCTTTACCTATACGAGGAGAATCTTCAAACGGTGGAAGCGCCAGACAAGTATGGGCCATTCCGGGCCGTTGTACTGGCTGGTTCCGCGTTTCCAACACGCCACAAACTCTAGTGCTGCGTCGTCCCGAAGTACCGATAAACAGGCGCACACAACTACTACCCGTGTGGCTTGTTTCTGCAAATCACATGAATAATTTGTGGAAAAGTTTATGTGCAATATAAACCCTTAGCCATACAGTGCGCGGTTTCTTCTTTCCAACCTGTCGGTCCCAGCTAGGGCGTTGAGTTTGTCGGAATTTCGCTCCTTGCACGCCTGTCTGCCCACCATGAACGAAGGAAGGCTTCGACGGCAGTTTTTTCCCTCCACATCCTCTTTCAACAACCCGGAGAAGGCTTCTACGTTCTTCACTTCGGTAACCACCACACTATTTAGCTGAGCTTAGAATAGCCCACTGGCAGGCGCCGTTCACGTAACACGAGCGCACTGCCGCACATGAGATGCGAGAACGACGACAAATCGTTCAAGATTCGGCGAACCTTGACATCTCTCAAACCGCGCCTCTCGTACGTGGCCACGCGCTCTCCTGCGAAGGAAAAGGATATGGACGACCCAAATGTACCACCGAAAGCAACAATGGCGCTTTCCCTTTTCCGGCGGCACAACCACACATACACACACACACACGTATAATGGCTGTTTACCGCACCAAAGGGCGCATATAGGCGGTATGATTTAGATGGCGCATGCGCGTTTCACACCCCGGTCACCTCCCTCGGCCTCACCTATTCCGAGCGGATCTCTCGCAATGACGTAGCGAAACAATGCCAGCGAACCAACCGCGAACACAAAGCGAAGCGATCCGGGTCGAACGCGAGCCTATGCCGCCGTGTACAAGTGGACCAAGAGAGAACTAGCGAAATTCAATTTACTTTGCAAAACTGCATCAATTCTTGGTAATCTTGGTTACTGGACTAATCAAAGGTGACAATAATGGTGAAAAAATACCACTAACGATTCTGAGAATGTTTTTATCGGGAACATCAACTTTATTTACTTGCCAATTTTCATGTCAATTAGGTATACTGCATTTCGAGGAACGACGTGCTGGATCTTTTGACTTTGACTTTGATTAAGCTGTAGCAATCGATGTTCTCTGAAGGTCATTTGGCGCTCAGCAAGATTTAAATCAAACATTTATCAGGTGATAGAGACAGCTTCGTATTAGAGGTTAGAGGGAGCCATTAGAATCCTAAGGAACTTAACTTTCTACACTCTGTGCAGGTCGAAGCTCGCATCAACTTTACAAAAGACCAATTATTGGATGACATTAGAATTTGTCAAAAAGCATGATAAATCTATGCGAAATCTGAATGTTTTGGTCTCCTCTGTATCTGTGAAATCGTTACGATGTGCGATGAACAAATTGTTTCGCTCGTGGACGTGAGCAGGTGTTATAGATACTGGTGCGATTTCCAACGGGACCACCTCTCCCATGCCGAAAAATGACTATTCGGATATTGTGAAACACATAAGTGTAGTAAGTTGCAAGTCGGTGGGTACGAACTTTGAGACGTACTGCTTATTGGCGCAAAAACCAGAAGTAGATCTGGGTCTGACACTGCTGGCTTTCCTTGACATATCCTGACTTACATCCGTTCTTGGATAATCAGTCCTGCGTACGGGAGCGAGGGTCCAGTTAAAATTCCAATCCACAACCTGTGGTGTGTTAGGCGACGCACCTGGCCCATACGAACTCCGCCACAAACTTGTCTCCTATGTCCAAGAAAAGCAGCTCGCCTTGAACATTCTATTCAAAAAGATACTAGAAAGCATCCATAAAATGTAGTTAACTATAATAACTGCATAGATTTTCAAGAGTGCTTGTTGAAATAAATTATATCGGATGTTATCGTCAACACTTCATGTAGAAGTAAATCTGCAATAGCTTTAGCCCCACAAACAGCAATGCTAATCAGTATGAAAATACTCCCCTAAAGTATGCTCAAACATCAGTTGCATATTAGAAAAAAAAAACAAAAAAGCAACGAAACTTTGCAAGAATAAGCGTCCAACGTTCGTTGGAAGAATAAACGAGCGAAAAAAGTACATTATCACTCCGCCCCGTCAAACCCTGTCAGATCGTTAGTCAATCAGCTGTCGGTTCGCTTCATTTCCAATCTAAAAACTCTCCACAAATCCACACACACAAGCGCGCGCACGCTACGTTATACGCGCTGTCTGCGACACATGCACTCCTCCTACAGTCGTTGCTGGCAGGATCAGAAACGTTTCGTATTCCAGTTCGTGTTAGAAGCTATCCTAGAGAAGGCAAAAAAAATCATTTCCACACCCAAGAATAGGTAGCACAACACATTTGCAAGTGGGTGGTAATTCTCGCCAGTTCCTTCAGGAACAAGAAAGAACTTGCCGCACACTCTCTTTATCTCCCTCTCTCTCTGCTGCCGAAAGCCCCAAGGAGCTCACCGGGTCGGTTAAGGGAAGAAATCTAATCAATCATGCTCCACTCGGTTCGCCGTCGAAGAAAAAAAATCCCACCTCACCGCACATTCGTTTCGGTGTGGCGTGATTTAGTATTCAAACCGAATGGCAACTCCAACATTTCACATTGACGACGAAACGCCACCGTGCTCGAAATTATACTCACGACACACGCTCGTCTCGATATTTTCGGTGCAAAAATAAAACGAAATCCTTTTGTGGAAATTCGTGCAAGCGAATTAAAATAACAATTCGTTCGCTTTCCTCCTTGCGGAGGAACGTCCACCGGTTTCGTCTCCCACGCCACCCCCCACCACCCCCCACCTCGTCATAGCGCCGTTCGAACGGAAAACTAACATTTTCTACCAAAAATCTCGAAACCCATCGCTCTTCCACAAACTCTCTCGAGCCAATTCGCCTTTGTCCCGCGTGCAAGAAGAGGAAGGGAGAGAGAGTGAAAGGAGAACGACGACGAAACCGGGGGGGGCTTTGGAACCGGGAAAACTTTCACGACTTTTCCCTTCTGTCTGCCGTGCGCGCTTTCCCGGGGAGTATGCAAGCAGGGAAATGTTTTTCCTCACACACCATTTCTCACCAATTCGATTGTCAGAGCCGGCTGCAAAAAGAAAATGAAATGAATGCACAAGGGCGGTGGGGAAAGTGGGCGCGCCGCCCCCCCCCCCCTCCGCATCACGTCGACTCCACTCCATAAGTCCATCTCCTGCGTATTTATTTTCTCCTGCAACAGCGGTGTGTCTCTCGCCGCGCGTCCCACGTCCACGTGTGCAAAAACATCATTTTCATGATAATGGAACATTTTGCCGCCAGCACGGCGCACGATGGACGCCACACCACCGATTTCGGTCACACCAAACCGAACCTCCAAATCCCTCTTTCCGGGCTGGAACAATGAGCAAAATCGAATCAAGCGGAATGTCAGAAACCGGCGGAACAACGGGCAGAGACATTAGGGCTGGCAGCGACCGACGCCGGTTCCGGTTTGGAGGGAGTCTCCGTTAAGTTTTAATCCTTCCGTACTGTGACCGAAACTTTGCGACGTACAACAGAGCGGGAGGCATACACACCTACACACGCCTACACATGCAACTATATTAAAGAAATGCAATCAGCATCGCACAGGCGTCGATCGAGTCGGGCACGTTCGTGTCGCTTCTTCTCGATGCGGCACGAATCATTCCCAGCTGGGAAAATAGAGCTCACGCCGAGATTCGATTCGTGGCACAGGACTCGCACGCACACACCCACCCGTGCCTACACCTGGCGGACGCTGCTGCTGGCTGCGGTATCGGATCGATTGCATAAATTCTTCGCATTTTGATTTCGCCAGCCCATCGATGTCACCGTGGCGTGGTGGTGGCCTGCTGTCCATTTGGTTCCCGTCCCCGGGCACGCTGCAAAAATGTTCGTTAGTGTACAAAATTTCAAAATTCTTGCCAACATTTCCACCGCTTCCCACCGTCGCTTCGCTTCGCGGGTGGTGCTCGGAAGTACAGTGTGCGTGATAAATAAATGTGTAATAACTAGGACGTGTTTTTTCAGGGGTTCTCCAGTAGGAAATCATAAGCTTTATTGGTGAAATAATGTTATTATCACAAGGAAAAGTGATGTTCGTTATCAGGTTGAAAGACATGGATTGAAAGAAAGTGTAAGATGTAGTGTAATACATATTAAAATATTCTAAAGGCAATTGAACTCTGGTGTTTTAGTAACTGTACAGTAGGTTTATTGCAGGTTTTATAACTAAAGGTGTTGAACCATGTCCAGGACGACCGGTCACAACGGACAGACTGACGTTTTAGGCGAATATTTGACAACTATGGCACAATGGTATCATTTATGGACAGGGGTTTTGCAATCGTCCCTCTACAATACAAACTTTTCTTGCTTTTAAGCACTATAAATCTTGTGTTCATGATTGGCAATCAATTATTTTTCAGATTGAATAAAAAAACAAATTTTCCACCTAAATATGCATACAATTATACAAAAGATCACTTGTACAGGCGTTCTGACGAAAGTCCAGATGTCTCTTGAAAAAGATTGTGGAACGGAAAAAGAAGTGTATCTTTATGAACGAACACATCATCATCAACAGCAATTATTTAATCAAAATATGTTTCCATCAGTATTGATTCAATGAAAGCTTTTCTAGGACCTATGTCGAATACACCCGATTGCCTACATTTTGGCGCTTTACTCTAACAGAGAGAAATCATTGAGTTTGATCTATAATAGCATGTGATGGACGGTTATAGCTTCAACTTGAAGGCGACCAACTTGATCATTCTTCATTTTATTTTGCTTATTTTATATTATATTGTGTATTTAAAAACAATTAAAAAGCTCGAATAATCAGATTACGGAGGGATTACCAATGATTTGCCAGACAGGAAAAGCTGACGGCGAAATAAAAACAGTGAACAAATTTTTAAATAAATCCTACTGCTCGTTGAGAAAGACGTTCGTTCTTTATAAAACCTCCAACGATATGAGTAACGCTTTTCAGCACGATGAATAGAAGGATCAAATTCATGATAGTCAAACTTCAGAAAGATCAATTCAGAAACTATTCTCGAACGGATATTGAATGAATTTGCCATTTTCGTGCGTATCCTTTATTCTTCAAAACAACATTTTAAGCATAATCATCATAAAATAAAAACAAACGACCCGAAAGATAAGGCTTTATATAAAAAATTGTTAAATTTTTTGTAGAAATGGTAGTATTAACAGCAACATTTTCTCTTTTCCACCCTAAAACATGTCCAGGTTGTTGCAGTTTTACAACATTCAATGTCGCTGAACTTTCAAACACATTCGCATACTTTTATACTGGGCATTGTACAGTGTTAGTATCGCAACGCTTGCAATCAGCGAACCTTTTCCTCTTGCAGCCAAGCCTCATAATGTGTCGGTTTGCATCATTCATGGTGCTGTGTGTTTTCATGTTTTTTTTTTGTTAGTGTCCCGGTTCCCTCACAAAACTTCGTTTTCCAGCTGCCACTCTCAATTCCCACCGGCGAGCACGATACGAACCGGCACAAACACCGCCCGACAAGCAAGACAAGCAGTCCCGTTTTCGGTTCCAGTTTCGGGCCGAATGGAAAAATGACATGCAGTACACTACGGTGCACACGCACACACACACTCCACATCACGTCCACCCGGGTGGACCCAGCGAAAGATTTTCCCCATCTTGCCTCCCAATAATGGTCGGTGAAAACTCCAGCTTCTAATGCGGCGCGGAGTGAGGATAACAACGACCCGGCTCGGGGGTTGGGACGGTCGAAAGGACGAAGATGATAAACGAGGATACATGGGATGTAACGTCATTTTATTTAGGTAAACCGTGTGAGAGAGTGTGTGTGTGCTGCCAGGGGATTGGTGCGGAACGAAAACACGAAGGACACTTGTATATATTTGTTTTTGCATGTTATCGCTGACAACGTTACGGTATCCGGTACGAAAGGATCCCTCCCCCCTCGTGGGCGGGGGAGGCTTCCCCCCATTTCCTTGCTTCGGCCTTCCTTTCGGTGGCCAAAGCTCCAACTACATAAGCACGGCGGAGTGGATTCGCCACAAAACAAAAGGCAGCGACGAAACAAAATAAAAGCACACAGACACATCCACACCAGAGTGGGGGAAGGGGGAACATTCTGGCACCACGTGACTTAAATGGAACTCAATGAAATGGCAAGCGAAAAGCGAGATGGAAAACGCTGAACCAAATCCATTATCAAGATAAATGAACAGAGCACAGGAAAAACCCGGCCAAATCTCGGTGGAATGTGACTAATGGAAAACCGGGTCGACAACGCAAACTGCACCCGGGCAGCGTCCACAGAAGCGTCGTCGTCCTTGGTGCGTTTGACGAAAATAAGGACGCACGGAGGAAAAAACACTCACACACACACAAACAAACGGCATACCCCGGCCGTGCGAGGGTAAAAACAATTTTTCCTATATTTCACTCAATTACGCTTGGCCATTGGGGGAGGGGAGGGTGGGGGGGGGGGTTGGGAGCACCCGGTTTGGCCTGCAGCAATGGGGGACAGCACTCTATCTCTCTCAAAGCGGAGGAACGGTTCGCGAAGGATCGTTTGTGTTATTGATACTAATTTACTACCAGCCTGCAAGTACACAATCACGCACACACTGAGTCAGTTCGCTACTGACTGCACGAACGATTCACCAACAGGAACGGCGCGACAGGACTACACGTTGCACGGTGTCCTTCAGCTTGATTTTTCGCTTCGTAACGATCGGCATCTATCTTTGGTAATTGCAATCGGCGAGGAGGCGCAGCGGCACTTACCTAAAACGAGAAAGAAAGCAAAAAATCGATATGAGTGTTGGTGTTTTGTTTTTGTTCTTTTCGGACGGACAAATGGCTGCTGCGTTGTACAAATATTAATACAAGTGCCTCTGCCTCACTGGAACGATTATGCAAAGTGGACGCACTTTGTGCCGCCGCCTGAACGCAGTGCAAATCGGTATGGAAATGCGAGGCGGGGATTAAGTTTCTAATTGCTTCCATTCCATTACTTCATCGTGCTTCACTACACTCGCGCCGGATGCGATGTAGTGGCGGGTGGTGGTGGGTGGAGGTAATTTTTTTTCTCCACGAAAACAATCCGCTCTGCAATTGAGCTGTCAAAAATAGATCAATACGAGAGGGGACACAAATGTTTTATTTAATTAGAAAAAAAATCACAGAAAGAAGAAAAACGAGCAAAATTTCGCCCAATAGCCTCGTTGAGATTATGTTTAGTTATGTTCGGAATGGAATTTCCAATAAATATATTTTTGCTGAATATTTTATTAGGCGTGACCGCAGGAGAGACTGCTCACAGGCTATGTAAAAGAACTTCCGTCATCACAATATCAAGTAATTACATTACTTAAATCTACGATTCAACCCGCATCGACTTGTGATGCGCGTTGTATAATCGAAACCGCCTATTCTACTAGATTACACATAATTCAATTAAATAAATGTTTGCCACTTAGTTGAAAAGTTAAGTTATTTAAATCTCCAATTTGCAGGAATTTTTAAATTATGCATCTAGCAAGAAAATTATGTTTAATACTCAAAAAAGCGTGATAATATTTCGTCAAACGTAACTCGTTAGATTGCATACTTTTAGGCGCTAGCTCGTCTATTTAGCAAAGGATCATTCTTATGCATTATAACATACTTTATGAATGCTCTTACTATCGATAATGTTTATACTGTTCTTTGTTATTCGCTGGCTGTGTAAAACTGTGTAAATCGTACATTTGCATTAATTTTCAATCAAACTACCAACATGCATATCCCGCCCAATCAATCAATTTAATTTTGTTTTGTGCTTTTTGTATTATGTGAAAACTTTTGTATATTATTAGGGATACAAATTTAAAAAAAAGCTTTTTTATTCAATGTTTAAAGACTAAATTTGATCAAAACCAACATTCACTGAATGATCAAAACCAAAACCTCACAAAAAAAATCCTTATCCTTAGCAATCTGATTTTAGCTTCTTTTTTCTATTCTATGTGCGTATTGGGTTTATTGGACATGAACTAATCTGTCAAAATCAAAATTATTTTCCAAACATGCTACGCTGAAAAAAAGCCTGTACTAGCACGTGACACGTCCATCATGTCACACATGTGTTGAAGCGCCTGAACGAAACCAACTGGGAACGTTAATTAAAGCACTCAAATTCCGTCTCAAGACCACCCGAACCGAACATAACGCATTCGTTCTCGACGCAGGCACACACATACACATCGGTGGACATCGCATTAGAGCACGACGGTCATCCGCAGCACGGTCCATTCTCCCGGCGAAAGCGTGCGAAACCCCGTCCGTCTCCGGGTATTGAAATTCAATGAATATTCCTTTTGATATACTGACACACTCTCGCACTTAAGGGATTAGTATCGGATCAAAAGTCCGCAAACCGATGCGAGCTGGTGTCGCATCGCCGGCTCACTCTCACGTGTCCTCCCCTCCGGTGGCAATCGTGTGAAAGGACACGCGCCTGAGCGTACGTGCGCGGTACGCCGTGTGTCCGCACGAGCGAAGCCAAAAGCTCCCGGGCTTCCCGGTCTTCCGGTATTTGGTGAGCAAAGAGGAAAAAGTTAATTCCAACCCAATCCCCGGCCATTCGGTGCGGCCCGTACCGCGGTCGCGCCCGGAAAATCGCGCTCGAGAGAGCTGGACGACACATTCGAGCGGAATGCGCCTTCGCCTTCCGCCGGGCGGTGGTGCCCAACACAAAAGCAGTCACATTTTTCCGTTATTCCTTTCTGCTTATTTGTGCTCGCCTTCGCAGCCGGCATCAGTCACTTTATTCAATCATCAGCGTTATCACATCGTGCTGGAATGGCACCTCAAGTGACAGCGTTCTCCGATTCGGTGTATCCCACAGCCGCCGGGCCGGGAGGACGACAACGCGAAACAAACAAAACAGGAAGCGGGCGTTCAGGAGGCGTAGTGCGGATCAATGCCAACTTCTAGGCATAAATGGAATGATTTATTGTTGGTTTGAAGTGCACACGGCCGTTTCAGGCGGACGCATCCATACAGCCATTTATTTTCCGCTCGGTGACATGTGGAACTATTTAACAGCGAATACCACTTTAGTAAACGATTTAACGAGTATGGATACGAGCTGTGCGCCTGAATGTATTGTTGATTTCGTTTCGAATCAAATCCAAAATTAGTCACCTTTCACACATGGAGATGAATGCGTTATACCAGGTGTATAAGTTAAAAATGTTCGGTTTTTTGATGAAAATAAAATATAAAAAAATTCCGGGAAAACTATACAATTTTATTTATTCAAACCTACTACCCCCGTTTGTTTTTATACATTTTTCTCATCTCTCAGGCATATTATGAATCCCATTCCAATAAAACTTTTTGGGCTTCGATGAAAACCATTTTTGGACATCTTCATATTCGGAAAAGCACTGATCTGAAAGTGCATGGCCCATAGAAGCAAACATGTGATAATCTGTTGGAGCCAGGTCTGGGGAGTATGGCGGGTGTGCCAGAATCTCCCAGGTCTCCTGGGTTGCATTCATCACTTTACCGTGTCGTCGGGCCCATTGCGTTCTTTTTTTCCATCAATGCAGATTTCAATTTCACTTTTTGTTGCTGGTAACTAGAGATATTCGCCGTTTCACTTGGTTTTAATAGTTCGTGGTACACCACTCCCTCTTGGTCCCACCACACACAGAGCATCGTATTTCGGCCTAAACGATTTGGTCTTGTTGCAGATGGGGTGGCTTCACCAGGTGAAAGCCATGGTTTTTTACGCTTAGGATTTCCAAAATAAGTCCACTTCTCATCACCAGTGGCTATTCGATCCAAAGTATGACTTTCTGTGTAATCGTTGAAGATGCATTTCACAAACGACTTTGCGATGCTCCATCTGCTTTTCGGACAACTCATGGGGAACCCATTTTTCAAGCGTATGGATCTTGCCCATGGATTTCAAACGTTGACAAATCGCAACTTGGGTCACATTTAAAGCTTCCGCCAACTATGGTTGAGTTTGGCTAGGGTCTGCATCCAACAGCTCTTGCAATTCAAACTCACCACTCACCGTCATCAAACTTGTTCGATGCTCCTGGATGGTCCTTGTCTTTGATATCAAAATCACCACTCTTGAATTGCCGAAACCACTTCTCACATGTTTTTACAGATGGAGCATGTACACCATAAGCTTCGAACAGTAAGCGATGTGCTTCGACAGCTTTTTTCTTCAAATGAAAACACAAAAGCAGCGAATGCCGCAAATGCTCATAATTTGGAACGAAACTCGGCATACTGTATATGATACACAATAATGATACTACGTTTTTGGCGGAATTCAACTGAAACATGTTGAAGCCAAATGACAAACGAAAAAATGACATATTGGACAAACTGATCTAATGAATATGAACCGGCAAAAAAAAGACAATTATTCCAAACGGACAATTTCAACTTATACACCTGATAGAAGAGATAGCTAGGTGTTTAAAAGGTCTATTCGGTATAAGTCTAGAACTATGCGTTCAAAATATATCAAAATATAAGTTAAATCACATTATGTGCTATATCGAATATCAAACTATCAACTGGGCATTTTAATCAAAAATCGAAAAGTAGTTAGATTTCATGTAGCAAAAGGAATGCATATGTCCAGACTATCTTATTTCCATATTCCCATACCGTAAAGACAAGACATTGATTGGGTACCCTTCGATCATGCTACATTTGCTTATTGAAACTTATCTTGCTTATTCTGGCTACCAAATCATAAATCATAATCGAATATCCATTGAGATATTTGAACTGCACAATGCGTAACATAAGAATGGAACATACTTTCGTCTCACTTTCGTCTCACAAAGTTTTCCAAACATCTTCCTTCAATGTCCCTCACAGATATGATCACTGACAACTAAAGGCCACGATTTCATCGTTTATCTCCCCACTGCACAAAACCGATGAACAATTTAACGGAGGATATCCCTCACGAACGGAATGTCCAACACACCATCATCATCCCAACAGTAGCGGTATTACTCATCACACTGGGCCACATAATGAGAAGCGAGGTTAGCCCGCAATTGCCAAGCCTCACACACACACACACGCACAGCACACGTGCCAGCCTCCCGGTGTATCCGAGGGGAGATTATTGACATTGCCGATTGATTGGCTTTTATTGGCTTATGGCGGGCCCTCGGTGCACAGCATTCGGCGCCAGCATCGTTGCACGGGGCGACCCGACGCTCCTGGTTCCTCCTGTTCGCGAGTGAGAAACACACAACGTCCGCCACCCCGTATATGCTCGTATGGTGCAATCTAACTTAAAACCCGCCGCCTCAAACATGGGGCGAGAAAATAAGGGCCCACCGACGCTCCCGCTGCGAAGCCGCCACCGTGGTGCGTCATGTATTGAGCAGATGATTTATGTGAGTGACATTATCGACGATCGATCTGACGCTGCTTATGCTTCGCCCGTGCCCGTCTCTCCACCCTGCGTGTGGTTGTTTGCGGATATGCTTAAACGTTCGCATCAATGGCGGACGGATCTCGCACTCTCTCCGTGCGGCCTTCTCGAACCCGGCTGAGCGACCGCCGGACGTTATGACGTGATAACTTCCACTGGAAACCGGGAGACCAACGTGTGACACCGACGACATACGTTCAATCAAGAGCCAATCGAAACGGTAGCCAAGTGCAGTACAAACACTATCATGGCCGGGCCAACACTTGCGACACTCCAGCGGTACGGCCACATCAATCGGGCCACCCTCCCCGCAGGATAACGGACAAGATGAATATGGTTTGGTATTTTCGGTTTTCACTAAGTACGTGATTGGCATTACTTAACGTGCCGCGTCAAAAAGCCTACTGAAGTAACGGTGTTTAAGGGTTTCTTGAAAAGGCAACGAAATGCCGCTTGAAAAGACTCATTTTAAATCCAGCGCAATTTTTTTTTCTTCCACATACTACGAAATTACCTATTTGAAATATAATAACAAGAATCATTATTTTTGCCTAATAAACAACGCCATTATTTATAAACTGCATTCCATGTAACAATGGCAAACAAGGATCTAGGAATAGTAAAATTAATATCTATTATAGCAGCTGTCAGCAGCTTCTTTTTTAAGAATAGAAACTTAAAAACCTGTCTGCAATGAGCAATCTGGATTTGCGATATTAAATAACAAATCATGTTGATGAATACAATAATAATCGGGAAGGATGATGTTGTCCATTAACTATTTGATAATCATGTTAAATTTTCTATATTAGATCGCTAATACGTTTATGAGCTTAATTAGTTGTAAAAAAACAACTTTTTGTATGCTGGAGCTAGATATAGAACCGAGTAAGTCTCGTAATATCGTTGCATTGCAAATCCTTATTAACATGCCCTAATTTATTAGGTGAATTTAAACCAAAGTGTTGGTGTAAGCCGCATTACATACTTCCCACGGCTATTTTACTTTATCAGCCCGGAAGTATGCAATCTGTTTGTAAAACGCAGCGCTAATACATCGCTAAGGCAGGGCTCTATGAAGCGTCAGACAAACACGACAAATACGACATTGTCGTGTGAATTATCCAAATTTTATGAATGTAAACATACGAACGACTCGATGTCTTGTTTGTCTGGTATGTCTGGCATGTCTGACGGAGCACTTTCATATGACTAAACGGATTTAATCCGTGTTTGTCTTGTTCGATGTCTTGTTCGACGGCTCATAGAGCCCTGCCTAAGCTAGATTTGATCAGATTACGCCTCAAGGTATGCAATATATAAGATGTATATTTTCTTATCAGCTGCACAGCATAAGCTACCCTTCTTCAGCAAATTCTCTAGAGGGTTGCGCACTCAAATATGTTATCAGTTTTGTCATCTATACTCAAAACGTTACATATACGTCATAGTTGGCAATCGCTTAAAAAAAACAACCTTCAGCTATATCG
The DNA here is from genome assembly GCA_000349145.1 of Anopheles dirus. NCBI lineage: Eukaryota > Metazoa > Arthropoda > Insecta > Diptera > Culicidae > Anopheles > Anopheles dirus. The sequence goes on from KB672957.1 coordinate 1,218,314, forward strand.
CCGCAACAGGCATATTGTCCGATTAACTACGCGTCGGATGATACGGATTCATTTCTCGTTTGATGGAATCAAACAAAATGATATCATCCCCTAACGTTACCTTAACGCTATTGCATTCCGCTCAATACGCTCACTATGTGACAAGCCACATGTGGAAGCTATCGTCTTTCGGGAGGAACAAGAACAACGGATAGAGTGAGCTTATTTCATTTTTAATTTCCTTTTTTTAACCTGTACTGATGCTGTCTCGTTTCACTGCACGTAGTTTTTCTCTCTTTCGACGTTCCTATACGATCGTATTAAAGCACCCTGTGTGAGGGTTAGAAGGAAGGATAGAATCGTTCGAGTATTTTACCTTCCTTTTTATGGGTAAAAATGAAAGAATTGATTAAATTTGCACCAGAATCCCACTACAGCAGGGCACGGTTGCACGGTCGCGTACCACACCTGGAAGCCCACCAGTTTTTCCGTGGTGCGCGAATTTTTGTGCCGTAAAATTCGAAGTGAGCAACGAGCAGAGGGAGAAGAAAAGCGAAAACAGTACCCACACAAGCACAAAACGAAAGCAATGAAACAATACGACGGCAATATCACAATTTTCGCTGACGGAAAAGTTTCGCTGCCCGCGCACCACTGCGATGGCCGCCGGCGAAAAAGCGAACAATGACCCGGGGCAGGCAGGAAACCTCTCCCAGCCGGCAAAAAAGGACAACAGAAATTTGAGGGAAAAAGGGGGCAAAACTGGGAGTTGAATATGAGTGCAGCGAGGACAGCACAGAGCCAAAAGCGCACACAATAATGCCTTATATTGTTGCAATTTTTCCACCGCCGCGTTTCGATCGTTTGCCATTCATGCTTGCTTTCCGGCCCACCCCCACCACACCGGCCGGGGCAGGCCAATAGCTGGGAAGGGTCTTCTTTTCACAGTGACGATGGCTTTATGGTCACCATTTTCAAGTGGAAAACGCTGCCCGTAACGGCGTGGGCTTTTCGCTACCATCCAACCGAACGGCAACCAATTCGAGGTAGCAACATTTTGACGACCGAACCCACTGTAAACCAATTGAGTTAATACTGGAACGTAAACGCACGCACGCTCGCACGGATACGGACCAATTTGGGTTGTGTGCATCACACGTGATGAAACGATAAATATGATTAATAGTGCGCCGCGCGAGTGCATTTGCATTTTTGCCTGCGTCGCTTCATTCGCCCCATTGCACTTTACATCTTTAAGTGGGAAAGCGAGGCGCGCCTGTACAATAATAAATATTTTCGTTAAAAATCGGTGAATTTTTCTTTCCAGGAACGGAAAGCAATTTGCGAATGGATACAGGCGCTATAGCAACATCTGTCTTCATCAATCAACAAAAAAATAACACCCGAAAAATATCATAATAAGCGGATTGACGTATTCACGAAATATATCACTTATAATGTTTCGTTTTCATTACTACACGTGAATCAGGATTCTTTTTATTGAACGATGTTTTTTTTGTAGTGTACAATATTTCCGATGCACAGCGCATTGGATTCCGGCGAGTTTTGGTCGATGGAAGATGAAAATATGTTTATGTAATAATAAAATAAAATAGTATTAATTAACTAATTGGATATGCACTAGTGTTGAGTCTTATGAATCTTTCGGCGAAATTTAGTTTATTGAATCTTTCATGTAGGAATCATTCAGATTCATTCATTAATGAAGATTAATGAATCTCTAAACTGAACGTGGGGAAACAAAACCATGTAAAAGTGGTAAAAAATTTAGGCGACCCAGAAAAAAAACCGGGTTGTGCTGTGCTGTAACGAAGCATGTCATTTATACACGAAATGGTTCGTAGGATCAAAATCGATCGTAAAAATCTAATTCAGAGATTCATGAATGTACAGGGAATCTCTCATGAATCATGAGATTCATGAATTTTTAGAGATTCATGAGATTCATGAGATGTATTAATCTTTAGAGATTCATGAAACTTTGTTTGAAAGATTCAGATTCATTTATTTAGTTCAAAGATTCATTTAGATTCATGAATCTGAATCTCTGATACCCAACACTAATATGTACCTTTCACATATCTGATGATTTTTATAAAATGTTTCGAACGACAAACAAACGACTAAAGGTGCAGTTTATTACGAAAATGTATAAATCGATACTACTTTATTTTAAGAATTAAAGTCACAATTTTATAACGTTCGCTTTTTTCCCTTGTAGATTTTAAACTGTTCCTGCGCTTAAATTATCACCACAAAAGAGACGCATTTTACAATGAGCTCTTTCATTCCGAAAACGTTTCCCGTGCACTCGTCGTCCGGCACGTCAACGATTTATGCCGACGAAACGACGAACGGAAAGAAGGATCTGACAGAGAGAACCATCGCTTACCGCACCCGAACGGTGGTGACAGACCAGACCAGACAGCCCGACCCCGATAGACGGACGGGACGCAACTCAACTTCACCGCAAGAAAATCGAGAACCGTTTTTTTTCACCTTTCGCCTAAAACTGTCGCCTTTTTACTCGTACCGGGCACCCGGGTGCCGCTGTTGGACGGTGGGAAAATCCACGCCTTTTTAAAATCACCTATTCCTATGCCGGCGACATTGCGCCGTGCTGTTCATGATGAATTTTGCGTACGCCAAACTTTCAAAAGTTGTGTTTTTTGTTTTTTTGGTACGTCTAGCTTTTTCATTTCCATCCCGTCGATGACGAATGTACAAGTCGTGTCCTGTGCGTCCGTCCGACACGAGTGTAGATCCTAACTTAGTCTTTCGGGCAAACATCTCATCGACGTGATGTTTCGCGCAAAAGCGACAGATCTCACCGACGCGTCGAATTGTTTTGTCAATTTTTTGCTTTTCGCCCACGTTCAACCCCGGCCGTCCCGGTAAAGTTGAACGGGGAGACGTGAAGGACGCACTTTCGGACCACAAGGTTTGCGCTTTCGTTAGCTTATTACTTATTGAGCGACAGACACCCGCGTCCGGAGAGAGGGCGCGTACTGCGACAAAGCAACCTCGACACAAACACTCTCGGCAGCGGCGCCGGTGTCCTTCGCCGTCGGTGGGTTGGGTGTGGATAAAAAATTCCATGCATAAATTTTCATTCTTAATCAACCGTGTCCGGAAGGATGAAAGTTAAGCTCTAATGGTGACGGAGATCGGACCATCCCGCGCCGGGCAGCACGATGGCACGGTGCTGCCGCTCATGGCGATGGGGACGATAGCGGCGCGGGCGACACGAGCGCAAACGGGTGCGGAGGGTAAAGGTGTCCCTTCAGCATTCGGCCGGTGGAACCGATTCTTATCTGACTGTCAAATTATGCTGCTGTCGGCAGCAAACTCTCTGCACTGCCAAGCCATTGGGCTCATTATTTCGTGCCGTGCGGATGATGGCGGCTGTGTTGTAAAGGTGTGGGTTTTGCGTTCGCTGCTCATTATCCTCCGGCATGGGCTGCGCGCCAGGATGTGACGTCCGCTGCCTCCGTCGCACGCAGCACAGCACACGCAACTACACGTTGTGTCGACTAACTTTCCGGCTCACGTAGCATGTTTACCGTTGGTTTCATTTTCTTACTGCAACTTGCTCATTATCGGGATTATTTGAGGGCGCCACCCGCGTTTTAGCACCTTGCTGGGAAAGGGATCATTCTTGCGCAATGGACAAGTGATACAAATTGCTAAACTTGCAGAACGCTCAAACGCGTTCGGTATCAGTGGTTCTAAAAGCTACTATTTATCTTTACTAACATCACCATGGTACGGCAATAAATATCATGACAACGACAGTTGTAAACAAAATAATAATAATAAATCCTAGACGTCACTAAGCTAGTCAATCAGTCAGAAACGTCAACGTTACCTTTGATGCATATAATTTTCTACTGAGAAATCAACCAATAGCTGGTCTATGACTTCAACATAAACAAACTAGTGATGGGAAAGGTCGGGATTCAATATGACCGATCCAGTTCAATAACAATCTTTGGAATCAAGCCCAGATCCCCTTGTGCGTAGAAATGCAAAAGTCTAATAAGATAAAGATATGATAAAGATAAATGCTTTTTTTCACAATTCTACACTGTTGTGTAAACCTTCTCAGATGTTATTCAATATTGTACCGTGTACTACCAGGGATTCAGTCATGCTAACTCGAAATCCCAATCCCGGATCTGAGCCCCATGGGTTCTGAATCCGGAATTGGAATCTAGGCGATCTCAGATTTGGGATCGTATCCGGTTCGATCCGACTAGGGATCTAACTCCAGAATCTCATCCGAATTCAATTTCCCATCACTAAAATAAACCAAATTACAATATGTATAGCTAACCAATACTATCTAAGCAGAGCATATTTGATAATTTATTCGTGTTCAATAAATGTTTTACGGCCTTATGATGAAAAATATCCCAATGATGAAACTTCATATGCTAACTCCATATGCAAATGGTTTATGTATACCTAAATCAACTAGCTTGTACGGTGGCATGGTACAATGTATGATCGGAGAATTATGCGATTAAATCACTTATGTTATACGTATACCAAGCGTTTATACTACAGGGAATGTGACTTCACCGGCCTAATGGGTAATGGCTTAGAAGTGATATAACAGCAGCGTCTGAAAATTCGGTAATGAGAAAGCCTCTCTAGGATAGGATTATGTTCAGCTTCCGTCTCATAAAGCAATCTGATTTGCAAAGGAATAAGTTGTAAGATATATTTTTCACTACATCAAATCATTAGAAATTTGGAATCTCGGAGGAACCATTTTTCGGTATGAAATTGAACATAATTTAATAAATCCATGAGAAGAATTTGATGAAAATATTCTTTACCCATCTTATTACAATGAGCGCATCCAAAAATTCATCAAATTATCGCCGGGGCTAAAAAAAACCAACCTTAACAATCAGCCGAATCGCTACAACCTTCTCCTGAGTCCTCTCGAAAGATTTATCACAACAACACCGTCGCGATAGAGCACACACTCGATGGGATGGAAAAGAACGCGCCCGAGAATTATGATTTAAAACGTTCCACGCCGGTTTCGCAAAAATCGGCGTACACACCCACCACCCCGCCGGAACTGACTGACCGGAGGCGCAGCAGTAAAGCGTGGCACAAGTGATTTACTCTCCCGGTCAACCGTGGCGCAGCTTAACAGTCATTAGAGCGAAATTTCATTTGCATGGTTGATGCAAAGTGGCGCGACCCGCGCGTCAAGTGCTGCTGTAGAACGCGCCGACCCACCGGGTTCGCTCGCTTCGATCTCCGAACGTACGGATCTTCGGACGTACGCCGCCGTCTCCCGCGGTGCTTCGTCGGCGGCGAAGAACTTGGCGAAGTTAATTTACCTAACAACTTTTCAACAAGCTCTTCAGTGCTGCCGCCAGTCAATGCCGCGTAGGGTAGTACACACCCGCTTGCTGCATTTGTCAAGAAGACAGCGGTGTGGGAGAGTGGTGGGACGAAGAAAAAGTCTTATAACAAGGCCTAAAGGGGCTAGGCACGTCTTTCGGTTCGACGTTTCTACGACACGCACCGTTCAGGACAACAACGCACGTTCGAGATACCTCCATTTTGGCCTCCAAGGGCGGTATAGTCCACAACGAGATCGTACTCTTCCCACCTCACCAAACGGCACACACATACACGCAAACAAACACACACACAATCTATTCCAAGTCCAAGTCGGTGCGTGCGCCTCTCCGGAAACGTGCCGGTCTCATTGAGAACTTCCGAAAACAGACAAGATGTGCCGATTTCAAATTCACTTTCACGGACCCGGTTCAACTCCACACCGTCTCTTTCCAGCCCAAGGGTGAATGAATGTCATTACCCGGGTGAGGGAAGAGGATTCGTTTAGTCTTGTTTTTTTTTTGCGGTGCTATAATGGTCCTGAATGCGCGAGAAGGAGAGACACCAGAGCCGGGTTCGAACCCTGCCGGGCCGGAAGTTCGCGACCGGCGTGGGGCGCGCGCGCGTCCGTAACGAAGGAAGTGATAAATTTATTAATTTCTTTAATTTGAAAGCAACCGAAAACGAATCTTCTGCCCCATCGCTGTCCGGGGCCCGTCCCAGCAGCAGCGTGGATTGCGCTCGATTGCGCCCTGTATAAGTTACCGCGTTTCAGCGGACCTCAGGCAGGAACATTACCGTACACCGTCAGCTTCGCCAAGAAAAACGACCTTCCGTGTCCGGAGCGCGACGGAAGCAGTGGAAGTGAAAAGTAGATAAAAAAAAGTTGAACGTGACCCGTACCCGGTGCGCTATATCACAGATAGCAGCAGCCCACGCCGGAGTTCCATCGTGCTCTGCTGCCGAAATGATTCATTGTTCTCCGTCCCGTCTCGCTGGCAAAAAAAAAACAACGCGGAAACGGATAAGAGAGCGAGAGGGAAAGATTATTTACGAGACTTTCCGGATACATTGATTCTCTCTTTTAATGGAAATCGTTAAATTTTCCGGTGCCACCCAGCAAATCCACGCGCTACGGATGGAGTCTATTTTTGACATCCGGGGGGCCGCGTATCCGCGGGACCCTCGGTCGCACACGTCCATGTCGCGCGAAATTAATACTCATTTATCTATCAGTAACATATGCGAAGGGCACGGTGGCTTTTGCATCGAATTATGGGGCTTTTCGTGCGCCTTTTTTGTTCGCAAACGTGCTCATCATAAAGCTTTCTGCTGAGAGCACTTGATAACGTCAACGCCTGGATCAAAGTTTGAGGTAACGTTTGCGCTCCGAAATTATGTATATGACTTTGAAAATATGGAAAGAGAATGCTGATGCGTTTTATGGAATGTGCCTTACTCCCTTTTTGCATTTACTAAAATTATAAACACTACCCAAACACCCAACATAGGGCTAAAATTGCTGGATCCGTGCCTGACCGGGAAAGATTACGTCGACTCCACACTTATCAAAGCTAATAAGTTCTTAGGATTTGTCATCAAAATAGCTACCGACATCCGAGATCTTCTTTGTCTCAAATCTCTGTTCTGTTGCTGGGTCCGATCTATTCTTGAGCACGCTTGTGTCACCTGGACTCCCTCTGGCTTACATCGGCTATGGGAAGACTAGAAAGAGTGCAACGAAAGTTCACCAGTGTGGCTATTCACCGATTTCTTTCTGGCTCCCAGGCTATACTTCCAACATACGCAGTTCGCTGTCGCCTTCTGGGGCTTGAACCGTTGAAAACTCGGTATTATATAAGCCTTTTGCCCTCTCTCGATGTCTCTTTCCTCTTATATTTAATTCCTATATATGCTCTCTCGCGTCATCTACGCGGTAGAATTCCACTCTACATCCCTACACGCCGTACTAGCTACACGCAGATTGGCTTAGAGCGCTTTCGGCTTTTAACGATTCATACTGCCTGTTCGTCTTCAATATTTCAACATCCCTGTTTCGTCACCGTAACCACCTCATCTCCTCATCCTTTGCTGATTCGTTATAGTTTGTAACATTAGTCTTCTATTTCTTGAGACAGACTAAATGTGTCCAAAAATGTGAAATGTTTAATATAAAAAAATAATTTCACATACTGTTCAATATAAACAAAACATGATTACAATGAAAACAATAAAACAAGATTCTTTGATTTTGTTTACTACACTTCACATTCTTAGCCCTATAGATGTCGTTAAATCGCTGATATATGTGTAGAGTAACTACACAGTAAGTAACATTTCAGGAACTGCATCTTATTTCGACAAACATTGCCGATTCATTGAAATTTTAAATGGATTTCGAAATTAGATAATATTCTTTTATGTGAATTACATAAGTAAACGAAATAGGTTGTTTTAGACTTAGGAACTTCAAAAAAAGTATAACGAAGTTTGATCAAAATGACCAAAATCCATAAAAGAACCAATCTGAAATCCAGAAGAGAAGATAAAACAACTTGAAATTATCAGCAAACAACATAGAGTTGAATCATCTAAGAAAAACAAAATAAGAAATGGCCGTTTGTTAATCGACTATCCATGTTTAATTTGATATCTTCCTTTGTCCTCTGTTATACCAGTACAATCATACATGTTGAATATTTTCAACGATCCCGTCAAGCTGGCCAGACCTCGCAACCAGAGGGCGCTTTATCGAGCGAATTTGCCGAATTCGGAGCGAATTCGAATGACAGTCGAATCCATACGATCGGAAGGGGAATGACCGTTACCAGGGTCAACGACGGGGCTCGATCGGCAAAAAAGGGCAAGAGAAGACGATTTTTTAGCGCGCCTTATTTATGCTAAAGAAAATAAAGTCGGTGTGCTTAAGAAACGTTGAATTCGCCTTGTCGATTGAATGTTGAGAAACGGTTGCAGTCGCAACAATACATACATACAAAAAAAAAACACTCTATGAAACCAAGACAAAGAGATTCGGAAACCTGTAGATCCTTCCGAAAAAAAAACCCAAGTCCAAATGAAAATCCCAATTCTCATACATCATTTGCAAGGCAAAACAAAAGTTAAAGTTTGCTCGCAAGTGGAACTCTCATTTGCCAATTACACTTCCGGCAAGAGGCCTTCCACGCCGAACAAAGAGCGAAGAAGCACATGAAAAAAGCTCGAAACTCATTGCAAAGTCATCAGAAATTCGTTTCAAAATTCCCTAGAGTGGTCGAGAGCGAGAGGGGACGAGCGAGCAAAGCAGTCCCGGTTCCGGTTGCTTAAAGGTTACCATCGGATATATTCCATTCCATTCCGGGAGCGCCAGGTAGGATCATTTCATTATGACGCTGAGCCTACTAAAACTGAGCTATCTTGCGAGCACGATGAAAAACAAGATTTGTAGCCACGCTCCGACGGGAATACCCGGGGATAACGAGTCCCGGCATCGGCTATGCTGGCGGCATCGGAAGAACGCTGCAACCGGGACGGGCTGACTAAGAAGCTTGCCCCGAGAGAGGCGCGTGAGGGGCGGGGGACCTTCTGGCCGGCCAAAAAGCTGTAGGCCCTCAGTTTTGCTCGTTGAGCAAAGCTGAATGGTAGTTTTGTTCCCGAAAGCGGATGAAGATTTCAAGCAAACGTAAGCTAGTAACGTAAACGTATGCGGCGGGCTCGGAAACTGACGCCAACTAGCAGCGGCTCTCTTCGGTTCTCTCCAGAGACCGAGCACAAGTCCACACAGAAGACCAAATACACACACCCATATCCATGTATCTGAGATGAGCTTTGCAGGAATTTATATTATGTTTGAATGAAATTTAATTTTGAAATAGTTATTAGACTATAAATAAGTAGATTATGCAGGATGTGTATCCGGTCCACGGTCTAAGGGGCCGTTTCCGGCACGATGCACACACCCCGAAAATTGCAAGTCTACCCCTAAGGGGCGCCGGGATCTTTCTCGGTTGTGGCACTTTTCGCAATTAGAGGCAGCAGCGGTGGCGGGACGGCTGCCAGGGGTTCCGATGGGATGACACACCAATCTTGATTCATAAAAATAGCACTTTATCGTACTGCCGCAAGCGCAACGATGATGCGAAATTGTTTGTCCAGGAAGCTGTCTCTCCACTGCCACTAGGAACGGTTGTAGGTTACTGGCGTGAGGAAAATGAGGTTTCGTAATGCGATTGTCCGCTGAGAACATGATGGGCAAATAATAGTGTATGAGAAATACTGAACATATAGCCATAAATATAATGAATATAGTGAAAATATAATGCACACACTGTATTTGAAATGAACGATAAGTGTACGTGTCAATGATGATCGTTAATACTATCTGTCTACTGGTGGGATCATATCTTGTTCAAAGCGGCAAAAGTCGAGAAATTGCTCAGGGAAAGTGCGCGTGCGTTGAACGATTTGCTTTTCTATAGACTTAGGAACATTAGATGAGGATTAAACTATGTATGAAGGCCACGTATACCCAAAAGTTAATATAAAACTAATGAATAAAGCGTATTGCTGCAAACAGGTCCGATGGGACTTAGCAAAAACACTTAATTCGACCATCTCAACAGATAAAGCAAATGAATTTCTCCGGCTGCATATTTGTCAACGAAAAATTAACAAGTTTGCTTGGAAAACTTGTTTTAGACTTTCTATTTAATTTTTTTTGTCAAACTACGTAATAAAGACTCGCTTAGAAAAGCTATTATGTTTACTCATGTATTAAGCGAGAAGGTGCAAAGATATCGCCTCTGAGGAAACAACCGAACATGGTTATTGATAAAAAAAATAGGATTAACAAAATTAAACTTGTTCTAAAATATTGAAAATTTCAAAATATGTTCACACTGTGCAAAGACTGCAAATAACATAGCAAATAGAAAATTATTTGTTTGACTTAAAAAAAACAATAACAATATATAGAAAACAATTTAAGCCAAACCCAGTGATAAAAAGTTGATAATTTCATTGAAAATTGTATGCCCAATCAAATGCAACCGCTCGGCAACACCAGCCACGTAAATAGCAAACCCTATTCAACAAGATTGGCTTTCACACCAATCGGTTCGTGATAGTTGTATCACTTTTCCACTTTTCATTATCACCCCTTCCAACGAAGGCAGCAACACTATCCTTTATCCTTTGTTTTAAGGGTACTAATCCCAGATTGAATTCTCAAAGTTAAAATCAACCCTTGACTATCGCCACGAACAAACCGGCTTAACCGGCATTATTACTAGAGACCGAAAAAGGAACGAACGAACGAACGAACGAAAAAATCTTCGCTCAATGTTCGGTTCATCGTGCCCCACACTCACACAGTAATCGAAGAGAGTATCATCGAAGAATTCCTTGATTAAAATTCACTACCCCTACGGCCCCCGGCTGGGGGCTCCCTCCCCAAAACGTCTGCTTTCGCACCGGGTTTTAAAACTGAAAGCCTCGAAAACCGACCCCGTAATCGAAAGCAAGGGGAAAACGTTCGGCGTTGCGATTTTCCTTTCGTTGATGCGACAAAAAATAAAGACCTAAAAGCACAAGTGACGACGAGCCAAAGCAGCGGTAGCTGCGAGTAGCTGCTCGTACACGAAGGTTCGGTCTAGCAGTAGTAGTGGCACGAAATTAGAAATTGTTTCTTCCGCGCACTGCTTCTCCGTGCCAAGGGGGCCAAGTCGCGTACCGAATACGGATGAGCTTTCCCAAGGTACGGGGGAAAAAGGTGAAAATTCCAACTCTCTAACTCGAAACCGAACACAATGTAGCAGATTTTTTGAAGCTTTCTACACTCTGAATTCCTGTAACGAGTCGAGCTGAGAGATGCAAATTAAATGCTTCGAGAGAGAGAAAAAAACAATCTGCAAACACGCAAACTTTTACAACACCCAAACCCTTCAGCGATTAAAGCGAGTAGAGAAATTCGTACGTACAACCCACCGTACGCGAAAAATATTAACGGTTTTTTTCCTGAACCAAACCGACAAAGAGTAAACGAAAAGCATGTTCGATTTAGTCGTGGTAGACGGAAATGAGATTTTTTTTTGCTGTTGTTGCTCCTGCTACTCCGATTCGCGCGCACGGTATTCCTCTTCCCCGGATGGTTGTAAAATATAAATGAAACGAATTGAAAAATAACGATCGCCCGGCGTTTGCCAGCGTTCGCTTTGGGCTAACGTGCCATTAGCGGAAATAAAACGTAACAGCCGATGGATTTGGAGCGGGAAGAAGCGTGGCGCTGATTCAAGGAACACAACCAACACTGACAGGGGGTTAAGCGCAACAGAGAAGAGAGAAAGAGTAAAAAAACGACCCGAGAGCTTAAAACAAGCTTACGTGTAAATGGTTGCGAATGAAAAACGGGGGGGGGGGGGGG
>KB672957.1:1230195-1283716 GCA_000349145.1 Anopheles dirus
GGGGGGGGGGGGAACGGAAACGAACAACGAGGGCAACTAGAAACGAAAATCATTATGCCACCTTTACGGACCGAGTGACAGGAACGACTTCCTGGCATGCGGCCTGAATGCAAGCGAACGTCAACGGCTAACCGTGCAAGAGACACGGAAACGACACGGCTTCCGTGTTAACGATGGCCGCACAACGCATGATGACTTTTTGTCCACCGATCCAATTTTCCACCGTCGGCGGAGCGGCGTGTCGAAGGACTGCTGCGGAAGGATACCTAACCAGCAGCAGCGCTTGATTCGTGTTGAAAGACGCTTAGAATGAGCCCGATGTAACGCGCGAAGAACACGCCCGCAATTAATGATCCACGAGTGTTCCTCCTCTGTTCGAACGAGCACGAGCACGTGTGGGGGGGGGGGGGGGGGGGGGGGATTTGCAGCAGCAAAAATAAAGCAGCCAGACGATTAGCAAAATAAAATCACACACCGATTCCTAGAACCGCTGTGATTGATGATGACATTGATGGGAAAAGTAGCGAGATGTTTGAATGGGCGTGTTTCGCAGAATTGCTTACATGAACATTTTTCAGCAGACGCACGATTCAGGAGCAGGATTTAAATTTCCAGCTTTATTTTATAATCGCAGAATTTGAATCTTTTTCTTGTCCAATAGATAATTAAGAATATTTGAAGCTGCTGTTTGACTCTTTTTTTTCTTTTTTTTCATCTTTTTAAGTGGTACAATAATCTGATTCCTCGTTTCCGTGCCTGGTTGTATCTTATATTCCAACCAAAAATAGGTAACTCAACTGTAAAAGTAATTCCTGAAACCAATTCAAAATTATCCTAAAATAAATAGTCTCATATAGAAAACAGAAAACTCGGAAACAATAATAAATTAAATACATTTCTGGTTCAGTAATGTATGATTTTTTACCTGTTGTTTAGCCAATAAGTAGGCAAGGTAATGATTGATGCCTACTAGATCTGAATTACTAAAATCCTGTACATAGCTGTATGTGTGTGAGCTTTATGTCGTTTCTAGACGTATCGCGAATTTCACACTGCGATTGGCGCTGGACGTATGTAGCACAGTTTCTGCAGAATCTGCCAAAATCGCGGTGGTGCCAAACTGTTCTATTACGGAGCTGTCAATCAGCTAAACTGTACTATTTGCCAAATTCGCGGCGCAAGATTCTTTCGCAGTAAATACACACACCGTGAGCGAAATCGAACACGATTTGTTTTTTTCGTATAGAGTTGATGACGTCACAGCTGTCAAAAGTCGCAAACGCAAAGATGTAAAGCCGTTTCCAGACGTATCGCGATTATCGCGCCGCGATTGGCGCTCGACGTAGCACAGCTCATGGCAGCACAGAATCTGCCAAAATCGCGCTGGGCCAAACTGTTCTACTCCGGAGCTGTCAATGTGTCCATGTTTGTTATTGTTTTAATTCATGTGTATCTTGTGAGCGGCAACAGGAACGTTATTTGGGCATAATTAATTACAACTTAAAGCCGTTTCCACATGAATTACTGCCAGTTTCTGCAGACTATTGCAAAATTGCACTTGACAATTGTTATATTGCGGAGCTGTCAATCAACTAATCTGCACTACTTGCGATAATAGCGACGGAGGATTGAATCGCAGTAAATACACACACCGTAAACGAAATCGAGCACGATTCGTTTTTTTTCGTATGGAGTTGCTGACGTTTCGTCAAAGTCGCAAACGCCAATCGCAGCGTAAAAATCGCTGTACATCTGGAAACGGTTTCAGACAGTTTTAAGAATAAATGTAATGTCTGAGCCGAACCCTGAACGAGTGCAGGGTGAACACCGCAAGAAACAATATTACAGCTATAGAACACCTGTATTAATATTAAATTCAAACAACGATTTTTAAAGCCTTGGCCTCAAGAAGTTTTCATTGGTCGATTAGATGAACAAAATAGAATAAAGAAAAGTAAAATTTTGTTCTAAAAATTGTAGAAATTGTTTGAAATTGTTAAGGCCTTTGTGCAGGAAGTCCAAATCCTAGATTTCCTCATAGTATGTTCCAAATTCTATTTGCATATTTGTCCAAATGTTGAGTGAATTACATCGTCCATAAATGTTTTCGAATTAATATGTTCATTCATATTATCGAGCACAATTTCACTACAGGTAATCATGTCCAACTGAATCATTTGCAAAGTGGATTTGCACAGCGCTAGTGGCAAAATAGATCAAATTGGCAGAAAAGTTCCCCATTTCTAATGCAAAAAACGCCCGGTTAGTATAAAGTCCTAACAAGAAAAAGGATTAAAATTTCTCCCTAATAGCATGCAAATCTGCTTCTTTACTTATTCGGCGAGTGTTTTCAGCCGTTCGAGCTGAACAGACCATTGTCACGACACGAGCAGTATTCACCACCGGAGTCGGAGTGCCGGCGAGAAGGTGGCCAGCCTTCCGAAAACAATGATGGCGGTGCTTGAAAAGAACTTTAACGGCACCACCACCCTATCGCTCTAAACTGTGGCTGAATAAATAACTGCTTCAAACGCGTCTAAGCAAACGGCTCACAGCAATCATGCGAACAGAAAACTATCGTCCAGGAAGGTTGTTCTCGAAGAAGTCTGGCCGGTTCCGGGGTGTGGTTTTGTCGAGTTTTTCACGGTCGTTTGCATAGGCAGCGGTGGCGGTACCAGCATCAACGCCGCTCGAAAACAACCGAAAAGCGCTTCGAGAGCGGCCCGCACAACAGCGAGCCATAAATACACATAAAACATAACACCACTGTGGAAGCACCGCCGGAAACACGGCCAGCACAGGACACTTCAAGACACACACACACACACGCACACGGACTGACAGACAGAATCGCAGTCATACAAAGGGGATCTATCTCCGCTTCTCTTGCGCTCATCGACTACTGGTTACGCACCGGAAGCAACCGTCCTGCCCAGGAGACAACACCGGATAGCTATGGCCACCGGAAGCTGTGCATTATTTAAATCACACTCTTCCTGCAGCGCTTCAGCGAGAGGCAAGGCTCGGTGCTGGCGTGTTCGCGACGCTACTTCACGGTTTTACGGTTTGCAAATGTACGGTCGAGTTCAAATGTCCCACACTCTCCCGGACGCGTCATCATGCGAGACGCAGCCATCGTCTGGAACAGTTCCGTTCGATCGGAAATATTTGCCAACCGGCCGAACGCATCGGTGCGACACATTTTAGTTTTTCATGAAGCATGAGGATTTAGGATGGCTCAATCAATGAACCATCGACCGTTCAACTATTTAAATAGCGGTATGTTCGGTGCATGGAAACCATTTTGCATTGTGTGAAGTCGAACTAAACATTAATTAAAACGAGATCCCTGTCGCGTTCTCACAAACTCCACAAACGACCATGCGTCTCCATTGTTAATGGAGAGAGGAGTATTTACCATCTGTAACTCGGATAGTGTGTTACTGCGTCAACCCCATATAACACTTCACGTTTGCACACATACAAACACACACAAGAATTCTCTTTCGGCTAGAGGACCCCCAGCGGACGCCGAGGTGGGAATTTCAACAATTCAAGTAATTAAGTTCCAACTAGGGACACCTTCGCCAACGCCCTAAGAGTTTACTGCTCCTGGAAAGGCAGCACCTGCAGCAGCAGCACCAGCAACGGCAGGTACTCTAGGCTTTTGTCAAGTGTGACGTGAAGCCAGTTTCATATCAGTGCTCGACCCGGAAGAGGAAGAATACCGACCAATCTACAAAATGCCCGCACAGAAAGACGAAAGAGAAATCCACCGGGCTCATGGTGGAGTGTCAAACGAAATACTCTGCACAAGCCTCGGCAGGAAACAACCATCACTATCCCTTTCACGAGTGGCTATCCCTATGATGGAATGCGTTTTCGCGCAAATGTAGAATGTTTTCAACGGTGACGGGGTTAAGTTTTACTCTTAGAAACCGTGAATTGCCCGTTCAGGCCGCGAATGCTGAGACGTGGTGTCCGCTTATGGTGATGCGTTTCTGCATTGAATTGTATCGTTCTAGGTTGTTCGCATGAAGGTGACAACAAATGTACTTACAGTGGATTGGAAAACAGAGAGTTAAATCTCTGGCTGATGTAAAGCTTTCTCTTACCTGAAAAAAAAGAAAAAACGAATTAATATCAGTTGTTGGCTGATCGATCAATTGAAAAGGAAGAAAACTGATTAATCAATAGCTCACTGTTTATAGTCATAGCACCAAATAATAACACATTCTTTCTAAAGATTGTTTTTTTTTAGAAGGAGATTCTAAAAAAACAGCCTTATATCAAATAAGAAGAAAAGAAATCAAATTTTTTTTACGAACTGGCTTCTATTGTTTACTAAATATAAGAACACACAATAGTTTGGAAGAAAACATGAAACTAATCTTACTTTGATAATGAATTTTAAATTTCATATTGAATCAAATTGGATAAGTAAAAATTGCAGACGATAAATCGTTCCCTAAAAGCAAATATTCTCGATCCATCACACCAGTGAACGATTGTGAAAAGAAGTATTCTAAAGGAAGTGGTCAACGCGATCCTTGTGGGTATTGAGATTTAGTGAAAAATCATTCCCGTTTTCATCACAACTAAAAACGCATTTTCGTAGCAGACAATCAGCACGTCAAACCAACCATCTACTCCATTCACAGACCTTAACTGTAACGAAAAAAAACATCAGTAGAAAAAGTACTGAATACCCATTTCGTACTTTAATATCTGTGAAGCTGACAGTACGAAATAAAGGATGTATATAAAGGCAAAATGAAAATAATAAAAAACAAACTGAAAGCAGACACATGCGCAAAAAATCTTTAAGACGATTCACGATACACGAAAACGTCAACGGCATGTCCGTGTGCGTCGGGTTTTCCAACTTCCCCACGCCAAGTTTTTTGTGTCTTAGGCTTAGGCCACAGACGGATATTTTTAACTCTCGCTTTCACCAACCGGCCGAAGGCCCGAGGTGATGTACATCGCTGCGTGTAACAGACAACACCCGGTCGTCCCACCTGCCCACCTCCTGCCACCGGCCGTCTGCGCCAACGGTCGAAAGAAAGGACATTCATCCGGTCCACGCCCGGAAGGGCATTCTGCCAAAGTGTCTCGCGCTTTTGTACCACTCAAATTAACTTTATCCTTTCAACGGTTGGATCCTTTTCATTCTGCGTTTCGGGTTGGCACTTTCACCGGACGGAGTAACAGGCGAGAGGAGCTAAGGCTGGAAAGGTTCGGAAGCAGCGAACGAGCGAGAAGAAGAAAACCAGCGTCACAAGCAGTTGTGCCTTTGCAAATAATTTCGGAGGACCAAATTGTAGTACATTTTAGTTGTGGTGAGCTTGAAGGCAGGTTGAGTGTCGCCCACAGGACGTACCTACGGTAAGACTTTCCCGTTTTGAATACTCTGCATCTGAGCGCGCGGTCGGTGAACGTAGTGGTGAAGTTCGCTCATGCCCTTTCGATGGCACACCGTAACAGGCTCCATTTGCCAACCCGAATTCGTCGAAGCAGGACGAATATACAAGCGAACGAGGAATTCAGTTTCACTATATACATATTATTTCCATTTCGTGGACAAAAAAATTGCTAACAAATTTCGTCCTTAACCTAACAAAAAGCGCAGGGGTTTGTGCCTCTCTTTTTTTTCGAAAGGAACCGCCGAAGGATTCAGGTGCACCAATCACCCTCACTGGCTCTCCCTTTTTGTAGCTCGTGACCGAGACAACGGAACATGCATGGAACTTGCTCGAGCAACAAAAAAAGATGATTTACGTCCCATATCTTTGCCGTTCCTTTTGAAACACTTGCTGGCCGCAGTTTGGGTGGTGCGTTCAACAGACCGTGGATCTGGGCGTTAGCAAATAAACGATACAAAATACGGTCAAAAAGGACGTTTCGGTTCGGGTCGGGTCTAGTTGCACCTTGTGTCCGAGCGTGATGCATCATCGTGGTGTATATGGTCAGATAAGCTACTAAGCGCGTGAGGATTTAGTACGCACATGCACGTCAACATAGTGATTCAGGTGTCATTGAATTCTTCTGGGATGACACCTCCGTTAAGCCTTCGGGAAATAAAAATACAATAAGAAATGCATAACTTATTACCAAAATTATATCATTTATATCATGTATCAAGGATGCTTTGGAAACGTATAAAAAGATGTCCAATTATTTCACTTATTCGATCCTGTTCGATTCTCAATCCTAGTTTGTTATGCACTTTACAATAAGTGCTGTTATATTAAGCCCAATGAGGAATAACAATTGATTTTCATTAAACATAGTTTACAAGCTGAATTATTATTAATGTGGTATTTTTCGGAATATGCACTTGAAATCGATGGTTTCCATGGTTACCATCCATTTAAACGTTTTACAGAATCACGAAACTAAACCCTGGAAACTCTAAACTAATTGGAATAAGAAAATTCAAATTGAAGATAAAAGTAAAAGCAAATCTGACAATTAAGCTTTTGCTTTTTTTAATGAAATTTCAACATGAAAAGACATCTACCGCTTAACAGATCGACGGAAAAGGGAATACTCAATCGGGTGTTTATACATTATTTAGCTGAAATATGTCGCTGAAAACCTTTTTACTGACGTTATCAAGGAGATTGGCATGTAACACAAGATTGGAGATTGTCAGCTGATGAAGGGATAAAATGTCATATCAAATTTAAAAAAAATCCACGGATAAATTGAATGAAATCGCATTTGAATTGAGTGTATAGTATTCATTTGACTGGGAAGCTAGTTGAAATTCATTAAACGTCTTTCATACACTTCTTGAACGTCTTCTCATTCAATGCAATCTCTCAAAATAAGAGAATACAGAGCAGATAGCAATAATAATTTAAAAATGCCCGTCACAATGCACAGAAAGCCAGGTTTTTTGTCCTGTTTGCTTCATGTGTACATATCGAGTTGAAGAGGAGAGCAATTTTGAGAAATAGCGAGATCGACCAACACGAGACGAGTCCAGCGCAGGTGGAACGAAGCGCTCACCGGTTAAACTCCCCGAGGAGCAAAACATAAAGGTTTTATATGCTTCATTCTACCCCGCAAAACCTCGACCTGCACAGGGACGAATGGTCGTACGCCCGTGTTCTTATCCTCCACGTACCACACCCAAATCCCATCCCCAAGCCCCAAGAGGGTTGGGAAAGTTTGGAAAGATGAAAAAGCGTACACGAAAAGGGAGGAAAATGCTCCAAGGGAAAGCAAACTGCCACGTCCCCTAAGCTAAAGCAAAGAGTGCAACTGGTTTCTCATGCTGCCGCTGCTGCTGCTGCTGCTGCGCATCACCTTCGCCCGTAGTGGGGTCCGTTTTATTTGCCAACGAGAAAATGGGTTTACGAGACAGAATAAAATCGTGTCACAAAGCGTGAACGAACGACGCAGCAAACGGCCACGGACAGAGCGGACGGAGCAAAGTCCTTGCTTGGTTCCTTCTTGGATCCGATTGTCTCCCGGACAGCAAACATCCCGCTGGTACATAACTCATTTCGTATGCATCCTTCGTTTGGTCCGTGCAACTATATACATACATAAATAGCTGCTTAAGAAGAAGTGAGTTTTTTTGTGTTGCTCATCGGCTCTTCGAAAGTGAAAGAAATAAATGTTTCACTGTAAGTTCGGAAAGTTGCGTTTAATGCTATCAGTTAAAAAAAAACGTTCACACCCAACGCTAGCCCTAGTGGCAATGACAAAAAAAAGCTTTGCATATGGAATAGTCTGGAAAAGAACGTGAGACACCTAGCTCAAAGCAAAACTAGCTTTCAATATTCATCCCGCTCACGCTCATGAAATTATTTTGTTGTTAAAACGATGCACACGCGACTGCTGTAACTTGTCCCACTTGCCCAAGCCAGGCGCCAAACGATATCAATGTTCTGTCTAATTTCATGTGGATTTTAGAGAAAATAACAACACCACGCTTCAACTTCGCTGCGATGCTGTCAGCAAACAAGGATAAGACAGCACAACACAGAAAGCATACTACCTACGGGGGGGGATAAATACAAACACGTTTCGACTGTTTCCACCATTATTTTCCACGAAGGAGCACTTTGACACTATTGCACTTTTACATTCGTGCCCGGCGCAACTGCTAAACTCAATTTCATGTTTACAACAAAAAGCTTTCATCACTATCCGGCCCCCCCTCCGCCACATTGCAAGCAGATAACGTTGTCGGCCCGGTCGGTGAGAGCAGGGATGCTGGTTGTCTCGGTTGCCTCTAAGCTGTTTCTGGGCACTACGCTGTGTCCTGAAGGTGACTGGTGAGACGAAAATAAAATCCGACGGTACTGTCTTAATGCTCAACATTGCAACCAAGCAGCCGTGAGATCTAGTCTGGAGAGTGCAACAGGAAGGACAGATCAAGGACGACCCAAGCATGGTTAAGGGCATGGCAACAAGAATAAGAACTTTTGTTGATGTACACAATAAGTTTAAAAAATAATGGTGAACGGTACAGCTCGCCAAGCGTTGTTATTTTTGCTAGGCAAATTATTTTAGAGTGATCGAGAGTGCAATAAGAAAAATGGAAAGTCATATTTGTAGAGTGAGCAATGGTTGAAACGTACAATTACCGCATTAACGAGGATGAGACGGTGTACAACAGGTACTTGATGAAAGAAATGCTATCATAAGCTAGTGCGCGAGTGCGAGTAGATCATCGCGAGTGCGAAAGCAATCTTGTATTCACTGTTCTCGAGCCTCGGATAGGTTAGTTTTGTTTATTCCTTTCTTTCGGGAACACCGCCTGCGACTACGTCGACCCTACATCGCGTGAAGTTCGTTGTAATGAGGTAAGGCGCATCGCAACTGTTGATGGGTCGATTCGAGGCGGTTCACGAGCATTGCAAACAGGAGCCTGATATTGCTCAAGGTTTCGAATCAGTGTTGAAAACCTTTGTTCATCAGATGAGCAATTCTTCTGACGGAGAGCCGCAAGCGAAATATATCGACAGCATGTTATTATCGAAGCAGTGATCATAATGTAAGCCAAAGAGAGGTGATGATAGCATTAGTGTAAAGTTGCCAAACAAACCAGTTGCAACAGACAAACCAGACAAACCAGATGCAACAGTGCAATGGTATCACTATTCCCACATAAGCTACACCAGAATCCCAGCAATTGCTGGAAGTATTCTGGAAGACTAGTACTAGCCCGGAGTTGCCAATTATGGGACAACAGCTGACAGCCTAAAAAAAAACATAATAGTTTATCCAATACAAAACTCTTTGACACTGACATTGCAAAACGGTTTCTAAGTAAAACGAAAGGACGATATACCTTTTTTTCTTCTTATTAATAACGTCAGCTTCATCCTGCCTCCGTCCTACCACCTTCCACGCTAACGGCATCAAAATCTTCTCATCCATATTTTCAATCCTTAATTGCCTTCTTCTACTACAACGCTATTTTGATTTATTCGCCTCATGGTGTTTCTTTAGCTTTCTGTCTCTTTCTGGCCAACACGTTGTTCTAGTGCTTTTCAATTACTCTTTCAATATGTTTGTCATGAATCGCGTGGCAGTTGTTCGTGTTGGTTCGTGTTCCTGTGGGTATTATCCGCAAGATCACTATCGATTTCGCTCTCTTCTTATAACACCCACTGTCAACTTCTGGGTTTGGACTCTCTTGAATGAAGTGGAGGTTCATAAAATATTTGGAGCTAACCTTCTTCCGAGCTAAACCTAGGCTGCGGACCTGTTATCCTTCACCCACTTCTACGCACATTGCCATGACTTTATTTTCTTGTCTTGTCTGTCTGTCTTTATCTCACCATCGTTTCTACCACCCTTGATCCACTCTCTTATTTCCTTACTTTCCTCCCTATCCCTTACTCTGCTATCCTTTGCAACGCAACTCCTCGACTGGTCTTCTTTATTCATCTCTACAATTTTTGCGTTGTTCTAGTTCGAGTATCGAAGGGGCTCTGGTATGTAAGATTTGGTAAAGATAAACCCCTGCAGTGGAATACGGACGCATCAGTCGATGAGATACGGGCTGTCCAGTGCACCCGAACCGACAGCGACACCGCCCTCATTGGACGAAGACAGCTTAGTGCGAAGCATATGCCCTCCGTACCTGTTGTACAGCACCTCGTCCTTCGATCCGATGATGGTGCCGAATATACCGAGCTCCGATGTGAGCTGCACCAGCGGTGGCGGCGACGGTCCACCAGGGCGTACGATGTACCCGGTGGACACGGGTGGAACGATGCGCTCCATCAGTATCCACGCCGATCGCTCGGCACTGCTCATCGCCCGGAGCGCGACCGGAATGTCCCCTCCGTACATGTTGTTGCCGCCGCCCTCACGCTGCGGCTTCAGCACGTACCGGTCCGGGTTGGCGAGCGCTAGCGCTACCGCTTCGTCACCGCCCTCGTCCTGGTCGAGCGAGTACAGCCCGGTGAAGATGTCGCGGATCGCATCGATCTTCCGCGCGTCGCTAACGAAGCGCCGCAGCACGCCCGGTTGCGCCAGCACCTGCTGCACCTTCTTCGTACCGGCCAGATGGTACTGGATCGAGGGACACTTGATCGCGAGCGAACGCTCGACGAGCAACCGGGCGTCCCACTCGGCCTGCCCGTGGTAGTGGCCCGGCTCGTATCCGGCACGGAAGTAGACAACGCTCGCCTCCGTCCCGTCGATCAGCAGCTCGCTCCGTTCGCCTAACCGGCCTGTCCGGTGGATCTGAGTGAGCGTACGCCGGATGACGGCCACGTGCGGGTACGTCTCGCGGATGTAGAACTCATGGAAACGCTGATCGCAGATGTTGTACGCGACGTCTTCCACCACGAACAGGATGGCTGCGGATGGACGATCCTGCAGCTTCCAGGCTTCGACCATGGCATCGCAAAGCCCGGACAGGGCATCGTTCTCCGGCAGGTTCTTCAGCTTATCCCCATGTTCAAGCTCCTTCAGCACGAAGCTTTGCAGCGCTTTGCTTGCCGGCCCGAGGTGACCGAAACCCGCCGCGATCGTGTTGATCTCCACCTGTTTCCAGCAGCAGTAGGCATTGACCGCAAGCTTCCGCTCGCTGCACTCGTCGTCGCATTGCGTCTCCAGCATCAAGTCCGACCGGAGCAAGCCCAGACTGATGGGCTGTGTTATGCCCTCGGCCAGCACCGTCCGGTAAATCGTGAGCAGCGCGCGCGTAAACTCGTCCACTTTTCCGGCCGACGCGAGCGTACTCTGCAGGAACTGCGCGTCGTGCGCGACCGCGTGTATCAGCTCGTTCAGCACCGGCTGCAGCTCGACCGCCTTCAGGAACTCCTTGCGCGGAAAGCACGACGGCGTCAGCACGAACGGAGCAAACGTCAGCGCGTCCGTGTTGAAGTTGGCCTTCGATCGCATCGCCGTACCGTGCATGATGGCCCAGTCCTTTGCCTTCTCGACCACCGCCACCAGCTGAGCCTCCTCGAGCGGTAGCGACACGCACGATTGGAGCGTTTTCGTTGGGGCACGCATTTTCCACCCGAGGCAAGTTATCCGTTGGTTTCGTTTTATGGAAAAAAGGGTTGAAGACATTTAGTCCAGCTAAGCGTCACTTCCGAGGGTAGTTTGGCTGCCAATGAACACGTGTAGCTCGGTGCCTCTGCGACCGTCTGCTGACCGCTTTTCGCATTAAACTGTGGGGTTTCCAAAATATGCAAATATTACTGCAATGCCGTTAAAATTTCGTTCGTTGTGATGTGCGTTCGATTCTTTTTCGATTTTTTTATTTCTTAACTAATATAACTGTTTCTGTATTTTGAAGGCTGCCGAAAACTGATACATGGCGAAATTTAGACGCAAGTGTCATTTAATTCGTCAAGAACGGCTTACTAGATGGTCAGAATGAAAACATTAGAATAAAGAATTAATCATTTTTAACGAACAACGTTTGCCAAAATGCTGCTAAAGGTAGAAATATGTTTGTAATAATTTTCTGGTAACATTAACTCAATTTCCTATTGTTACAATCCCTATTTCGCGTTGCGGAAGAACTGGTACACAGCCTGCCGAAAGCTGCAAGAGAATATGGCCTTTGCATGGGTTCATAGATTTTGCTTTAAAAACTCATTTACAAAAAAAAAGTCCAGAAATATTAATTGCGATAGATTTCCAACCGAAAACCACCGCTGGACACACTTGCCCTATTACTAAACCATACCATACGACGTTAAGATAGCTTGGTTGTCATCTAAGTTGGCTATGACAGACCAGCGACGTTAGTTGGTTACTAGATCCCAAAATTTCCAGCGATTGAGACAACTAATCGCGCGGAGGACAACGCAAATGGAAAATTAGGGAAAAAAAACTAAAAGAAAGGGATCGCCGGGATTCTATTATCTACGAAGAAGATGTCAAGAAATTGAAGATTGTGAAAAGAAGGTTGTATTTCGTGAATAAAGATATTTAGAATTAAAAAACTGTATTTCAACTTGCTTAGATAGCTCAGCAGCTACCAAAAACACAATCAAATAGTTTAGAGAAATGTGTTTTGCCACATGTGTAGTGTCCAGAGAAAACCACTATCCATGAACCGTACCATTGTGCCAAACAAAACCATACTTGTCAAAATCTATCAGTCTTTCCATTGCCACCGGTCGACCTAAACATGGCTTAAAACACCCTTCTTCACCTTTAGTAAACACTTTGAAACCCTTACGTATCTTCTGTAAAGCATATTGTCTGAAAATAGCATCAATGCAATTCTCAGAAGCTTGAGCCTTACAATAAAAATGATATGCAATAAAAAATAAAACATTAAAAAATGTTCTGAACCAGAAGTAACTAAATAGGCTTTAATTCGTTAGATTATACTGAATAGTATAATTTTATTTTTTATGATAAATTTACACCAGAAATCTATGAATATGTGTGACACACTTTATTATCATCCCATGTGGGTTAAAGAAACCAACAGTAATTGTTATACTTTATAAGTATCTTTTTTCAAATCAGTACCATCAGCTTGTGGTTATCCATACTGCACATGCTCCTGAACGTCATTCGAGTATATGATTTTCTTTGTCAAGCGAACAATGAACCTCCCTAACCACCATCCCCAATCCTATCCTGGTAGTAAGATAGATGATTTTAGCTCGCTACAATGTTATCATGCCGAGCTTAGCAACGCTTTGCGCCCTTTGATTTGGCCAAGAAGCGCACGGGACCCTTCGGATCTAGATTTAATCCTTGAGACGTAACCTAGGGATACAACGTACCTGAATAGTCCGACAAAACCCCAACCCAGTTGGAGTGGCTCCAAAATTCACCTATGATGCCACCGGCACACACACACACACACACACAGCGACGGGACAGGCGATGCTTCCACCGGAACCGTAGGAACCGATATCGAAACTGCACAATTCTCAATCTAGCGAAATTAAAATTTCCATTATTAATTCCCCAATCTCGGTGGCGCTGTGTAGGTGGCCAGAGCGTCCGAACGAGATCGATTCCGGCCCAACGGGCGCTTCCCCGCGTGCATGTCTTGCGTGCGCGACGGAACCGCTCGCTCGCTCTCCAACCGTTTTAATTATTAACTCACGAACCACGGACGGCACCGTTCGGACGTTAAGTCAGCGAGAGCTTTCGGTGGACGCACACACGTCCACGGTAATCTGTCCCGGACGTCCCGCCCGTCCGGCAGGTTGTCCGGGTGTATGTCGAGGTAGCGAGTATCGCTTTAAGCCCACCGTGTTGTTTCGAACTCGCAATCACAATCACCATTTCCGATAGCGGGCGCGTCCACAAATATGGACCCAAGAAGCGTTCTCCAGCCGAGGGCGCATCCCATCGCCGTGTGCTGTCTCTGTGCGCGCTGTCTGCGGCAGAGGGCTTTTACAGAATCACCTTCAAACGATAATCTTTACGGCAAACATAAGCGCCGTCGCTTGGTGCTCCGTCGTAGTGAATGCTTTCAGCGTACGCCGGGTATTGCATTCGAGCGATATCGCCTCTGATTAGGTTCTGCGATAATGTTATGTCGAACCATTTTTCGTTTACTGCCACGGGAACGGCCTGTTCCCTCGCTCAAGGTGGACCGGAAGCCGTTCGTTCCCACCGCTCCGGAACGACACACACAGCAACTCACCGGCACCGGCCAATCGCCGGAATGCGAACTTTTGCACTACGGCTTTCAAACCAACAGACCAACGTAGATTTGGGATAGGCCTAGCGATAAAAAACCTTTTTCCAGAGGAATGTGTAATTCGCACCCGGAAAAGGACCTGGCGCTATGTGCGGATCCGCATGGGGACAAAGCACTCGATGCGGCCGCGGTGTACCGCAGTTGGCTGCGGTGAAGATAAGCCGATGGATTTCGGATTTCATCCGCTTATCAAGCGGTGCACAGCGCTCTCGGAGCGGACGGGATGCACATACGTGCATCCCACGAGATAGCACGAGATGCTCGTTTCGGTTGTATGTATGCAAAACGCAAATCCAATAGCTCGTTTTCGCCCCACCCCTGTTGTGTGTTAAACCTCCCCACCACGTTGGATATTTCATGCATCGTGCACAACACACAATCAGCGTGTGCGAGTGTAACAAGCCACTCAGCACAGAAACCCACACAGAAGCGCTCTCGTGTGAACCGATGTTGCCACGTTCTGGTACACGGGAAGAAAGCGACGGTCGCAGCCGGCAGCCGGGAGTATCTAAATAGGTGCATCAGCAAATTTCACGTTTACTTGTCACCGGGCAACGACATGCCGGAGTCATCCGGGGCCCGCCGACAGGCATCCACAAGCAGCAGCATCATGGACGGTGGATGGAAATCGATGCCACTGCCGAGATAGCAGCACACAATGGATAGTTTTTCGAGTCCCATTTGTTTTATTCTATGAACATGGCACATCGTTTGGCGTTCGCCTTTGGAGAGTAAATGAGGTTTTTGAAATTAAATACTTGCTGCGGAACTAGTACCGTTGGTGTTGCTGCCGTTCGGTTCAGCTAGGATTACGTTTACATTCATTGTAATTTAATTATACCATGTAAAAATACGTACCGCATAAAATGCTTGTTGATCACAGCCTTTTCCAAGAACCATGAATGTTCATTGTACAGTGTGATTAAACGAACCCATGCAGGTCCTTTGGGTTGCTGGGCATAGGTGAGGATGTCTTAGAAGAGCTTTGGCCTTCGGAAGCAACATTAACCGAAGATGTATTTTGTTTTGCCCTTCGTTGTGTTCATTTCACTTTTCGTAACGATTTGCACCCATCCAGAAGTCGTACTAACGTGTGAGCTCTATCAAAGGATGTTATAATTTCAAAAATGTTGGAAATGAAATCTGATCCTGGAAGTTGGATAACTATTTCCCTTTATTAAGGGATCTTATGAACTGTGAATTTGAATACAAAATCGCGGAATAAAATAGATACAACCATCAGAATTGGATATATTCATCAACACAAGACATATTAACTAAACCAAATAGAAATTCACAGTTCATATGCAATTGGCGTGTGAGACCAAACTCGAAGAAGAGGCATCAAATTTTGAATTTATTTTGAGATGTTGACGTAGTATGGTATGGTAGTAGCTCGAGTAACTGAGAAAAAGGTGACAAATTTATTACTTGACGAAACCATATCTTCCGTCAACAGTCAGCGAAAGAAAGAAAGATTTTCAATGGTACACCGTATTTTGGATGGTTTTGGAATCAACTGATTACTTGTGGAATTGGATACTTTGAAAATATGTTAGAGACCCTATAAAAAAAACAAGAAGAAACGAAAGTAAACAACAACGCCATTAAATCGACGAAGCAATTGAACCGACGGCAAATATCTGCGAAACACTATAGAAACTCCAGAGGAATGGTGAGCTTCAGCACAAACAGTTTTGTTTTTACTACAAATTGTGAATAAGTAGAAGTAACCAATTTTTGTCGGTATGTCACGGTAGCTTTGAAGACTTACCGACAAACATTAATGATTCAGAGGTCAAAATATTGCTTGCTTCTTGCCGAACTTATGCCTGCTGTCTTCTCGTGAATACTCCATGCTTTGACAGAATGACTAAAAAACTCTGAAATATGACAAAAGATTCGTTTCTTCAAATTTGTGGCCGTTATGTCCATGACTCACGGTTCAGTTGTTGTTTCAGAGATTTAAGAGATTTAAGATGTCTTTCGCCTCTAGTCATGGTTCAGTACCTCATCGGTTCGGGAATGAGAAACTTCCGCTCTACGTTTAAAATTTCAGTAATATATTCTTTCGTAAACCAATAACATTGCAGCCCACATCCTTCTGATCGGTAGGGCATACCTACAGCATCCACACGGCACACCACGATACTTCTAAACTAGTGACCGGCTCACCTACTTCAAACACGAACAGGCAATCTACGGCTCACTTAGTTCGCAGCACAGTTCGCGTTACAGGACACCTAGAAAGCAAAACGCCATTGACACCGAGAGCACCGCGGCCCGGGGTGGTGAAGCAGAACACGGTTCCACAGACACACGGCATTAATCTGC
This sequence comes from Anopheles dirus, assembly GCA_000349145.1. Lineage (NCBI taxonomy): Eukaryota > Metazoa > Arthropoda > Insecta > Diptera > Culicidae > Anopheles > Anopheles dirus. The sequence continues at coordinate 1,246,700 of KB672957.1, forward strand.
AGCGGACGGAGAAGTTAACGACCATCACACACCAGGACTGTGGTGGTGAAGAAAAAAACAAGCACCTACGCGGCGCTCACGAAACTAGGCCACCTCCGGAGGACGACGACCCTTTTCTCCTGGAATGAAATATGCATTACTCCACCGCCCTTCTCGTCATCTCCGCCAGACCGTTTGGTTATGTTCATTTTTTTTCTAACATCACCACCCCACCGACCCACTTCCTCTTCTTTCACCTCACTCTCCGACCCCATTCGTGTCGTTAATGAGAAACTTTTTCCATTCCACTATCCCGATCGGATGGGACCGAGCGTGTGGAGAGGATGCTGCAGAAGGGTCGACGATGTGTTCCGTGCTCGCCTGGTGCCCTTGGTGGCAGTGCCAGCAGCGGGAAAACGGCTGGACCGCTTGGTCCAGGGGGCACACTACAGGCCAAGTGGAACCGCCGTACATGATCTACGACCGTCGGGACAACATATTGCTGCAGCCCGCCCACACACACACACACACAAGCACACGAGAAGGACTCAACTACTTCCCACCAGCCCATCATTTCCAGCTCGCGAATCGCATTTTCCGGGTCGATGGCTTTGATAGCGCCACGAGCACACGGAGCGTAAATAGAAAGCCGGTAGCGCTGCACTTGACAGGACGTCGCGCCGGCCCCGAGAGCGGATTGCTTTTCGATTTCGTTTCTCACCCACGTCCCGGTTGGGATGGGTTTTTTTTTCTTTCTGTCTTCTTGGTGTGTTCCACAACATACACCGCCATCTTTTAGCATCGAACGAACGAACGCAGGACGATGCGGATGATTTCAGCGATGATAATCTCGGTACCGACCGACTCGGCTGACCGGGAGAATGTGTTTTTCTCACGCCAACGACGCGATGCGAGCCGTACGACGGACGTTTGTATCTTCCATCAGGTTGCATGTGTACGGACACAAACATGGGCACACACACGCGACATGACTTTACGAACCACAAGGAAGTCGGATAAAAATTTAAACCCTATGGAGAAGAGAAAAAAGGAGCAGTCAACCACCGTCAACTGGACCCAATAGCAACCGTTTAGTGCGACATTTTCAGCCACTGACCGTCGCGCGACCTTACTGTGCGCGGAAAAGCGAAGGAAATGCTGCTATCTCTCGGCACGGACCGGAAACCCCATTAATGAAATTAACCTTCATTTATCATCGTTTTTTTCTGTGGCACCAGCGCAACGGATCCTCGACGAATGTATTGGACGATTTGTAACACCTTTTTTCGTTGGAGTTATTTTTGGGGCAGGCATCAAGCGTGACGAGCGGATGGGCCGAAAAATGGCCCATCATCGTCATCGTGCTGGTGGTCGACAGGCGAAATGGAAACCATTACAGTGCAGCTTTCCCATTCAGCGGTTTCGGACAGCGAAGTCTACCTTCGCTGTAGATCGAAGATGCTGCAGCATCCCAATTCCCGGGAGGTAAACCGGCGTTCGAAGTGACTATGGACAAAAATAGTTATGATGTGCGTTAATGCAATCATGCCTCTTTTTGGCCGGAAGGGTGTTTCTGCTACAATAATCTGCGGATAACACTTTTTTTAATAAATAAAAACATTGAAAACATAATAACATGGACGAGAGCTGCAAAAAAAAACTATTTGCATTTTGTCATTTGAGTTTGTCAGCACTTGTTGATCTAATGAAAAAAGGAAACTAATTCAATTAGTTTAAAATGTGCGGCTGGAAGGATCCGCCCTCCAAAAAATACGTTACGATCCCTATTCCAAGATTCCTTTGAATGTGTCGCATCCGAAAAGAAACCATTTTTTCACTTTTCCAAACCACTCGCAAAACACTTGTGTAAAATGAAACTTCCAACCAACACCGTGACAGTTCAGTACATGCCACTGCACTTTCAATGATTGCTTATTACTAAGAAATTATAAAACGTTGTTACCTCTAAACGCGAACTAAACTAATGACGTACCATTTGCGTTCAATGACCTATGCATCGGAAAATAAGTACTAAATACAAAAACAGACTGTTAGAACAAAGCGTCAAAATGTAGCCAATCGGGTGTAGGCGACATCCTAGAGAAGCTTAAATTATGACGTCATCGGAGAGCTCTGGGTTTCGGGAGCTGAGAGCAGTCGAAGTTTAGGATAGTACATTACAATTAATAAAATTGTCTCTCTTTCCAAAATCGAATAAAAGCCGTAAAGACTTGTCTTAAAGCAGTGAGCAATAGAGGGAGGGAATTGGTCCCTAACACAGACTCCGAAATAAACACACACACGTACACACCAACGATTGTAGTTTGACGTAAAACACCTCTGACTCTCTCTGCTTCACGTTAAACTTCAACAATAAAAGGCTTGTGCAAATAAAAAACGCATCTTTTCCTTCCTATGCACACAGCCCAACCGGGACAAGCAATTTTTACGCCAACGATGGCCCATTAAACTGACGCAACTCCCGCCAACGGAAAAGGCTTGCGTCACGCGTCTCCACCTTTCCAGAAAACGATATCGTAAACCCAGAACGACCCATCCACGGCCGGCATCAGATTTCCCACTTGAAGGAAACTCTGGAACTCGTGCTCTCCCTCTCTCTCTCTCTGCCTCTCGCTCTAACGCTTTTTTCCCTCGTGTCAGGCATTAACATTTGGCATTCCCAAAACCCTTACTAAAAACAACACCCCGAGCGATCATTCCCGCCATTTCGAAGCGATAAGCGGTACCGGTGGTGTTGGATTGGTGGGGTTCAAAATGTTGTAATTTAACTTTCGTCCACTGTCCCACCGCCGGCTGCGCCGAACGAGAGAGATCCAGCCGAGATCACACAGCAAATTGATCCTGGGCACGTGTACCCAAACCGGGGTCCGGAAACAAACCCCAACGAACTCGACAAAAGTTCGTCATTCGGTGGTGGAAGTCAGACGCGCTGCTGTGTGTCTCCTGGAGACTCCCCCCGTTTTTGACGATCAATGGTCCATCGTTTTTTTTTTTGTTTTCTATTTGCTTGAGACCTCCCCTGGCTCATTCTCGGAAGCGGGCGATGGGAATTTTATTGCCCTTCTGTGTTGACCTAAAACGGTCGAGGAGCGAGCAGTGTTCTGGGTTGGTGTGAGATTTTCCGTTTTTTTTTATCAACTCACAACCATCATCTCTCGCACTGCGCTCGCCGAAAGTTTTATCAGTGTGCTCCACAAGCCGGTTCCCGTACGAGCAAGGAGAGCTTTCAGCGCGTCACACACGACACACTAGTGGCATAAATCGGCTTTGTGGCTGATTTTTTTTTTACAGAAAGCTTACTGCTCGGGCTCCTGTTTCTTCAATTTTGGAGCATTCGCTCTATACTTTGGAACGGCAATTTTCGTCACTCACTACCACCACTAACGGTGGGGAGTTGGTTGGTCCCAGCGTGTGCTCCAAGCTGGCGAATGAAACGACTTTCTGACCAGCCTGCGTGGAAGCCGCCTGTGCCGCCTCCGGACGGTGGAAAGGTTTCGCCTCCAATTCGGTAGTCAAATTAAATGACCGAATGAAGCATTTCAAGTTTGATCCTGCTTTTCGGGTTTCGGTTTCGGTGGCACGATTTTCCCCGAGGGACAGCTTTCAATGAAATGGAAAGTTGAGGATGAAAGAGCGGCAAGTCTTCTCACGCTCTCTTTTCCTCATTCGCGCTCAAACAGAGTAAAAAGTGTGTTGCTATTTCGGTTCAGTTCTCATGAAGAGTTCTTATGAAGAAATAATAAAATGTAGCACAGTACATCCCCCAGTAAAGTGAAATTTTACAACAACGTTGAATAAAAAATAATGAAGTGTTGCTACGCTAACAATTTCCCACGGAGTTCTACATTTATAATGTAGCTTTCTTAACAAAATTTACTAAAATACAACTTATTATCATCTGCAAACAATTGAACTTTAATATTATAATATTAATTAAAATATTAAACTTCTTTAATATTATTATTTAATAAGAAAACTTCTACCAAATGTTTCCAATACATCCATACGACAATAGCCCTTCATTTTCAGCGTGAAAAAAAACTCTTCATATCTCATCGTAAAATCTAAACGACCTGTCGCATCTGCAAATAATGTACGCGAATTAGTTTCCCTTTGTCGTCAAACGAACCGTAAAGCACACCCGGAAACAGATCCGACCCGTCACGCCAATCGGAGCTTTTCGGAGTGTCAGCAGTACCGGGGAAAAGCGATGAAAACGAAGAAACAAACTCAGCAAATCCCGACCCCTGGCGGCAGATCCAAATGACATGGTCACATATTCATCACGCACCAGCAAGCCACATACACACACACAGTGGCACAAATTACTGCATCTGTGCGTAGAGTGTCAACCAGGCTTGGCCGTGGGAAAAAAGGGAGCGTTTAGCACATTAATCCTGCGAAAAAGTCATTTTATGCACCTGCAGCATTAGCACCCCGTCGCAGGTTGGTACGACCACCCCCACCACCCCCCCTCCATATGTGGAACGCAAATGGGGTCGATTGCGCGCGAACTCATAAATCACGAGGTCGTAAATTTCTACCGACGCCACCACAGGCTGCCCAAGGCTGCCCGTGCGTGTGAACCGTGACGCGACAATCTACGCAGGATTTTGGCGTTGCCTTCCCGAGGCCATTCGAGATCTAAGCTCAAGCGCGAGCGATTGTGATTAGCACGGGGAGCTTTTATGGGAGAATGAAATTTTCGGATTTATACACATAACATTATTGCTTGCTTAACGACTATCAACAAGAAATAAATAGAATTCGTTTCTAAATTGCTGGCATAACATGTTGTTTTTTTTTTAAACATGTATATCATCAGAAGCAAAAGATATGTTTTGAAACAATCGATCGATTTGATTGTGAATTTTCGAATTTTCTGAATGGTTATCATGGTTATTCTAGTTGTGCTTGACTGGCTCATTGTTACGAATAATACATTTCATTTTAAAATCAAATTTACAGTGCAAATTTTGATGAGATAATGCATGCTAAGACAAACATGAATAACTAGGAAAACTGTAATCTATAATCTTTCATATATTTTTTTTTAAGTTATACATAACCAAATTTAAGCACTTGAAAACCAACATTGAGTTGTGTTTTGCACTTGATTGGATAACCAATTTTTTAACAGCACCCACATATATCCTAATAAGCTGCATTTGCATAAAACGATACCAATAAACATTACCAAACCGCAACCCGGCGTCTTGCTCTCCATCTTTCCACCCTGCCACCCTACGTGACAACTGGCCCCTGCCTCCAACGGGCATTGAGCACATTTTTCCAGGCTCAACCACATGTGGCCCCCCGCGAAACAACCGCAGAAATGGTTATTTCATGACTTATATGTGTACGCTCCACACGCACACAGTTCGGTTCGGGTCCGAACGTAGCGCTGCGGTCGTGTGCTTAATGTCGAACTTTCATTACCAAGAACACGCTCCCGGCAACAGCGTACGAGGATACGGCGGCGGGAAGGAAAGCACGGCGACGCAACGCAATCGATACGATACAAATAAATTCATACGATTTATTATCATTTATATTTATTGAAATGCTTTTTCGAGTGGCAAAGGCGGCAAAAGCAAAGACATTTCGCTAGGAGAGCGCGAGAGAGAGAGAGAAAAGAGACTTAAACATCTCACGGAAAAGGACGCACGAAAATGCCTTCCGTCCAAGTGTGGTTTGAATGAACGCCTAGAAAGTCCCCCCAACCACACTGCCGGATGGGAAAAGTGAAATGCGAAAGGGAATAATAGGAGCGGGAAAATATCCCATTGACAGAGTGAATCCATTCTATGTCAACCCCCCCAAAACCTCTTCCGAGGCTTCCACCGCGGTATCTCCCAAATATCAACCCTCATCTTTAATGAACAAAAATATGCCTCCCAAAGATAGCCAATTTACCAAAAAGCATCCCATGGACACTCACATACAGGCATATTTATGTTACTTTAGAGATTATTTTTTACTTCATATTCTTTCTCTTCCCGTGTGAATGTATTTCACAACTTTGAGTTGAGAGAGAATACTTTTTTCCAAAATTTAGTTTACTGCTTTCTGGATCATCCCATAGTGTTGAAATATAATAGCGAATTTAAATAGAGATTTTTGAAAAATCGGAAACATTTGAAAATCTGGACAAAATTGTATGTATATAGAAGAAAATTATTTATATATCAGAATTGCAACCAAAACAAACAACTTGTTTGGCCAAAGAAACCTTATTAGGAAGATGTTCTACGAAAGTCAAACAACAGAAGGCAAAAACAACATAAAAAAAACATAAGAAAAATCGTTTCTAAAATCAACCCCACAGAATGATACTGATTCGGCAGCACAACAATATCCCACTTGACACTAAAACGCTCACATCATGTTACGACACCCCAAGGATATCGCCCTTGATAAACTATTACCAGAAACAAACCGAGCAGGACGACCGTTTCGGACAGGTCCTGTAGATGGAATGATGGAAAATGGAAATGGAAAATGGATGGAAAATTGGCCTCTAATCGGACAAGACCATACGGAAGCTCAAAATGAAAGTAATTGGAAGGAAAAGCGTCTCCGACGCATGTGGGTTGATTGGAAAATGAGTTACACATGCTGCGTATCTCTTTTGACAAGACTTATTGATGAAGAGACAACTAAACACTCAGGTCGAGTGTGTGAGAATGAGGATACAGAAGTGAATCACAAGGGGATACAGTTTAACTAAAAGGTTACATTAATGTGCGTGTCCATGAAAAAATAAGTAAGCACTAGTTTTTCCTTCGGAATTATATTGCTTTTTATTGGCAATCTAAAGGAAATAGAAAACTTGTTTCAAAAAATTCTACGAACCATCACTGTATTCATCATCCCACTGGCAGAATTGGCTGCTAAAATCAGATCAAACCGTTCCGGCTCATCCGCAGAAGCTTTTTCCGCCACAACTATCGGGGTTTTTATTCCCCCTACAGAAAGCCTAATGGATTTACATTAAAACGGTAAGAGCAAATTCTTCTTCATCGAGAGCCAGCCCACATCTCCATCGCCATCTCTCTTCCCCCGAGGCACTTATGATGCACGGTGCAGTTTCTTCAGCTGAAAAGTTTTGATCAAATTTAATGTAAATTGAGTTTGAAACAGATTTTGCTATTTCTCCAGCTTGCGTTACAACCAACGCGAGGCGACCTTCTTTAAAAGCCTCACCGACAACGGTCAAGAGTCCGCGGAGAGTCTAAATGCGTTGCGCTGGCGGTGAACGGCGATGGCGACGGCAGCGGATGAACCGACGTGAAGTTTCATGTTCAGGTATCATTAACGTAAACTAATCTATATAATGATGAGCTTTTAACGACGCCGGTCGTCCATGGATAGGACATTCGCGGTGCAAGAAAAATGTACCTTATCTTGAAAAGAGATACCTATTTCTGTCTCACGTTTCGTCCTGCCTTCGCTTTCTAATGTTGCTGTCGTTTTAGGTGTGAATTGTATGGCACTGACATTCAATAAAAAAAAGATTATTAAAAGTTTAAGATTTCTAGGAATCTAAATATTCCAGAGACTTTTCTAAGTTTTCCAGACACGATGTTTTTTTTATAAAATCATTACAATGTTTGTTAAATCAATCATGAGATCCAACATTATTCACACGATTTTTTCGATGTTTTTTCGACGGTAATCAATGCAGACACGTTACATTCGAAAAAATCTTTCTAAGGAAAACTTTCTTTGAACAAAGTATCTTCGATTTCGTTCCTCGGCATTAACCAGTATTGTATTGCCTCATAGTTTACATGGAAGCCAATCTTTCGAATGAAAATCACAATAATAAACATCGGAACAATCCCGCAATCATCACCATCACGACCAGCATTGAGAAGATGCATCGAAACAGAATCAAGAAGAAACTAATTTTACCGATCCCAACTCGCAACAACTTTACTTGTTTTCGTTCTTATGAAAAAAAAACAACCGAGCATCGGCATTTTCCTCCTCTGCCGCATTGAGTCACCTGGAGCGAAAAGTGCAAGAAAATTCGAGCCCGACCCGACACCGCATGGAACCGCTAGAAGCAATCCAATATTTTGTCCCGTGTGGCACGTTTTGCCAATCACACAACAGCCGAAGCCCTTCACCGGGGTCGGCTGCTGTGCGCATTATGCGATTGGCTTGCGGTGGGGGATGATGTGGCCAAGGAGGTGAAAAAAAAACCCCTTCCTTCCAACACGTGCCCCATTCCACTCGCATTGTATTGAGAGGTTGATGAAAAAAGCGAGTGCAATTGATTCCGATCTCTCGCTGCTGGTAGGGAAGCACTACCGAGATCGATGTGTACACACACGCAGCTCCTGTTTCCGCTTCCGTGCCACCCACCCGATGCATGCGGCCCATTCAGGATCGGACGTAAATTGAGCTCGAAGCCCCCCCCAGCATTTGATTGTGGAGAAAAACTCGACGTGCACCGGGGGTTTGATGATACAACAAAAATCGTTCAACGAAAATGGCAGCACGCAGACGGGCAACCTGCACCTCAACGCGCTGGAAACCAAACAATCCGGCTGCAAGCAAAAACCGAGAAAAGGGAGCACTCGAAAGCAAGAATGGCTTCCATCAAGAATCAACCCCCGCGCGCGCACATTCCCATTACGACCACGGCATGGTGTGTACCCACCCAAGCAAGATTACCCATCATTTCGCAACACTCTATTCACTGGATGAAGATTTTTCTACCGACAAACCAATTCGCCCGCCGAAACGCCCGCGCATCCACCAGCACCAGTGGAAGGGGGCCGAGAAAATTCCAACCAAATCTGCCTCGTCCTTCTTGAGGTTTTTCCGCTGTTGCCTTCTGCCACCACCATCGCTTACCTGGAACGAAACAAACACGAAATGATTGTTAATATTGGAATATCTGTGGGTTTTATAGCTCGGCGGGGTTAGCAAGGGATTAATTAAAACCATCAACCGCCGCCATCCCACCAAGCAGCCCGAACAACCCACCAGGCGCCTCCATTGAGCCGGGAGAGCTTTCCACGAGAGGGGTTAGTTTTAAGGCTGCTGCTGCTGCACAAAGCCGATTGCGAGAGAAGATGTACCCCGCAACAAATACCGTGTCGGGTGTGCCGGTGCTTTAATTTGGATGTTCTTCACAATACACAAAGGGCCGGCCCCTATTGAGCGGGCAAGCGTAGTGAATTGCGGCATTCCCGGGCGCCATAACTCGAGGAAATTCCGTGCCCAACGAAGCATTGCGCAAAATTGGATTTACATTCACTGCGCGCAAGGAAAGAACGTTGAATATTTCGCTCGCCACACTGGCCGTAAGGAATCAACGCGATTGTGGACTTGTTTAAGGATAGCTTCAAGTCCGCTTTTCATACCACAATCTAAAACATAGAAAATAACTTCTTAAAAAAGAACATTTCGCCATTCCTCCGCTGGTCGATTCGGAAACACCGTATTCTAATGCCTGTTCGATAGTTAAGGTGTGTTCGTTTCTGTCATGCTGCTTCTAATCAACGGCAAAACCCTCCGACACCTCACCACGCGCAGGTTAACTTATTTGATCTTGACGTCGCCGCATTCTTCGCAACCACCATGAAAGCATAAATATTGATGTGATCGTGTACGCAACAGGACACAATTGGGTGAACTATTTCGGGCCGACGAAAGGCCAGCGCCCAATATTGAGTGAGCAATTCTCGGAAAGTGGGTCAATTCGCGGTATAAATCATGGTTAGGAGAGAAACAGCGTCACCAGCGTAGGAATGTGGGAAGCAAACACGCAAAGAGCAAACGCAGCCGAAAATGACAGGTGGTTTATTGAATATTATTCTAGTGAAGCGTGCCTTTACTCATGATGAATATTGTTAAACTCAGCTTAATGCATAGCCCACTACTTATTTAAAATATTATCCCTCAAACAAACTGCGCCTTTTATGCGTTTGATCTTTTTATCTGCATTTTATTAATTCGAATTGATTTATTTATGTTTTTGATTCAAGTTTTCCAGTTTTGCTATAAAAAGGAATTACTGTCTAGTGATGATTTGTTTCAAGCGAGTGAATGTAACTAAAAAACATTAACAATAACTATTTTTTAATTTAAACAGTTATTAACAAATTATGCAATTTCGTGAAACATTTCATGAAGGAAAAATACATCAAAAACTTTTGTTCGCACGTTGAACGTATTATTTAAATTGCTATACATCTCATCTTAATGCATCTCATCTCATTGATAAATTGTTATACATCTCATCTAAATTATTATTTAATTATTATCTAAATTATCTAAATTATTATTATCTAAATTAATATTTATTTTATTATTTTAAAAAACCACACTGATTCAAAATATAGTTAGGATTTCAAACAATAAAACAGTAATTTGTCTAAAAATAACAAGCAGTTAATGATCATATGTTGCGTTTATTACTATAAGAATTTTAATACTGTTAATAAATGAGCTAGTATGTATTTTATATTGAATTTAGCGGTGTTGCGGTCGTTTAGGTTTAGGTTTGATATTCGTTAGCTAGGTATCGAGGTTTTGGTAATGGATGTATTTTTCTTAATTGTTTAAGATCTTATTTCCTAATCTGTATAATCTGTTTGAAAATGACATCCCAAGTGATACTGAGATAGAATCTCAAACAAACAGAAACAACTCTCTGCATACTAAGCTTTTCCACAGATTGTACGCAGGGTAAAAAGCTGCAGAAACCCATTATTCATCACCCAACCCACACAAGAGGAACACACAATTTTCGCAGAAATGTCTAAGCAACGCTCACTCGCATGATGACTTCAGCGACCGCAGTAACGTTCGCTATGCTGCACAGCACTGACAAAGAAGAGTGAAGAGTAAGCAACCATCATTAAGACGATTTGGGACCATGTTTTCATACCATTAGCGAACATCCGCGAAACAGCTAGTGGCGAGTGGTACATCACATCATATAGTCTCGTAAGTGAAGGTTTTTTTTCTTCCCTTTACAACACGCGTCAAACACACCAGAACTTGGTCGTTTGCTTGATCGTTTCCGCTAAAGCCAAATCATTTTTTTCTCTCTCTATAAAGTATAATGTAGTACGAGTTTGTGTGCGACTAACGCGAAACACCACAACGAGGAAAGGCAAAACCGAAGACCAATGTATCTTCTCACGCGCGCCAACTGCGAAATTTGTCTTGGAAGAATTATTTTTTTTTTTTGTTGAAAGGACAATGGCTAAGAATTACAACTAAGAATGGTAAGCGTGTGTATAACCAACTGCAGTTTCATGATAGAAGGCTTCAATACTTTGCCCAGAATAGCAACAACGGGTTATGCGTTTTCCGAATGCGCAGTGAGCACTATTATATATATAAAACAATTTAAAGACATGGTACTGTTTAACATCTGTTTTCAACGAAATTGCTAGCTTCAACATTCGTACACTGTGCCCGACCGTTCCACTGAACAACGATTAATGTTCCTTCTTTCCGAAGGGAGGATGCAATCATATAAACTCCACTCACGTTAGCTCAAATGCGGCAAACACATTCCAGCACGGCTACAAAAGACAAATAGCCTTCCCCACACCGAAGCGTCATTTCTCTCCGTCGTGCGCTGCTGCACACGAGACGCTGTTGCTGCACATTCCGCACAACAGCAATCAACCACTAATGAAGCAAGAGGAGTAATGGACGAACAACAAGAGCAACGAAGAGAAAAAAAAACATCGTGCTGAAAAGCATAAAAAATCACGCGCACACATTCCACACCCGCCAGGAATGAAGTCGAAGTAAAGGGCTGATGCTCCCGGAACGAAACGCAACGAGGCCTGATTGAGACCGAGTGGAGTTCTCCATTTTGAAGATGAAAACGTTAGTGAAACATCGCATCGATAGCAGCACGGAAACTTTCCCGCATGATGAATATTTTATGACAGATTATGGGCATCCGTTTAAAGGATGGGTAGCCTGCTCTCGAAACACTCCCTCACATGGTTATGTCCGGTATGGGAGTTCCAGAAAACTTCTGACAAGCACCAGCTGTTCCCAGCTTAGTATTTCTGTTTGGGTGCGATCGGTGTGATAAACATTCCAAACACTTCGATTCTACCACACACATATTGCTCAGCAGTGCATGTCTTCCGGAAAGAAATGAGGGAAACGTTTTTTTTTACTCGAAACAAGCTTATAGTTTGATGCTACCGGATTCCAATTACAGAGCAATAAGATGGAGAATTCACGAGCCTTTCCCGAACACTCTGATGCAAGCACATATGCCATGTTTTAGCATCAGGTTTTCAATTTTACAAATTTATTTACATTTCCGAACTCGCATAGCAATAGGAATGATGAAATAACTGCCTTTTCCAGCTTTTTCCAAAATAGACTGCAGACCGTCCAGAAAGCTTCTCACGAATGCACGAGAACTTTAATCCAATTTTAACGAAATGTCTGACAACTCACCTACGAAACCCCTCTCACGCACGGAAGGGTCATCTACCATTCGCCCTAATGCGACCCAGCTCCGGATACATACACACACACACACACTCATGCATGCATGCATGCAAACACACCCGTATCGCAAAGGATCACTATCCCTTTTCGTACCAACAGGGCGCCCCAAAAATAGGAACATCCTAAAAACTTTCCTCTGCCAACAACGAGGGAAAAATCGTCTAAGAAGAATCGATCCGCATTCAGGGCCCGTGTGTATCTCTAACTTCTTGGGCCCAAGGGAACGTGCTCCAGAATACGGCATCATCAACGCCGCACACATCCACACACACAGCCGTGCGACCAGCAGCGAGACGGGTTTTGCAAATTTACTTACGAAAATTATACATACACACGTCAGGACGGAAATTTATGCCCCTTCTTTCCCAACATGGAGTTGGCACGACCGGCGGCTAAGGATAAGGCCAGACCACAGCGTACGGGGCCCCGGGACGGGTTTTGATGATGTCTAGGAATTTCTAGACATTAGAAATCCATCCCAGTGACACCTGCAGATTTGCCAGAGCAAACGATACCGGTCGTACGTGTAGTTGCTGTGCCTCCCCGGGACGGTGCTGCCGTGCATCGAGTTTGACATTCTTCCAGCTGGAAGGCATTCCAGCTTGTCAGTCGCCTTTTCCAGCAGGGCGTCCATGGGTGTGTGTGTGTGGATCTTCGCCCGAACACGTCCGAGGTCAGGTGCGCCAATCGGTATTTTCATTACAGGTGATACCCTGCATGTACCGAAAGGTGAAAGGGATTGAACGCGTCCGACCCTTTCGAAAGGTCTCCATAAAGCTGCGAACCCCTTCAAAACTCGCCTCTGGAGAGGATAATACGCTCAGGTGCTCTGCGTCCGTTTTTTTTTTTTAGTTTCCAACACGCCGTTTCCGCGGTGAGTGTACACTAACACCCGCTCACACTATTTATGCGGAAGAATTTCGGGTGCGAGATGATCGTAAAACTCCCTCCCATTGCGCAAAAGGATAGGGCATGCATCCGAAAGGAGCATCCCCCGATGTGCACACGGCCGCATGCATCCGAGCGATAATGACTGAAGGAAGCCGGATCATGTTACCGAGCGATAAAGCGCACGCTACACTCACTCTCGCTACGGTCGCTACAAACGCACATAACGTGCCATATCAAAGTCGTTTTCCTGTGTTGGAGTTTGCCGGGTGCCAGTACGATAAGGTCGTAAGCTGCTGCCGGAGTGGAGGCCCTCCAGCCGAAACGGATGCGAAATGTGCAGATGAGGGTCTTGTGCATACATACGTACACACAGCAGCGGAATCGTTCCAAGACCTAGGCCTAATGTCGCACCCGGACGGACTACGTCGTCTTCACGGGGCCCGACTGTCTTGCGAATGGTAGCAACAGAAGCAGAAATGAACTTTCAACAAACCCTCTCTCTCTCTCTCTTTCTCTCTCATATGGAAACAGGCGTCCAGGAGCGTTGGTGTATAAAAACGGAAAATGGATATTTAACGTCCAAACAGAAGAAGTACTAACAGCGTTATGCTGATCTCCAAGGCTACACTCCGGATCCGGCGTGTCTTTGTAGTCTGTAGGGGAAGAGTTACCCTCCAACGCTTTCCAGAACACAACCACATCCACACACGTTCGCCTCCAGTTTCCACGCTTTGAAGCGAAATGCCCGTCGGCCCATAGATTTGGGATTAAAACCGGCATGTGTCAGGCGTATGGAGCCGTTTCCTGCGAGATAGCGTTCGGCTAAACTTTGCCATCATAACATGCATTAATGTGTGCAATACGAGCTGCCGAAAGAGAGCAAACAGTACGTACAGACATCCGAAATGAGCCTATATCACGTTACTTGTTGTGTGTAGTAATTAGAGCGAGTAAATATGGAGCTAAACGTTTCAGTGAAGTGCCAATCATTAACTGCTAATAGATTACGAGCGAAGGACACCAACTGGATGACTCATTCGGATTGAAAATTGCTGTCACAAACGTGTAATTCAGAAATTTTAACTAATCCATAATTTCATTCCATAACGACCATAATTTCAAGACAAATAAGCAAAAGAAGAAAATCATCAAAAATCCATCTATCAAAAGCTAGGTACACCGTTGCCTTTTTTGTAAAACCTTTTTTTAGTTCTCTGCGATATACATGAGATAGAAGAACAAAACAAACATAATCGAATCAGAACATAAATAATTGGATAAGTTCGCGCCTGTTATTCTGTGCAAATGATTTAAATAGTTCAAAATCATATTACATTTCTAAATCTATATAAAAACTTTCTTTATAAGCAATCAATAACAACAACTATGTTAACATTTTTAGATAAACAAATCTTCAAAAGATCAATCGCTTGAAAATAATTTAAAAAATACTGCTAGAATTTGCGCGATGAATCATCTACGCGGTATATGTTTTACCATGTTAGAGCATAAAATCATACGCAATAGATTCCTTTCCCTTAACCCAGATACGCTGCTCCCTTTACATCATCGCATACCATTAACAATGCATGTTAAACATAATGTTTTCATTGGTTACGCATCACCCTCCTCCACCTGTAGTACGATTCTATTCCACGCAGCGTGCGCTCCCTTTTATGGCGTATCGAGAATTTACGCGTTCGTCTATCATTCTGTAAGCGTACATAGATGCCCTATAATATCGAGACCTTTCAAAAGAAATCCCTCACAACGGGCAGCAGCAACAAAAAAAAAACGCACATTTTTTCGTTTGAAATATTGCAAACAACGAACACGAGCAACAACAACAAAAAGAAGGAAACACACACTGCAAAATCCATTCCTATAATGATTCCTCCCGCTTGGATTCGCATTTTGTAAAAGGCTTCCTCAATAATGAAAATGCAAATAACAACAAAAAAAAACAGTGAAAAAATCTTCCCCGTTGTGTCGGTAGCTAACTGCTACATTCCTTCGAAAAACAACTCACTCCGAAGCGTGAGTTAGGGTGGGAGGGAGCAAAAAAAAACCCGCACCGAGGAAACGGGGATTCGGTGCCTCGGCTGGCTATTTTTGTGCAATTTCCGCTCAACATCAAAACGGAAGGAAGAGGCCGATCGGCTGGTGGGACGGAACAGAGGCCGGGAAAACGTGAGGTGAAAAATCTCAAATCGATTCCGCACACTTCCGGACTGCGGCGGAATCGAGCGGGGCCAGATCCGTAAATACGTTACACACTGCTGCCCGCGCTTCTGTCTCACAGCATCAAACCCGTGTTTCGCAAACACAAACGGGAGGAATAACGCGCACGGGAAGCGTATAAGAACACCACCACTGGGACATACCTGGTGCTGCGTCATCGTAGCCATCCGTAATGACAACAGCACAAACGTCACATCCCCGGCAGTCGCTTTAGAAGCATTCCTTCACGCACATGCACCGCGAAACTCCCCGGAACGGAAAGAGCGACCGGTGCCGGATGCCCCGTACCATTGTTTCCGATGGCAACAAATCGAACAACGTGCGCATCATCGTCGTCGATGTTGTGAATAAATTGACACCCGATCGGGAAGGCGCGGCGAGAGCGACAAACGACACCGCGCATCCAACCATTTTCGGGCACGCACCCCCTCTGAAAGCTTCCCTTTTTTGGCAGCACGGAAGGAAACGACTCCCAAAATGGTTACATAATGCAATGAATTTGATTAAATTTCCCTCAATCACCTCGGCGTATCCAGCCGCGTTGGGAAAGAGAAACGTCTCCCCACCGAACAACACCAGCGGTGTATCGGTATCAGACGGGATCCAAAGTTCAAACTACCACTGATAGTGTCACAATGCCTCCGGCGACCAGAATGACGGCGGCGGCCACGATGTACACGCAGTTCCTCTTCTTCCAAATAGATGTGCAACGCAACCGCGTTCTGTTCTGAACGACTGCCGCCCGGTTTCCGTACTCGGTGACGTTTAAAACGTTAGCTTAATTGAATTTCATGTCGGACCGGCCGCGCCCGCGACCGGTGTCATGGGTAGACTTTCCTTCCCTTCTTCCGACACACGAATCTGACCCCCTGCCAAACGAATGAGAAAAGAGAGAGTGAGAGTGTGTGAGAGAGAGAGAGAGAGAGAGAGAGAAAGAGGAGGGACGAATGAACTCGATCGCATCTCCAACCTGTCTGTAGCCTGCTTTGTGGTTGGATGTTGTGTTCCATGTTTGGCGTGAGATGGCGTTTCCGGCGCTACAACCGAGACTGCTGGATACAGATGTGTTCTATCATCTGTTGTTTAACTTTCAACTGTCCAAAACTGCGTTTTGGAAGCGAAATAGAAATGCATCGGCCAGTATTGTTCACGAAGCTAAACAGAGATAAGTCAAGTCTTGGTTATTTTTTTTAACCCCAAACACAATACCTATCGATATTCTGTATGACACATCCACACGTCCGTTCGAAAATTGAAAACTCATGTTTCTATTACAAACCAATAAGCGGCTATCAAATAGATGTTTCGAATAGATGTGTCGATGAGAAAAGAAAAGATTTATAAGTCAAATTTATAGGCCGTTAGTTCGACAATCGAACTAGCAACTTCGGAGTCGCTTTCAAAGTAGCAAGCAAATAATCGGTAGCAAAATAGGTTGAAAATATCATGTGAATCTGTGAATCTGATTACCTCAAAACATGATGACTTTCGCAACGATCTTTCGCAACGATCGCAACAAGACACTAGTCTAGCGATCCATGTGCTTTGTTTGCATAACCTTGATTGCACTTATTATTTAATTATTTTTGCTTATTCTATGTCTACCTAACACACTTTACATAAAATATAGTAATTTGATGATAAATAATCAAATATGTAGTATATTTCAGTATTTCGTTATTTTTGGATTTTCGTTATTTTCATTCAGTTATTTGTAAAGTCAAAAATATCGCCAGTTGCTCAACCAAGAAGCAGGACATCAGTTTCGATTGACATAATAACCATCGAAAACGCTGAAGTTATGTTTTGAGTGTCTTGTAAACTCCTGTGTGACCATTCACTGTGCGGTCGTCCCGATCCAGATTTTGACAGCTGTCAGTCTGTCCATCGCCACCGGTCGGCCTGGACATGGCTCAAAAACACTTCCGAACTTTCCGAAAACGTTTGGTGAATCTTCCGTACCTACAGTGAAACATGTTGTCCGTCAATAAAAATCCTTACAAATCCGCAAATCGATAAGTGTTTACAGTCTGAAAAATTTTCCTAATTTTTGCAGACCATCATTTGATAAGTACCTGTAATTATGGTACTATAGAGTATATTGACTAAAATTAATATAAAAAAACGTTTAGATTTCTTAAATAGAACAAGCTCTGTGGATTTAAATTCTACGACACTAGAACGCGTGCAGATATAAATTCATCCGTTTAACCATAAAACTATGAAATTTCTATTGTTATGCATTTCAAAAAAAAAACAACACAACTAGTTTACGATCTGCACGACTTATTATTTTCATATTTAAAAATACAAAACAAAATGGCAAGCAAAGCAAGCAACGTGATCGTGGTGTCACATTTGTTACCGCTGCATTAAACACGCTTACCCCATGCGGCTCTCAGCTGTGAGTAAAATCAAGAAACACTCTCGATACGCTGGACAAAGGATCAACACACCTTAACGTTCGACACAATAGAGCGCCGCGCAGATGTTTCGTGATGTTGCTGCCGTTGCTGCTGCAGCAATAACAGTCAATTAGCTTGCTTCGACGCTCACTGAAGATTCTTTTACAAAGATCCTGGTGCCTTCGCTCGTTCCTTCGCCCGAACGGAATCGCTGCTAGCAACGGGTGACGCCGGCGCAAGCTCGTCCCGCACTCGGATTTACAACAAATGGCAGCCACCTCTCCGGGATGCCCATGCCGTGTTTGTATGTAAAGATAGCATGGCTTTTTTTTCCTGTTCCTTTTCCGATTTCTT
Organism: Anopheles dirus; assembly: GCA_000349145.1. NCBI lineage: Eukaryota > Metazoa > Arthropoda > Insecta > Diptera > Culicidae > Anopheles > Anopheles dirus. The sequence goes on from KB672957.1 coordinate 1,265,104, forward strand.
TAGTCCTCGTCACAAATAAGCATGTCGATAGCAACCAACTTTGAAAGGACCTCACCACCCGATCAGTAGCCCCGTTAGGATAAGGCCACAGAGGAGTGGGAGACTGCTTGATAGATCGTCAGTCCACCCGTCGTAGGTTTCTTTTTTATGTGCGATGTGGATTTACTTTTTTTTTTACTCACCTCGCTCAATTCAGCTTCCATCCGGAAGGAAAATTCTTTCACACGGACTTTCGCAAGACCATAAGATGGACACTTATTCGGAGAGCAGCTCCTTCTCCGTGGTTTTAACTTCTTTTCGCACGCAAACACCACATCCAGCACTTCCACTCGTTCGGTCTTAGCGCGCTGCTCACCGTGTAATGTTTCTCCTTCGCCACTGAAGATCCGTCTCGAGTGATGCACTACGTGTTTCTTTTCTCTATTGCAATCCTTGCCTCGATTCTCGGCACTCGACCCAGCACACGACAAAAGGAAGAAGTTAACGGGCCAAAAGAAAACACATTTATCGGAACCATGACAACACCCGGAAGCCGGATAGTCGTGCCGTGATGGTGCGGCGGGCAAAAGAAAATACGTTTCTTGGGCGACTCACTCATCAAGCCACCTACTCCTGGCTCTGCCTTCCTGCTGCGCCAGATAAGACACGATACAGACAGCGGAAACTGAAACCTTTTCGCAAAAGCACCGGCGAGCAAAACTGCATACTGACGGACGCAGGGCGCTGTATAAAGACCTTTGAATTATATCGTGTTTCAGCTTCATTCATTGATGGGCGCTTCGACGCCACCGGCATCGATCGGGTTTCCATGCATTCCATACCGCAAGCGCGCGCACACGCACGCACACTCACACAATCGGTGCAGTGCACATTGGAGACTTGATGGTCATAGACCATATTATGCGAAAATATAACATAAATTTGTTCGTAAATTTACGTATGTTGTTCCGAAACAGACTCTAACGAATCGTAGACCAAAAAAAAATGGTAAGTAAAATAATATTTGAAAAGCTTTGGTGGAATTGAAACGAAAAAGACAGCCAGCACCAGATAATTGAAATACAGAGCCATTATCTCAAACCAACAAACTTTATTACAGTCAAATTATTAACACATTAAAAACAGTAAAATAGTTAACCTGTTGTGCGGTTTGCATACTTTACTGCTGGCTAAACAAGATGGAGCATTGAAGAATGCAAATTGGAAAAATTATCAACAAATTAAATAATCTTGTTAATCTTCAAACCTTTTAAACCATTTTTTAGCAATGAACATTTTTACAATTCTTATATTAAAGTTCTTAGATAAATAAATTATACATTAGATTAGATATGTTAGAACTTGTATTAAAGACATTTTAATTAAAAGTTTGAGGAAATATCTAAAAAATAATTAAACAGTTTGATATGATTTTAATTTGAATGAAATATGTTCAAGAAATTAATCAAAATGATAAATGAAAATAATGCATACATTCAAATTCATAAAAATAAACCGTTTAGAAATAAAGAGTGGGGAAGCTATAAGCAATAATTCAATGAGTAAAATAGATATTGCTAACTACTCTGGGATGCCCCAGAACGCAATGGATGCATAGTTCTCTGCTACCATCCAGAACCACAATCCTGTTATACAACGACATCGCTCCCATCCGTTCGAAACGGCTGCCGCTTTTTCGAATTGTCCTGCCATGGCTGTCAAGGCATCATCATCTCACTATCATGCTTCGTCTTGGGCGCACCGTCGTGTGGGCTAACTGCATGACACACAAAGACTTACTCCCTTTCCTTCCTGCCACCGCTCTCCCACGTCCGTCGGCACCCATTAGAGAGTTTGAGAAAATGTGACGTGCTAACCTTTCCCGTGGTGCTTGACGAATCGACAAAGGAAGTGACGACGTCGGGTGGCATTAAATATCAACTCGACCGGAGGCTCCCAGCATCCGGTTCGAAAGCACCGGAACCGAGCCCCCCGAACTCCCACTCCCGACCGGCCGGAACCAGACGGAAGGCACACTGCTTGTCGGAAACCCTAAAAGGGGAGGTTGGGTTGGCGGCAGTATCTCAATGCTTCGCACCCGTCGTCGAAAGGTCGGGCGAAGGTGGAAACCGTGCCAGCTTGAACGCTGTGGCCACGCAAAGAAACGCGGAATTTACCCGTCCCCATTGTGCTGCCCGCCCTCCCTCGCCGCCCGGGACACAAGCAAACGGAGGCGAAGCCAATGCACCGTATGCTTCCGTCGCAGACTGCGCGACGTTGCCCGAAGACCGTGCCGGAGTAGATGCAGCTGTGCTGTGAAAGCGCATCGGACGATGATGAAACCGTATCGAAATCGAGCGATCTGATGAAAAGCTTTCAGGGGGAGTTAAGCTGGATAGTCGCTTCATGAAACAGTGGCACGATAAAGATGATTTGGTGATTAATAAAACTTGTTCAGTGCTGTTTATAAGAATTAAATTTTCCGCCAACGACTTTAAACGAACAGAAAATGGTAAGCCATACTATGTTAACTTATAATGATGGTTACATAATTCCTTTACGTTACATATTCCTTTATTCCTTAAATGACGACGACTATAAAAAAAATCCCGAGACAACGTCATGTCGCCATTTTTTTCACAAATTTTCTATCCTCTATCAAATGTAACAGAAACACTGTCTTTTATTTAGAAATTGGACAATAAACATCACCAATTAATTTAAAGTTTATTCAAGAATCCTATTTCTTCAACTTAAATATATAAAATAAAATAAAATGTAATAATAATGTCTTGAAACAAGACATAGTTAGATAGTATATAGGTAAACAAAAATATATAACAATACAAAGAAATAGGAATAAGTAAAACAAGTAAAACCGACGCGATAACCCGATGCACAAACTACACGTAACATTAGAGACATGGATGAAAAATAAAACTAAAACCAAAATGTTCTTCGAGCAAAGCAGCTAACAAACAATCGAGAAAATTCCTGGTACACAATATAAAAAGAACTTAAAAATGTTTTGCGCAAGCATCAATAATGTTGTGCATTCCTAGAAAAATCACCAAAAACAACAGACACTCAAAAACATTAAACACGAACTTGGAGAGCTGCTTCGCAGTACCAATGACTAACGATGCACGAAGCAGCAGAATATATTCATTCAATTAACCACTCCTTAATATGTTTGTCGTGGCGAAGCCGTGTCGGAACGTCACTCTCCTAAGCCCGGTTGTACCGAAGCGCACCACCAGCAGTAATATTCACTTCACGTTTCTGCTACAGGAAACGTTCGCCTTTTACGCCTGTCACGATACGCAAAACCCGCTCCGATCAAATCTCGGTACGTGAAAGCTGGGTTGGCCCCACCCAGGGAAGAGGTGTGCTGCAAAAACGGAAGCAATCCCGGGCCGGGGTTTTGTGGCATTAGCTATCTGCTGTTAGTGCCAGCACCAGCAGCAGCAGCAGCAGCTTCCACCGGTTGAAATTATTTCTGAATTACTCGCAGCAGAAGAAGCTAACCTTCTGCTGCTGCTTTGAAGCCATCGCACGGGGCTGCAAACCAAAAACCACCAGCCTAGTAGCTGAAAGCCGAACAAACAGAACGTCACCTCAACACCACCACCACCACCACCACCACCACCACCACCACCCCACTAACCTCTCACCCAGAGCGCCCTCTTGTGGGGAGAGTTCATTCGATTGAGAAACCGTACCGAACCGTTTATTAAATTATGCAAGTTATATTATTTACATTCAAAGCATTGGCCTCGCCGAGGCGCTCGACGGCTCTGCGGTACTCGAGGGCTTCCGCTCAGGCCACTCGCCTCTTCCGGTTGGTGGTTTGGTTGGATTCTTCCACACACCGGCGTCGTCGAAACGCACTACTCGCACATCATCGTGCGCGCACACGCCGCCCGGCACCCTGGCCTTTTCGCCCTAGCCGCTCGTGCTGTTCACTTATTCACGCACCTTCTTTAAGTATTTATCACGGGCCGGCTTGGCCCCGGATCCCGTCGAGGGAGTTTATAGATGCACGAGAATTTACAACGATACGGCGCACCGCGTTCGGCAAATGCAAATCAAACCCGTCCAACCAATCGAAACCGACCGGGGCAGCAGGTGGCTTAAACCCGAGACCGAGAGATTCCGGGCAACGGCATACGTAGCGAAACCGATATGTAAAATTCACGCCGGTTCGATAGAGTTTTCAAACTTTACTTATAGCACCGCCACCGACACATACACACTACGAAATTCACTACGGAACAACTTTTATCCAACGTCGGACTTTATTCACGTATCACGTTCGTGTTAAGTTAGTTTCTAGTGTTTCAAGTTTGCGTTGTGATACTTGCAACAATTTTAGCAATTTGAGTTGTTGTTAGAAAAGCAGGAATTGTGAGAAATGTGATATTATACTTTAATAAATTCACCAAGTTGGGCACCAAGTTGGGAAAGCAATACCAAACAAACCAAACAATCATTCGAGATTAAACACAGTAAATATTGATTGGGAAACGTATGATGATGATGACTGTTTCGAATTTCGTTTGAAAATGACCCTTTACTGTTTCAGATATAAACGAAGAAACTAAAGGTATAAACATCATTTCATTTTCAAGAATATTCATTCATCCAATTATTCAGAGGTAAGGCATTCGTGAGATTTATGAATCTTCAATCATGAATATACATGTGATGTAACCACTTATGACTCTTCAAAAAAATTATTATTCAATCGGAAAATAATCAAACTGGATAAATCAACTATGCACTTATACGATGAAATGTGATGATACGATCATAAAATATTCCAAGACATATTCCAATGTTCAAGGAATAGTGACTAATATCAATTTTTTTACATAACAAGCAAATCCACAGCCGAATAGTAACTATTTGCTAGGAAGATACGGTCCAGAATTGGTAATTGGTCCAAAACCACCAAGGTAGAGCAACCACGCCCTCTAGTAGATTATAATGAATGTGTTGAATGATTTGTAAACCTTCAAAACTTTCAAAGTCTCCAAAAGTCTATCAATTTTCGCAAAATGATTTTTTGAAGATTTATGAAGTGAATCAGCACTTTATGAATCATTGAGATTCATATTTCAGAATGAACATTCATTCTGATCCATCAATCAGATTCACACAACACTAGGCATAAGCAATCGAAATAACTAGATCAATTTAAATGGACGTAAAAAATGTTCATCTAAACTTTAACTGGTTAATTAAATGAGTAAAATATTGAGTGTGATTTTTTCAGTTATTTCCATGTGTTCAACTGATGATTAAGTGAAACATTGATCTAAACTAATCCAATAGAAATTCGAGAATGAAGTTTTTTTTTTATTTTTCAAATTGACTGATTCACAAAAAAAAAATCACAAAATTAGATTGGAGTTCAGATAAACAGTACAGCGAAAAATGTCTTCAAATACAGTGAAATTGGCAATCGATATAAACGATATTGGACACAAGACATGTGCAAACGTATACCAAACATATGCCCAACTTCCTACATCACAGCATTCAAGAATCGTAATGAAAAGTAAGTCAAACGATCCAAAAATTTGGATGTTATATTACACAGCAACACCCTCGTCGCCCTTTTATAAAACCGTGCTTGAACGAGATCAATCCTCCACAAACAAACCGGCGGAGGAAAAGTTGCGAACGAGGTCATCCGGGTGGTGGAAAACAAACTGCGGTAGAAATGGTCCCACAACTGAACCCACCCACGCTCAGAGCTAACGCAGCGACCCCGCTATAGCCAAGCAAAAACCCCTGCTCCCTGGTCGTGAGGGAGAAAAAAGGTTCATTTCCTTACGAGAAGCCACCCCTGCTCCCCCAGCGAGCCAGGCGAAGGGCTGGGCTGGACTTTTGTTTCGTTTTCTTTCGCCAACCGGTCGCTGCAGCGAAACCCGATACCCCAGCAGCACGGAAGTGTTAATGATGGAGCGGTTTCAAAAATGAATTAATCCACCGGGATCCACCCCGGGCCCGGTGCCGCAGCAAAACTGGGTGGGTGGGAAAGGCCATTAGATGGGTTCGGCGAAAGGTGAGGAAATTATTTTCATAACGGCCTGCGCCTCCCCCAACGGCGGCCTGTGAAGGTTCTATGCTCGAGCGGGCAATGATTCATTTCCCTTTAAAACTAGCGGGCCGGACCGGACCAGCGCGTCGCAACTGGAGCGAAGCGACTGTTTGTCAGTTGTTTTTTTTTTATTGTTTTGTGCTTTCCATGCGGTATATCGAAATGGGAAGCTATTAAAAAATAATTAATGTACTAACTCCTTCTTTAATTACTTATCACGTTTAATGACTTAGGCGCTATTTTCTAGATGAAGAAAGATCAAACCTTTAAGAGCGAAAACTTTGAAAAACTTAGAAAAGATTAGAGTCACAAGAGATAAAAAAGAGTAATAATCAATAGAGAAATGGGGAAATAGAAAATGAAATAACTGGATTTGAAAACTATAAAAACAAAATCAAAACATCATGAAAAAGGCACAGCTTGCAAGCAAAACAGCTTTCATTTATTTAAAAAAAAAAACAGAAATAAAAAAAATCAAGCATGAAATTTAAGCAAAAAAAAACAAAAAGCTTGCATAGAACACTGATGTAACAGTATTAGCTACAATAGATTCCCCTTTCACGCCGACCTCACGGTGTAATGCATGTTTTATTATTGCTCACACGTTCCCGCACACCGAAGCAATTGCAAATTCATACCGAAGCATCAAAACGCATCGAACCGTAAAAATTTACGGCACACACATGGCGCCGCCAACGAGCGACCGGTTTCTTCTCGATTAAGGATTCAAATCCATCTCATCCGCTCGTCCTCCTCAGCTCTCTATCTCTCTGTATGGCCTCTCTTTTTTGTTACATTCCGCTTCTCGCCGTAACTTCAGCCGTAACGCAATATCGAAGCGACCGAAAAGAGGTGCATAGCACCGAAACCTCGTCGAATGAGTTTAAAAAAGGCTGATGGGGATAAAAAGCGCCGCCACGCCGAATAGATCCACCAGCTGACATGGGCACATGCACATCCCCGCCGGTTTTGTCCCATCCGAGCGCACCGGGCAGCAGCTTATCCAGCCGTGACCCGTGAACGTCCTAAAGCTCCTGTGACCTGGCAGATTCATCGAACTGTCAAAGGGCGCCACACTCTCGTTCGGCAGTGCTGTGTGTGATGGGATGCAATGGGTTTTTTCCCTTACCAATCATATCGATGCAGATGTGCTTTACGAGAAGTTTGCTGAGTATCCAGAAAGATGATCACAAACTGACACAAAAACGGCTGCGACAGTAACAGCGGGCTGGAAAGCGATTTTATATCAAACGGATAGCAACAGCCGTAACAAAAAAAAAGCTTCCACGCAAAATAACAACAGCGACACATACTCGAATCGTATCGTATTTCGGGGCAAAACAACATATCCCACTTCACCCGAAGCAAACAAAATGCAACACTTGCGCCCGAAGCAAAAAGAAAAGCACGAAAACTCGGAAAGAAAGCGTACAATGAAGCAGGGAAAAAAGGCGCACCGAGCAGCGGCCAGAAGGAAAACCTGGAGACAGATAGTATAAAAGCGAACGCCATTACTGAACGAAAAGGCTACAAGCGTACGGATGAAGAAAAATCCAACCCCACCCGATGGTCCACCCCTTATTCGCAACCCCGGTGCGGTAGTGGATGGAAAATGTAAATTGAGTTTGGAAACTCATAACATAAATTTCGTTTTCGGAATCATATTTTTCTTCCGACGGGCTTAACCTGGAGGAAAGAGAATCCGACTGTGCAGTCGAGAACATATCACTGCTAGCAGCAGCAGCACTAGTAGTACTCGGAAAAAGGCAGGCACCTACCACCAACACGAGAGCAGCGGAGGCACACAACGACATAAATAAATAAAAATACAATACCGTATTTTTTGCACCCCCCTCTCTGAGCGACCTCGACGTCTGCCCAACCCAGGCAGACCATGCTCCCGCCGATATGTGCCAATGTGAATCTTGACTTGCCAATCCTGGCCATGCAGCAGGCAGCCAGGAACATGGTAGAAAAAAAACACTACCAGTGGGAAACTCTGGTGGGAAAAACTCCGGACGTACCGAAGAGTTCAATGAAACAACAAACTACAACATCCGAACCGCCGGGGCAGAACGGGATGGCAGCGCGCGCAAGTTTTCCGCCAACACCGGCCGGCGCAACCGGTGAGGACTTTGGCCGCTTTCACCGAACCCCTCCCGTCGCACACCGTTTGCAATGGAGTGTTTCTTTGATTTTATTGCTGAACTTTTTAATAAACTTTTGCCCGGACGGAACGGCGGCGACGTCGGCACATGGCGGCATTAGCATTTCTGCGCGCTCGACGACTGCTCACAGTCGATGAAGAGTGCATATTTCAGGGTGTGGATCGCGGTCCTGTTGACGTGCCGGCGCTGTTTGTAACAGTAGCCACAGCTTAGCACACCAGGCCTTTCGCAGGCGCAGGTTTTATTTATTAGATGCATCACGGGGAGAAATTATGCAAGAAGAAGTAATTGTAGCGAGCGTTCCTGACGCTCGGTTGGAGCGAAATTAGTGATTGCAGCCAGCTGGCAGGAGTTCGTTCGAGTTCGGCAAAATGAGTTTGGCAACAGCCTTTGGTCTGAACGGAACAGAATGTTGTGCTTAAAGCGAAGGTAATGTTTAAAAAGCAATTAAACGGAAAGTAACGACGTGCTCAGCCCAGTATAACAATGTGACATCTGGATTTTGTGTAGTTTTATTTGGGAACTAAAACTAACTAAAGTAGAGAAACAATTGAGAGTTTTTTATAACTATTATTTTAATTCTTCTTATCTAGCCCGCTCACGGTTGAGCACGTCGTGCTGACATGGCCTGGTCAATTATTTTCATTATTTTAGTAAAATACATAAAGATGTTTTTCGGAGGCTTTATTCGACGAGGACTTCTTTGATGAAAATAGCAACAATATTGCAGGTAGTGTTGATATCTGGAGCTAAAACTTTCATCATTAATCGCGATTTTTTTCAGTTAAGAAATTGTATATAAAACGGAATGCCTGTTGTTTTAATACGATTGGATACGCTTGGTTGATAATCGAAGATTTGGACTAGAAATTGGAATAATAACCTTTAATCAGAGTTGACTCACTCCTACTCACTCTCCATTGAGATTCGAATCAATTAATAACTCTTCGCTATAACCATGAGTGAGTTACGAACTCGTCGCTGCCGGGATTGGAATCTCGAAGGAATTAGTGAGTAAATTAAGCACAAGCACACTCCGATTACCACTCTATTCCCTTTACTCGCTCATCTACTCCTTCGGGATCCAAAACGCTCACTACAGTAACTCACCAGTAACTCACTCCAGAGTGAGTGGGAATATAACGACTCCAAAAAGAGTTTTTAAAGCTCTTCAAGGGGAGTTGTTGAATCGTTGCGTCATTCTAATGATGAGTTAACTCAGTAACTCACTCTTACCCAGCCAAACATTTTAAAATAAAGTCTTTTATTTGGCATAATGAATCTGCTGAACTGAATTTATCAAGAGTAAGTGTCCGTTTCAAATACGAACTTGGAGTTTACAAGATGCTATAGTTCCTTGCATTATTTTTCAATCATTTTGAAAGACTTTATTATGAAAACAATATTTTTTTAATTCAAATTATTCTACATAGGAAAGCATAATATGTCCCATCTTTCTAGCAATTTATGCAAACAAGTTAGGGCTATCGGATAGTCAGGTGCGCAGGCGCATGACTGTAGACACCTTTGGCAATGAATTCGAATCTCAGCTGAATCGTCTGCGAGCACACAGAATAAACTATCCACGCTACTCGGATAATTCAGTGAATGCTCAGGCTTACTTAAGGACATTGTGACAATAAAGAAGCAGAACATCCCAATAGTTTTTGTCCGAAAATGAATCATGATTCTGATCGTGGTTGTGAATGGAACATTGATAATTTTACCACTCGAAAGCAATTCATAGAATACGACATATATCTGATCCCACCATATCCATAACTAGTCTTTATATACCTTTTATATACCACTTTGAATTTCTACAAAACATACTATTCCGCTATAAAATTATATGCATATTTTAGATTTTATCTCTAGCTTGATATGAAAGGTGTTTCGCATTTATTACAGCTCAGCGCGCTATAACGTCGTGCGTAGTATCTCATATCTTTGTGGCCTAGGCAATAAACCTTCATAGCCTTTTTATTTGCACCTCACAAATCGCACAATATTGTATACGATTTTATGTAGAAGAAGCATCCCATCCTTTCCGCCACATAAATTTGTACCACCATAGCCGGGAAATACACAAAATCCCAAAACGAGCGCCCTACTTATGAATCAGAACGACTCTTCTACCGCCGGATACCGAAAGTCTGCCTTTAAGCTGCCCGTCAAGGTGCGTGGCAAGGTAGGTTACGTGCTTTTTTGTGCCTACATTCTCCGGGCCGTAGCGTTATTATAATAATAATAAATAACAAAACAACCCTCAATCGCGCCAAACCGGCACAGGAAAGTTCCCGTAAAACAACACCGGAATGATAAGCTTGTCTTCCGTGTGTCCGTGTGATCGCCCTATCGACTTCGGGGAAACACAACCGGGGGGCATTTTCCGGCACTCTGGCTCAGTTCTCCGGCGACCCGGAAACGATTGTTTCCCTTCTGCTACCGGTGCGGGGGTGTGGGTGTGCAATTATTGAAAAACGCCTCCTCGCTGGAGGCGGGCGAGACGGGAAAACTTTCGGTCCTTATAAATGCAAACAACACAACTTTGCTGATCGCACGAAGAAATCTCGTTCACGAAGCGGATCCCCCTCGGGTTTGCGAGCGGAAACTGTTTCGGAACCGATCGCTCCTGCCCCGCCGGTCATCGTTTTATCGGAGGAAACAATAGGCACGCCCTACGCGCGCGGCTCACCCACCCGCGCCACACAAGGTCAAGCGACAAGATAAAGCAAAGCCGGGCCACACAAAAGACAAACTTTCCCGAAACCAATCATTAAGCGCTGGGCACGCGCTGGCACAGGTATTGACAAACAAAAGCATCGTCGAGCCGCCGAGCCGCCGAGCAGTCGAACGGAGAAAAATTGTACGTAAAACCAAGCCCCAACTTTCCCTCCCACCGGGGGCCAGGCCAGCCGCACGTGTCGGTGAGGGGGCGCGTCTTCGAATGAAATATTGCTATAAGCGAGGATTAATGTTCCCATGGGTGATTTTCCAGCGCTAACACCACAATAATGGTGTTAATTTCGATACTTTTATCGTTTGGAACACGGAACCGGTAGGGGGAGGAAGGAATGGAGAGAAAGGAGGCCAGCGGTTCGCTTCCGGAGGGACCTTCGTAGGAGAACTTGCTTCGTTGTATCTCCCGCACGTGGAAAGACGCCGTGTCAAGGAAGGAATAAATTTGTCCAACCGGCACACATTTACAGATAAACGTTATCCTTCCCCAAGGAACTCGTCTACACATACACACAAAGCAAATCACGTTGTGCAATAGAGAGTGAGAGTGAGTAAAAGTGCGAGAGAAAGAGAAAGAGACCGCATAGTGGGCTGTATCGTGAAAAATCCCGACGGATGGTCCACACAGGCGGTGTTTTCTTATCGCTGACGCTGTACACGATAGCGGAGACGAGGGCCACAGATAGATCGGCTTTTCAAAAAGTTCGACGAATAATTGATTCCATCCGATGCGGGGAGCAGGCGAGCACAGGAAGGGGAGTAGCGGACGGAAGGAAAGGAAAAAATAACAACTTTTCCCGGCCGCATGCCGTCGCCAAGACGTCCCCAAGGCTTTGTTCTGTTTCTATTAGGCGCTGTGTGCCAGGGGAAGGAAATTTGTTTCCGATCAGCAACATCAGCAGCAGAAGCTTATCACAGAGGAGCGAAGTTTTCCTTTAAAGCGCCAATAATGATTCGTTCGCAGAATTAATGCTCGGTAAAATTCGTACCTCTCGGAATTTTACGTTTCATAAATAAGAATTTTGGTAATTCTGCGGAAATGTGTCGCATTAGGGTAGTTGATCAAAAGAAAAAGAACATAATAGAATAAAAAGAATTTCCTTTCTTCTTTTTAATAAAAAAATGTCAATTTTCCTAAAAATGTTTTCCTAATTATACGCGAAATTCAAGGTTTGTCTTGTTTTATATATTTTCGTCCAATTTCAAAGAATTGTTATCTCAATTGTTAGCATGTAAATTCGTCATGAATATTAGATAATATTTAACCTTTATTACAAATAAATAATTACCGTTAATATATTTTTCCGCGTACCATGTTCCATTCGTTTAAGCCATCTGCAGACGTCACGTGTTCTACTCGGCAAATCCGTGAAATTACCTCAACATTTTCCGACCAAAAGCTCGCAAATTCCCATTCCACCTTGTTGGCATTTTGTTTACACCGGCACCGACCAGCCCTGCCAATAGCGTGCAAATTATGCACAGACGACAGCATGCGAGAAGATTAATTTTAATCACTTCACGGAGCGCTCGATCTCGGTCGCGAATGTTTGCAATAAACACGCATTCCCCCGGGTGAATGGGTAGCGACGGCGTTGCATGACATTTCGGCACAACCACTTCCGAACAGCCCGCGTGTGCCGCGGTGCCAAATGCCGGCACACTAGACAGCGCATGGAGGCAGTAGTAGCTTGCCTCACTCACGCATTGAATCGCACATTTTCGGGCGCCACGAGCGCGTGAAGTGTTTGTCAGGGAGAAGTGAAAATCGAGCACGAGCAAACCAGCGCGCAACCGGCGAAGGAGAACGGTATTGAATAGTGAGCTAGTACACCTCATAGTTAGCATATTTCTGGCAGCCATCCATTTCCACCGTCCACCGCGAGGCTGCACGAGAGCAACCCGCCGTCCGTGCGGGCTGAGACACGGCGGTGTGGCACTTCCGTTTTCTTCAATCGACGGCATAAAGTATGCATTTGTTTATGCACCGGTGCACACACACACACACACACACACACGGACGGAACTACCCTCTCCCACCACGGGAAGCCCGCCATGCATATTTATGACGATCCTTTTGTGGTACTTTTCTCACTTAGAGTTTTGCTGAATGCATACATTTTTTACTACCGTTTGCGCCCCGAAACCGTGCCCGCGTGAAGGGACCGGGATCTGTCTGGAAGTTTTCCTTCTTTTTGGCAGCGCTCGCTGGTACGTACACACGTACACATTAGCATACATCTCGCTCACATACGACCCTCCACCCACTGCCACAGCTGCAATTTCAATATCGAAAAGTGAGTAGAAATTTTGCAAATCAAAACGTTTTCTAACCACGTGGATTGAGATGACTGTGGGTGGAGGGGGAGTGGGGTGGGGCAAGACGAAACCGGGTAGGTGATGGTTTTTCGATCTTCATCCCTACGTTTTGCGGGCGAATGTGGTTTTGCTTTCCTCACGCGGTCTCTCCGCTTTTTCTCACGTGCTGTATTGCATTCTTGAAGCTGGTGGAAGACGAGATTTTGAGCCAAGTATGTACATCGTTTAACATGAAAAGTAGTACATAACCGCCAGTTGTGGCACGATGCGCATCATCAGCTGTGGACCTTAATGGGCGATGCAGGAGCGTTGTCACGGTCCACAGAACGATAGTCACTGAAGCGCACGGCGATGGGGTATAACGTAGAATTTCATCTATTTAATCTAATTTTATCGATAGGACCGAAAATAGTTCTCCGGAAATTGTCGAAAAAAAAATCCATTTTCCAAAATATTATTATCAAAATTAAAGTACTGCATAACATACTCCAAAAAAGAAATAGTTTAAACACACTCAAAAGTAATTTCAGACGTAACCTAACTACTAACTTCCGACAGTGCACAGTCTAGAACAAATTTCGGAACCAAATTATGGGTAATAATGAGCATGTATAATGATGTCATGCTAACTATTTCAGGAAGTTCCATTTACTTATTTATATCGCCTTAAAGAATTTTGTTTTACAGCTTGAAAAAACTATTCCAGTCACCGAACCTGTCGCGACGGACGATGCCGAAAATACATAACACATTCTGATTCTCAGTACTCGTATACGTCTCTAAGGTATAGATCCTGTCCAAATCTGATGAAACCCGTTCAAGAGGAAGCTGATCAGGAGGATTGTTGGCCCCATAATAGAGGAAGGACAATGGAGGAACTGCAAGCTTCAATTGCGTAGCGCATTAGACGCGCTAGGCTCCGGTTGCCTGGTCATGTCAGTAGAATGACACCGGACGATCCAGCCCGTAAAGTCATTGTATGCCGTCCACATTGACAGAGGAGGCGTGATAGACCGGGATTAACGATTCGTTTACAACGGCGCCTTCAGCGATTCGGGATTTGTTCTAGCAGGTCAAGACCGGAAAGCGATTGTAGCGCCTGCTAAACAAGCAAGTAAGTATCTCCCCTTGAAGCCAGTATTGTAAACAGTCAACACATTCAACGACATTCGCTATATGTGGCAGGTCAAAATTATTTCTAATTAATGACGCAAATTTCATACAGGCGTCATGTTCCCATCTCTTTAAAATGGACATCCAAAGACCTAGCAGTACAATGAATTAGAAAAAAAACTGTGAAAACAAGGATTCAATTGTTTTTGTTATAGTCAGCACAGCCGTGATCAAAAGATTGTGAGACAAAGCGGTCTGAATATCATTTGGATTTTCGCGCATATCACGAATTCGTCTTGATGTGCTGTAGGTTATAGTGTAAGGCTGCTCAAATTACAAGCAGAGAGACGTATATTCGTGTGACAAGCCTCACCTATGTTTGACAGAAGAATGACAAATTGATAATTGGTGATCTAAAACGATCTAGCACGTTTAAAACAATATCAACATCAAATGATTCACGGTGGTAGAAAATGTCATGGTATAAGACGACATTTTTTAATAAAAAAAAATGAATGAGTTCAATGTGAATGTAAATCTTCAGTAGGGAAGAAAAATATAAATTTGCTCCAAATTTGCTGCAAACTCATCTGCATTTCGTATCCGACAAATGAACAATAAAGCGTACGTCGAGCGAGTACAGAACAAGTAACTTCGCTTCATACGAAATCCAACATGTCATAAGCACACACAGCACAAAAAGCTTCCACAAACAGTTCACGGAACTTTTAAAACCTCCACACAATCAGTGAACGAACGGTCGTGCTGCAAACAAACATTGCACGCAGTGCTCGCCAGAATCAAACTAACTTAACTTCGACACCAGGGTAGCAACACAACCTCGGCTTCCTCCCACTTCTTCCCTCAACCCCCCTCCACCCACAAATCAATATGAGATCAGAGCAGCGTAACGCGCGTAAAACCGGCGCCCGGCGATTAAATCGGGCGTAACATTTTAATGAAACAATTAATTTACTGAACTGCACCACCGTTTACCTCCACGGCCGAGAACCGAGCGGTGGCCGCCACGGGAGAGGTGTTTGGTTGGGGTTGAGGTTCGCTGTTTGCCTTTAGTTTTCCACCTTGCCAGCAACTCCAGTCCAGTGGAAGGAACTTTTGAAGTGCTCGAACCCCTGGCTAACTACACCCGACCGACCATTATCGCCAAACAACGGGGCGCGCGTTAAGGACGGTTTAATTTGTCGTGCATAAAACAGTACACACTGGTAATTACAGGGCAGGAGAGCTGGCACTTCACCAATCACTGGAACCGGCACGGATGCGTGGGTGTGTCAGTGGGAGGATATTTAGACAGTTCAGTTGTGCTGGTGTACTCAAAACCCACTTTTTATCGATCGTTTAGTGGTACTGACACCGATTATGGTGCGCCAAAAGTTTAAGTTTCCGCCGAAATATCAAAGAGTTACAAGACATGCTGGATGCAAGGAACCATAACGCTTAAAAATATGAAAATTGAAAAGTTGTTCCAGACTTAATCATAGAAGTACGCTTCAGATCCTAACAATACAAAAATATTGATGACATATGCTTGGCCTACAAAACGATCTAAATTTTGTGTTTGTACTAGTCCAAATATGACAAAAATATTCAAATAAAATAAAAATATTAATTTAGCAACATTTAAAAACAAAAAAAAGGTTAAATGATTTTTTTATTTATTGTAATCTGCCGGCTTCGGAGCAATTAGCCTACATTTTCATGAGGTAAAGTCAAATTCAAATTTTATTTTTAATTCTCTGAACTTCCAGAGTCAAGTTTGTTGCAAAACGATTAGTTTCAATACATTTTCCGGACATTAACGATAACTTTATTGTGAAATTTCCTGGTGAGCGAAGCATGGCAAGAAAATGTGATAAATTCTTCTCATGAAATTTAAATGCAAAACCACATGAGAAATTGAATTATTAATCTTTTAGTGAAGAAAATTCCATGTTACGCAATATGAAGTGGTATGTAGGAGAAAAACAATAAAAAATGGAATGTCACGATCACGTCCGATCGATCACAAAAAGGGTCTGAAGTAGCACCAACAAAACAAAGCTAAAAGAAAACTTTGCAGCCTTGTGAATAGGGTATTGAGGTATGAAAAAATCAACAAAATGTCAACACTCGTTACCAATCTTCCAATTTAATTGACAGCGAATTTGTACATAAAAAAGTTGAATACGTCTTGTTAAAGAAAACCGTCCAGCAACCCCTGTCTGCGCGGCTGAGACCGATTCCCGGGAAGCATTACTCAGGATTAGCAACAGTGGGTGAAAAATACCTCCAGATTAAGTCATCAAGGCTCATCAGCCGCCCGTCGCAACTGCCAAAACTGATGAAGGCACTGACCTACTTTAAAGGTCATTGGATTTTCTCCGAATAATTTACTTCGAAAACCGGCAGCAGAAGAGCACGGACGACGCATCCACCGCCATCTTCAATTTCGCTTGAAGCACGCACGAGCCAAGCCCCAATTTGGATGCCCCCGCAAAACACACTTCAAAGTCTCACGTTTCACAGCCAGCCGTTTGGCGGCGAAAGATGATGTCTGATTCCCCACACGACTCGCCCGAAAGCGTCAAACGCGTCTAAACGATCTACACACCTCAAGCGCACCGATATATACGTTCCCCGGCACAAGATATGCACAACAGCCGGTTCGAAGAAACAATTTTCTCAAAAATCCAGCACCAGCACCAACTCCGTTCGCTGCTTGCTTGCGAAAAGCGTCCACCCGTGCAATTCCCGGCAAGTGTTCTCGTACAGGTCTTGTCTTGGTGGCCGGTCTCTGCTCTTTTTGCGAAGCATCCACCGCACCGGGAGTATCCTTTTTCCACCGGGGGCACTGCTCTCGGTAGCAGCAAAATAAAAGTATCTGTTTATTTTTATTTTCCTTGCCAAGAAAAAGCCCTCAAGGACCAGTTTCTCATCTCTGGAAGGGAGGTAACCGGGGTGAACATAAATAATTTCACGCCTGCCTAACTGGCCGGAGCGGGCGATGAAAGAGACTCCTCCTGCACTCCGAAAGGAGAGAGAAAATTTTCCATGAGCTGGTAATTCCACCTTCACCACGAGTCCCAGGGCGGGAAAGCAAATGAATTCTTAAAGTGGCAAGATGAATTTCTCCGTATGCCATCAGGTTCCACAAAATAATTCGACGAAACTAATTCGCAAATGAGCAGCTGCTACCGGCTGGGTGAGGAGACACGAGAATGTTCTTGAAAACACATACACACACAAAATCCAAGTAAAACCTTCCCCTGAAATATTACCATTCACGCTTTACATGCGCGGGAAAGATGCTTTCACTTTTTCCACCCCGGGAACAAGTTCAATCTCGCAGCGGACGCGGACCCAAACCAAAAAAAAACACATTCTCCGAAAGCAAATTTCTAATAAACGACTCCATGTCGCAGAAATTGAAACATTTCTCCCACGTCTGGCGTTTTTACTTTTTTGCTCGCATTTAAGGAAGAAAGCTTACACGCAATAAAGTACAATTGTGTGGAGCAACAAATCCTGCGCACCTACACACACACATACGAGCGCTCGCGCTTGGCGAGAAGCGCTTGGCGAGAAGTGAAAGAAGCCATCGAAGAGATTGCACCCTACCCAACCAGCAAAAGCTTCTTTCTCCTGTTCGTCGTCGGGAAACAAAAAAAAAGCATACAATGCAATAAAACCGAGAAAATTATCGCAAGCCTGCCGCCGCTACGGAGCGTTCGTGAACCGTGAAGGCATAAAAAAGCCACACGTCAGCAAACGAGCAAGCCTAGAAGTAATGGTGGCTCCCATCGTAAAAATGCCCCTACGTCAACGAAGTGAGACGACGACGACGACGCTCGGTACGGCATCTTGGGGTCGGCCTACGCACACGCCCCGAAATACTTCGAGAGATTTGTGGCGTGGAAAAAGCTTTTCCCTCCTACACCGCCCGCCTGCGTTTCCTTTCGGCGCGTGGAAAAAGTCGGCCACAAAACACTCACGCACGCTCCCTACTGCAAGAAGCGTATCGGGGAGAGCTCTCGGTTTTATAGGTGTGATGTATTCTTTATCGCACTGCGCGTACCAGGCGTATTATCTCCAGCGCCCGGAATGTGTATGAATTAAAACTAAACACGCCAAAAAATGTTAAACGCATCGTAAAAGGCTGCCACCACACGCTATGCAGCAGCAG
>KB672957.1:1289881-1302069 GCA_000349145.1 Anopheles dirus
GTCATCAACGATGGATTTGAATAAAATTTACATCGCCGACCCCCGGGTCCACAGTTGGGCTGCTCTGGGAGGTTAACCTACGCATGCATACCAATCTCCCGACTGAACACGACAGACGGAGCGCTTCCTTGGGATGTGCACACACACACACACACGGGTGCGCGCCAAAGACAAAGGTATGCGCGCTCGAAAACGCAAATGAGCTCTTCCGAGTCGGGACGGTGGTGGTGTTAAGGC
Organism: Anopheles dirus; assembly: GCA_000349145.1. Classification (NCBI taxonomy): domain Eukaryota; kingdom Metazoa; phylum Arthropoda; class Insecta; order Diptera; family Culicidae; genus Anopheles; species Anopheles dirus. Next base: position 1,290,119 of record KB672957.1, read on the forward strand.
CATCGGAAGATAAAAATTATCTATCAGGATTGAGCGATATAAGCTTAAATTTATTGCCGCAGCTTTACGCATCGTGCCGGGGCGGAGGCCGGAAACCGCCGGATCGACCGGGTTAGGAGCTGAAGTGGCGAAGTTATCGAAATGGTGTTGCCGCTTCTCGTCGTGCGCTTGTCGCCATAATTCAACGGATAAGATTAACGTAACGAGTAGACCGCTGCGCCAGGAACTATTTGGAGTAAGTTGTAGTTATATAAAAAAGCAGTATGAAATTCTACAACTGAAGTAAAAAAAACTGCAAAAAGTTAATAAAACGATAGAGATCATGACTATAACTGCAATTTAATGATGACTTGCTATTCAACATAATAGAATAAACGAAAATAGCTATTAATACGACATTCATAGAATGTTTGATCGTGTGGATTTCACAGTGGTAACAGTTAGATTTTGAAGTTTTGCCGAAACATTGAAAAGACGAATTATGTACCTTTCATATTCATCATTTCAATTCTTTGAGTATGTTGATTATAATTAGGAATAATTTCATATCTTTTAGTAAATATCCATTTTTTATGTCTCGATATTGTTTTACATTCATTAATTTGCATCCGTTTTTAATTCCGTTATTTGGAAAAGCTAATGAATAATACTTATCACATGGTTTTGAAAGATAGAAGCCATTGAATTTATTGAATTTATTTACTGGATTTATGTTATTTGTGATAAATTGAAAAGTATTAAGTCAAATATATTATAATGGTCCATATGTTCTATGGATGGTATGTTTAAATTCAATATTCACGGTTGAGTTTTTTATACTTTTATACTCTAATGTTTTGATTAAATTTCTGCAAGTGTAAAGAGATTAAATGTAATGTAAATGTGTCAAACTAAAGACTAAAGAAAGATTAAAGAATAACATAGACTTTAGCTATATAACTAGGTGAGCAAACTTTCAACCAAAGCTCAACAAGCTACAATCTTTATCAAAATCTCTACAAAATAGAATCAAATAAAAGACCACAATGTATTCCTACCAACATAACTACCAAAATCACAAACATAGCCGTGTTATACACAACACAGCATTCATGTAATCCACTTCATTCAGGAAAAAACAACGCCTGCGCACGTTTCATTCATTCAATCCCACCATACGGATTCAATCAAAGAATAATGCTGCCAACGAAATTAAATCCGCTGCTCATTCAATCAACCAACGACCAGCGTACATCTTCAAGAGCGGTATGACGAAAATTAACATTCTCCATGAGCACAACCCGCCCTCGACTTGCCGAACATGACCACCTTCACCATTGCACCATGCTCACTCGAAGTGCAACGGACACACAAAGGAACGATTATGCCATGGCCTGCCGCCTGCAGGTTTCCAAAAAAAAACTGAGGAACAAAAACGAAAACCTACCCGAACACACAGACACACTAAAAAAGCAAAAAATGTACATGTCAGTTTCCGCTGCCGAACGCTTTTGCTTCTTGCATTCAATTCTGGTTCTCCTTCTCTTGCTCTGCTTTCCGCCCATCCCATCCCAGTGCCAAGCCCGCTGGCCAAACATTTGCGATCCAGACATGGCGCACACGCAGGGACGGAACACCGGACCGGAACACGCGAGTTTTAATAAGCGGCAATATGTTACATGTTAGAAGTGCTGTCTCATTGTTGTTTACATTTGTCCCGCTTTGCAAGTGAAAGAGATGCGACGAATGTTGGACGACCCCTTGGGTCCGTCGTCGCTAACTGACTAACTGACTCCCAGAGTTCCAGCTGGTTCGTTCCCGAAAACAAACACAGAGAAGCAGCAGCATCCCAACGAGAGACAAGGGCCACTAGCCTCGGTGAAGTGTCCTCCGCAGGCATTGCACCCAAAAGGAAAAAAAAAGATAGAAAGGAAGACGACATAAGTTTTCCAGAGTTTAATTTTATGCTCTATCTCTCATCGCTGCGGCAGACGACTCGGCGGGCCCCCTAACTGGCCGCCGCCCGTCATCCACCATCACCGTCGTCTGCCCTGCGAACAAACTCATCATACCGTATTCGGTGTCCGATCTATTTTAAAGTTTACCATGGGTTGTGCCGCTACAAGCCAACCCACCGCCACCACCGCTCTCTGGACAAACTCGATCCAAGAGACACTGCAGAAGCCATTTCCGTTCGCGCACGACAACGTCTCCGCGCGGATGTATGTGTGAGGAGTCTGTGTGGACATAAAAATAATTACGCTTTCCATATGTTGTTTGCACAGACGGCACCCGCCGGCAGCAGCAGCGGGAGCGCTTATCCCCCCTCCGGACGAGCATCAACCATATGGGCGAGGCCATACGCCCATACGCGACGAAGCTCTGAGGCTGGAGTAGCGCGTCTAGCGGCTTTGCTTAAATTTATTTCAAACAGTCCAACAAGCAAACACTACACTTACTCTTTTGAAGACTTGTTTTTTCACGGTTCGCGGGAATCAAAGAAAAGTGCCCGTAACGTAGCATCTCACGACAGACGACAGATCAGCTATGGCTGCATTTACGATTGACAAAGATGTACACACGCATCTTAAGTTCGCTTGGCTCGTACTACAAAGAATTATGGAAAGGTGTTGGGTCATAGCAGAACTACAATTACAGATACTAGAAACCTACTAAAAGTCTTACTCAGATGCAGACGACACTGAGCAGTGTAAGCGTGTGTGTGGCAGGGTGTAAAAGAGGTACGAATAGGCAGATAGAGTCTACTGCCGAATACGACTGGATACGTTGCTAAACACTGACGTTCAAACGGATCAAATACTCGTATTTGTGAAAATGTTGTAATCTACCTATAACCTTACCTTTTATCCTCTTATGCATTTTCCTCCAAACTCATATCATAACATCGGAAACTATAAATAAATTTGCGAACAAAGCTGCTTATATCTAGATTCCCACTAGTGATGAGCAAATCCGATCCCATGTGGGATTCGATCCTTCCGATCCGATCCTAGCTGGGATCGATCCTACGAATCGGTAGAGGGGGGGGGGGCGGGGGCGATCCCAGATCCGAATCGAGGATCCCAAATTCGGATCCTAGATCCCACATCCGATTCCCAGTTCCCAAATCCAGTTCCCGGATCTCGAATCAGAATCCCGGATCCAGGATCCCGAATCCAGGAGATCCCATATATGAGATTGAATCCGGTTTGCTCCGATCAGGGATCCGGATCTGGGATCAAACCCGGATTCCATTTCCCATCACTAATTCCCACTGTTTCCTTATATAGAAAACCACTAGTTGTTTGCAGCCTGTTAAAGTGTACTATATAACGAATGAGCTGACGAACAACTGATGCAAATACCAGTCTAATCGGTCAACAAATACCAACGAAAAATATTCAAGGTGCCAATTAACCCCAAAATTGTACGTCAAGAGTATCAAGTTATATTTTTAAAAAATCACCGATTTTTTACATATTCAAAAATCTTTGCAAAAACGTTTGAGACATTGAGAAAAATATTAGACTTTAGGTGGAAACCTCAAGCCGATAGCTAACCGTTCTCGAGATATCGAAGCTCAATGTTACAAAAGTGTCAATTGACACCTGATTCGACCGTTGGTGTTGAAGCGTAGTGACCTTTAGTATGATTGACAATATTACATCAAGGATAACTTATAGCTTTTCAGTTAATTTATTCTCTTCAGTTCAAATATAGAGGAATTTGCTTTATTGAACAATTTTCAGAGATTTGAAATTTAATCCTTTCGATTTGAAGTTAAGTTCGCATCACAGTTTTGTTGTGTGACTCCAAATAACTACAAACCCTGGGTGGATACCTTCATAACCTTTGCTGGCTCAAGTGCGACGTAACCAACCGATATGAGAATAGAACCCACAACAAAATGAGGTCAGTCAGGTGTGTTTTGATATCCACAAATGTTGGATAAGCAAATGTAATAACACTTAAAATCAATATATTGCAACAGCAGATACTGCGATTCATGGACTTAAGGAATTTCAGGTTATGGAATGTCAAAAATGAACTTACCTAGTGTGACGTAGAGTTTGGGTCGAACGTTTTCCTGCCAGGCACAGAGGTTGCCGACGACGAAGACCGTCGCCAGGAAGTAGCCAACCAGCAGCGGACCTCCGCGGGGAACAAACGCGTCCAGACGCCCATACGAGGACGATCGTATCGATGCGGCCGACATGTCGCTGGCTTTCTGCTCCACCCGATATATCACACCGTAAAGCACACTTCAAACAAGCACACCGACACACACGCACACACAGCCGAATACTCTCGTCGGACACACAATTTATCACCTTCTTCCACCAAACACTCTCTACCCAACGCACACACTCGATCGAACTCACGATTTTATTTTTTTACTTCAAAAACAAAACTTATGCCTCTCTTCAAGGGAAAGTGGAACGATCGAAATTTTCACCCACACCGAAAACACACACGAACACACACGCACACATAAACACACTCCCCCCACGCTAGTTTGCGAACGAAGATCGCCCGTGTGTCTGCCCCGCACGACGACTCACCAGGACGATCCGCGGTGGCAGCGCTGGGAAGCAACTTGATCGATCCATACAGCTTCGGGAAACTGGTGCACTACTGCTTTCTGCAACATTGCCGCGCACTTTACTGACCGAAGCTATGGATTATGCTCACCCTCCCCGCACACAGACACACGCACGCACACACCGGGACACACCGCAGAGCAGAGCCGGAACTCACAATCGAACTGACCAACGGAACCGCGAACTACACTGGTGAGCCTAAAAATACAAATCAAACCAATTATGCAATTAATTTCCACTGCCGGTGGAGGTGGAGTTCATGTAGAATCGACCCTCAACAAGCATCCGTCGCTTCTCCGAGGGCATGGATCGAGTGTCTGTGGCCGTCCCCGTGCACACTGTTTGCTTCGAATCTTGTGGAAATGCTCCTTGACTGTTTGTTTGTTTATGTCTAATCCATTCGAAACGTTGCTTGCCCTTCCGCAATAAATAAAAGATCGGTTTGAAAGCGCCGCAGAATCCTATTTTGCTTCATTTGGGGGCCATTTTTCTTTCTTCAGAAGAGCAATGTCAAAACTTCGAAACGGATGTGAAGACGATGAGCGTAAATCTGCGGAAGAAAAGGCAGAAAAGCAAAAGGAGCATTCGTTAGTGGCGTGATGGATGGAAGCTAAAATATACAATATATTTTAAATAGTTTTTGACTAAGCAGAACGGTAACGAGCACGATGATGACGGTGGTGCGGCGTTTGTGTGCTTCATGAATGCGATGTATTTATTTACCGGAACGGTATGATAGTTCTAAGCGCAAAGCAAATATTTACTCCATACGGGGATCGCTTAGAAGCGCTAAAATACACAAATCAATTCGACAGGAAACAAATTGAACGAAGCCAATTCAAACACCTATTGGAGTATGAATGTTTGCTCTGTTGGACCATCGCACCATGTAACGCAACGCAAACTATTTAGAATGTGGATATACACAGCTTGAAAGAATATCGGAACGGCTTTTATTTTAATACTTATTTTAATGCACTGAAATAAATCATTTCTGTTCACGGGATGTACATCTTCGGTGACCCCAGCACACAACCTTTACAGGGTGACCGCAACTCTCGTAAAGAACGCATCGCAAAAGGTATCTCAGTAATTTAATTTAAATTACCACTGTCTCCATCCACTTGCTACTGGCTGCTGCACAATCCATTGTGCGGAACAACGTTGCAATAACAAATAGACAAGAAACAAGCAACAAAGACGTTGCTAACGAGGAGATAGAACCGTCGCCTACCTAGTTGTAGTAGCAGCAGCAGCAGCAGCAGGAGACTGAAGGAAAGCCCGGTCGGTAGGTGTTTATGTTATATCCGCCCGTCGGTAAACCTTGATTTACGATCGGCATATTTGGACGACATTTCAAGTAATAAATTCAAGTCCACCACCCCCCGGACGAACACCCAAACACCCAGGGCCAGGAAGCAGTGGACAGAAACGAAGGCAGCAACCATCCACCAACTTCTCGAAATCGAAAGCGGAGAAGCATAACCGCAATGACTTTTCGATGCTTTCCCGCTGGCGAAAATACACTGACCCGGATTCTGTGACGCTATGTGTGTGTGTGGGGCGTCTCTCATTCCCCCTCGCGCCATCTTCATGCACCTGAGAGGAAAATGTCGGACATTCGTTTCTATTTGGTTTCCGCTGGTTCGGGGTCTAACGAGGAAAAATTGCTACTGGGACGGAAACATACTGACGGGTTTACGGGCCAGGAGCGCCAGAGCCCAAAATACTCGACTAGCCGCGTGGGCCTGCACGTCCTCTACCTCTATTGATATAGTGAGATAACGTTCGAAAGGTGTATGTGTGGGCAAGTGGCCAAAGCAAGCCAAGGCCGTGTGGTGAGGAGCGAACTGATATATTGTGCCCAAGAACAAGACAAAAAAAACACTCTCTACAAACGGGAATTAATATTTCACCGTCCATGCCACCAAGCTCATCTCGGACCCCACCCCTCCCCGGGGGTGTTCAATTTGTTTTCTGGCACACAAAGCCAACACGCGCCAACACTCTGACGGTTCTTTTTTGCTTCTTGGGCAAGCCACTAATAGAAAACAGAGAACCGGCTGCTTAACCTTTTCGTCATTATTTTCGGATTAACATACGGGCGACATGCTAGCCGACTCACACAACACATGTCACGTTGACAAGGACATTAGACACCCTCTCCTCTGACGACATTCGGCCAGGATGCGAGGAGCAGGGATGTCTGGCTCGGCCTCCGGGGTAGAGACTGGGGATGCAAAGTAAACCTATCCCGAGCGTCTGTCATGATACCGGCAATGCGTACGTAAAAATGGCCGACAACGAGAGGCACTCGATACGGGCAGGAATTTGCAATTTGCACATTCGCATGCAATTATTTCCACTTTGCCTCGAATTACCTAGACGGCCTCCTGGAGCAGTGAACACACGAAGCGTTCAATAGCAAACAGTAAAAAACAACTACACAGAATGTCACACGCACAAGTGCATTGTGCATGAGGTGCATCGAATCTTCACTCACTCCAAAATCCCTCCCCACCAGCGTTCGATGACGGGAAGCTTCAAAGGCAGCGATTGCCTCTTTCATGCTCGGAAAGCTCAAGTGTGTTGCCACTTCCGGCACGGATCCGTTATCCCAACGCACAGCAGCAGCAGCATTCGATCGATCACGCGCCGAACGCACCGACGACCACGTGGTTTCCTCCATCGGCCGAGAGCGGTTCTCTCCGTGTGTTGACGATGCCGCCCTCCCGCATGCTCCACACTGTCTCGTTTTCCCCTGACTCCCTTACGCACACAGAGACACAACGGCAACGGCACATAACGAGAACGCATTCAACACTTAAAAGCGGCTTCTGCCGCTCTGCTTTACATATTTATGGCATCGATCCATTCCGAAATCCGAAATCCGAAGGATCAACAACACCACGGCCACGGGGTGGCGGATGGTGTCGCAGCATTGGCCAAATGGCCCACCTTCCCCAGCGCCGGAACGAGCGCGCAAAATCTCCGGAAACCGGCTGGCCTTTGTTTCGAAATGCAAGAACGGCCGCAAATCTCCCTCAATCTCATCCTGCCTGTTTGGATGATAGAGGAATGGAAGAGCGAGAGAGAGAGAGCGAGAGAGCTCTAGAGGACGTGTACGTGTGTTAGTGTGTGTCCTTATTGAGTGCGGCCTGTCAAAATAGGGAGAAAAAATGTTCGAGCAAAACCGAGACTTAACACAGAGGGAAAAGGATTCGAAATGTCGTACCCGGCACAGGGAGATCGACCGTTCTCGTGTGGATTTTCCACTCGCTCGAGAGATTTTCGCAATCTCTCTCTCTCTCCCTCTCTTTCTCTCTGGAAAGTTTCCACCAGGCAATAAAAAGCAGAGGCAACCATGCCTTTGATCCTGACGTTCTCTCTTGCACACTAACAAACAGATTCTCTCTCACCAGAGCACATCCTTTTTCTCACGCCGAGTCGAGGCCCCATTTTCCGAAATTCGCAACAACAAAAAAACTGCTAACCCCCGAAAATTCTCTCGCTTTCTCTCGATTTTGGAGTTTGAAACTCTGACAACAGGATGTGTCGCACATGCGATCCCACACACACACACTACTCCATACGCTCACTCACACACTTGTCAGCGGTGAGGCACTGCGGAATCGGATTCGGCACATTTATTCCCTCCCCCAACGTTTGCCTCCCAGCCCCACCACCATAATGACCTCTGGTATCCTTTTGCCACCGCAAGCACCCGCGGCACCACCACAAACGAGTCTTCTCTTCTCGCCGGTCGTCCTTTCGGGCCTGTCGGTTTTGGGTTCTTTATTTGATTTTCTTCGCTACTGCGCATATCCTTCTGGCACATGATGTCCCCTCGGCGAAAGGCGAAAGAAGAAAAAAAAAACAAAAACACGGTACATGCTCTGCCAGTGTGCAGAAGGGACCACCGGAGAACGCAATCCGGCGTGCCGGAAAAGAGCACAGCCGCTTCGGAGAGGCACGAACGAAGCAAACCCCCCCAAAAAAAAGGAACGGGTAAATGCCGGTGGTAGCGACTTGAAATGGGCTCAAATGTGCGTTCGTTCGTTGCGAACGCGTTCCCCAGCCCCGGAGCGAGCAGAACGCAGGAAAAGCCACGGCTTTCCTCTTATTCGCCCTTTGTCTTAAAGGTCTGGCCCGTTCTGCCGAAATTATGTTTGCCCCGAAGCGATTCGTTCCCCTATTTGCCTACTTAACGTGCGTTTTCCTCTTCTACAGATTGTCGAATTCGTGCGTTCGTTCGTTGAAGGATAAGTACGCGTACCCTGCTCGTACTCTCTCTCTCTCACACACTCTCGTCTTCGCATCGACTCCTAAAGAGCTTGCCAGCAGACAACCCCCTAAAGCCTTTCATTCACCATTCCCATCTGAATAACCATTTCTGTGCTCCAACTCAATCCCAGTGGCTCATCAACGGAAAGCCTGCTTCCACGCCGGCACTGAAGGAGTCCTATCGTCACTGACACACACCAACACACACACACACGCACAGTTATGAGGCTTTGTGTGTACGACGACCCGCAGTATCCTTTCAAATCTTCTCGCAGGCCACACGGAATCGCAATTGCTTAGCGATAAAATGAAGGTGATAGGCTTCACGTGGATGGCAATTTGCAGTAGGCTTAGTAGGCTGGCTGCTGGCTTAAAATTCGAGAATTAAAACGACTCGTTTTTACCACCCCCCCCCCCCTTTTGTCCCTCCCGTACAGCGAAACAGTTGCGTGGTATCTCACCATCGCTGCTAAATGGTTTTAAGGAGTTTTTAATGTCTGTCACCACACATTTGTGGTGCGGCATTCCGCTCATCGACGTGCTGCTAATGTCATATCAACCTAGCGCGTGGGGATGAGTTGCACAAAGTCTTCTTATCGGGGTATCCTCCCTGCTGCTTCGTCAAACATTGTGACAGGAAAGCAACCAAAAGCACGACAGTTTGCTATACAAAATCGCTCTTACAGCTATAGATCAGCCCATAGAATCTGCGATTTTAATTTGTTTATTTGAGTCTCTTGTCATTTCGGTTTCAAAAGATCATTGTTATTCTTCTTTTTTGGTGCCGAAAGTTTGTCGAGCAAAAAGCGTCTAACTAACGGCCTACTAGATCGGATACTCATAATGTGCCAATTTGGTTTCAACTCACACATAGAAGGGTATGTTTGACATTTGTAAACTCATTCGGCTAAAATTTGCGGCGCAAACTATTCAAATTTTACGATCCGTTGAGTTTGTGACCCTGTCTCTTCCGATTTCCGCACCCATTTCGACACCACAGTGTTCATAAGTTATCAGATTTATGGACAAACTTCCTCCCAGTGATTACATTAAAGTGCCGGCGATTTTGAAGCGTTGTAACCACTGAATAATGTTCTTTGCTGCTACATCGTGGACCAAAATTCTCTAGGGACTTTGAAGTTCTAGAGTTCTCGGAAGACCGTTTTGAAAACTTAAAAGTTCCAAAGAGCGCCAACCAAGGTCACCCTTTAAAATATTCATTTTTCAAATGAATCGAGAATCGCATACCGTTTATTGATTCGAAAAGCGGTGTGGAGATGTCGTTTGGATAAGTTCTGAAGCTCTAACCAACTGCTGTAACCGAGTCATTCGAAGAGTCTTTTTAATATCTCGTAACTTCATGTATTACTTTCGTCACAGAAAATTAGACCTCAAATTGAAGTGTTTTACGTTCACCTAGAGCAATGACGTCTTATATCCCTAATAATGTTTCCTTTCTTCCACCACAGTTTGTTTGTCTTAAAGCAATGCAGGATGTCATAAACAACATCAAACAACCTAGAACCTGCTGCTGTGAACCATCAAACTTCGACAAACGTAAACTAACACAAAACATCAAAGATTGAGGCACAAATGAGCTACAATATATGAGAAATTCTCCCTGCCACTCCGCACGCTAAAACAACGTGTGAAAAAGGGCGCTTTCAGCGCAAATTCCTAACGGCGGAGCGCACATTTCTTGCGCTACTCATAAATTATATTTAACGCACGACGGAGCGCACCGCGCGCGCGTATGGTTGCGTTTTTCCACGTGCAGCAGCAGCAGTACCGAACTCACTCCCCGCGCGGTGCGCGGCTAATGTCTCCTATTTTCCCAAATGGATAAATTCCACCCCACGGAAGGGGTGGCTCCCGGGCGAGCGCGCGCGCACGTGTGTACGCGAACTAAGTTAGTAAATTACTCCGGGCAACCTCTATCGCTCTAATCAAGAGCGCGCTCGCGGCCCGTTTCGCTCGTTTCGTTTCGCTTTTCGCCGACGACCAACAACGCGCGGTGGCGCACCGAATGTTGCATGTTTCACCCAAATTAACCCAATTAAAAGTGAACGCGTCAAATTTGGCCCATGTTTTCCCCCCGGCCCTCCCGGCGATAAAGAAGGGGAGAGAGAGAGAAGAGACAGGAAGGGCGCTATAATAAAACCCCATCGCGCGCCGGGGAAAAAGGCATTTATCAAGTTCATTTCCTCGGCGGACAACATTTTCTTCCGCACCCGCTCCCATCGGTACTTGGCGGTGGAGACGACTTTGTCGGTCGTGCTCTGTCGGGTCTCTCCGCTTGGGGGGAGTGGGTTATATAGAACGATACCGATCAAATTTGCTCAGCGTGTGAGCCGCGGGAAATAAAAAATGACGAATAACGCAATCCTCCATCCGATATCGTCAGCGCCATCCGAAACGTGGCACGCCATTAAAACCCTCATTAATCCCGAGAATGAAATAAAGCAACAACGGCCAAACCGTAAGCTATCGGGCCAACGCAAGCCAAAAGGGAATGGCACACACACACAAACGCGCGCGCGGGAAAAATAATCAACTGCATATCCGGAGAAGAAGAAAAAACAGCGGTCTGGGCGACCGGTAGCACGCGTATGTCACAGGCGACACACGTTCCACACACACACACACACAACGAGAAACCGCCTCCGAAAGCAACAGCATTTTAATCACTTGAGCATAAATAAATTCCTCGCTCGCGTTTACTCCGCCCCACCGAAACGACTTCACGGTTGCGGTGCAATTTCTTCTCCACCGAACACACACGCCAAATGCACCGCCGAGCGACAAACTAACGAGGGTCGAGGCGTCCAATGCACCATCATCGACCTCTCCAGATGCAAAACCGAGCGGGGTACGTGAAATAAACATGAAAACACACAACCCAACCAAACAGTAGCAGTGTGGTGTTTGCGAAAGACCGGGAAAAGGAAAACATCCCCGGACTCGGTTAACTAGAACGAAGGGGAGATATGAACTCTGGCAACCAACCAACGAAACTGGCCTTGGTTTGGCAAGGTCCATTTGTGCCAAACTCGATTAGACAGTGAACAAAAATAAATATAAGCTGTT
>KB672957.1:1311447-1328048 GCA_000349145.1 Anopheles dirus
AGTCATGTTGTGCATTTGGTGGGATCAGCTGGGTGTGGTGTATTACGAGCTGCTAGAACAAAACCATACGATCACAAGAGATGTCTACAGACGACAACTGATGCGTTGGAGGCGGTATATTCCTACAAAGATGGGAAAAAGTCATAATAAACGATGGAAAATACTTTGAGGATTAAAACAGTTACCTTTTTTTTCAAAATAAATCTTCGAATTTGCACCAACTGCACCAACTTATTTAAACTTGTTTAATTAATAATGATCACAACCAAATATCGCTTCAGAGAGTTTTATGTACCACAATGAAAAGAAAGTAATCCTTAATGCTGCTGAAACAATAACACATCATAGCTAAAAAAAATCAAATACACACAGTCTATGTACATTAAAATAAAAAATAATTACTCGAAACACTTTCGGCACTTCTTACCTATGTACAGAAAAACGGAACGAAGCGAAATCAATTTCATTCAACATTCCACCATTTCGATGGTAATAGACGGCACAAAATTCAACGGAATGGCGAATGCCAGTACATCTCCCAAGCGACCCCGTTCTCCTCCAAAAAATTGCTCAATTCCAACCATCGTTGTTCAGTGAACTTTTCTTTTTTTTATTTGTTTGCTTGTCAGAAAACTTTCCAGCCGGTTTCGCGGGCGGCTTCGGAATCAACTCTGAAGGGTCGATTACCCAAAGCAGCACGTCAAAATGGCACACGCACTGCGCCGAACGTGGGCGCACACAAATAATAAGCTACTTAGCATTGGCACACCGAGCGGGACGCGCTTGGGAGTTGAAAAACAACATAATCCACCACGTGGAGGGTTCAGAAAATCTCTCTCTCTCTCTCGCAAATTCGGCGCAGTGATTCCGATTCCTAAACGAGGGCTAAACACCTACGCAAAAAGTGACAATTTGAGATTACGTTTGAGATGTGTTTTTTTTTCATTTTCTTCATGTTCAGACGCTCTGCTTCGGTCGTAAAATGTGGTTATCCGAGTCATCTCGACCACGCGTAGTTTTCGTCAGTGAAATGATAAAGCCACTAGTACCGCTGGATGCCTTCGGTGCGGCACATAAGCGCAGATAAAATTAGCATCGCATCGAGTTTCCGTCAACTCCCACCACCCACATCGGTCCACTTAAACCGGTGAGATGAAAAAGTTTACCCCAACATTGCACGGAGAGAAAAGAAAAACACAACACACGAGCATCACCGCAATCCTAAAAGGATCCTCAGAAAACGTTCAGCAATCATTGGCTCCCTTTTTCCAGCGTGCTGGTGTATGTGTCCCCATTTATGCCCACCAACATCCTTACCGTACGGCATTAATCCACAAACATTAGCGAAACCCACGTCATTTGAAAGTCGATCTGAATGCGTATGCTTCTTCGCTAGCGCCTCCGCTCCCAAAGCGGCAAACCGAGAAGGAGAAAAGGATCTCCGGATTTACAGCCAACAATACGGTCGTAGGCGCTCCGTTACTTACCCAGACCTTCGGGTGAGCAACGACACGCAGAAAACAAAATCCATTCGAACCGAATATGCCCACCGAAAGGTCGCCCTTTTCCCCCCATAATCGAGACTATTGTTTTCCGGAGGTAGATATAGTAAAGGTGAACATGGCGCCGAAGGACGTGTGTCACGTTGGACCCCGTGCATTTAGCATTAGTCCTCCTGATCATGATGTGCCCGGGGTTAATGTATTTCTTTTATGCTAGCAACCCTTGGCCCTCGCAAAGCGCCGGGATATCTCATCAGCTCGTGTCTTGTGGGGCACAAACGGACACTAAACACAGCTCGCTCCATTAGAGCGGGAGGGACACAGCGGACCAGACGCGTTTGGTATCCACATCCGCAGCACCAAAGGACGGTCGAGCGTGGTTGCCCCGCGACACACGTAAGCGAGAGGGGATATGAAATCCCATTCGCACGGTTACTATTGACACGGTTTGCTTTAATGGAAACGTGATTCTCACGCACCGTTTCGGGATTTGGAATTATTTCGTTTACCCTTTCAAGAGATTTCCAATGACAGATTCAATCGTACTCATGGCACCGTTCGGGCGAAGGAGGAAATCACAGGAAGTAAATTATACGGTGCTTCGATCAGGATTTTTGTCGCTTTACTGCTCGTAAATGTTTTCCGGTTTCTTAGCTAACTTCGCAATGATTTGGAATTTAACCAGTTTTCTGATTTTTTTTTCAAACAAACATAAACAACAAATTATGTTGATTGATCTGTTTGCATTTCTTTTTTATGTATTTTTTGTATAAACAAAATTCATCTTAATATGACTCGGTGTGATTCTGCTGCTATTTACGCAGTCATTCAAGCGGCAAGTTCAAGCTTTATGTTCATCCGTAACTCAGCACTGGCAACACACCAACATCGAATAGGCACGCACACAGTGTCCACTACCAAGTGTGATTCAATACCTCCTCGTCTTGCTATCGGATACAGCTAAACTAAAATAGCGATAAGGGCGACGTAGACGATCCGCTGCAACTTGCGCAATGCGAGTATCGCTTTTTTCATTTGTGATCATCATTTCATGAACTATTGAGAGCTCAAGCGCTGAAAGCTGCAACCAAGAATATTCTCGGTTGCTGTTGATTCGCGAAGAGGTTGCAGGTGATTTTCCAGTGTCCAATAAGTTTGACAATGTAGTGTTTGACAATACAGTTATAGTGAAAACCTGATATTTTCGTCAGTACACTGCAGGTTAATGAAGCACATCAAATGGAATTACAAAACCTGCTACATTGTTGATAAATGAGAATATAAACTAACACTATTCTTTACGCATTTCTCCATTTTGCCTGACACACACTGTAAAAGTAAACAAACCGAGTACAGTTATACTCGAACTCAAGGAGATATATAGGAGGTGGCGTCATAGCGATCGACCGTTTTTTTTAGCAATTTAACCTCAGCTGTCAAAACGGCTGTGTAGTGGGACAGAGAACACACACGTACGGTACAATTTTGACAACTGTGGTTAATTCCCGTTTCACTCTTTCACGGTGACCAAATGTTCTACATGTCGGCACCTCCTATATATCTCCTTGCTCGAACTTGTAAACCTTGTGTCAGAAAGCAAAGTGACAGCTCAAGGTGACAGCCCGGAATGACAGAAGAAGAAGACGAAGACGAAAAAAATGTTTTTTGAAGCGAAAAAGACGTGTCTAAAAACTATTTATAATTTTTAAGCTCATGTTGACAATTTTCACATACGATATTTGAAAAAAATAACAAAAAATATTGTTGCTGCAATTTGTGCGGTGACTCACGTATCCGCCTCGTTTTAATTCGACTCCCCTATACCTCATTGCGCATTTAGGCGGTTTGCAGCGATTCGTTAACACGACCATATAACATAAAGCACGAACAACATTTTAATAGCACCAATAATATCGTTTGACATTCAAACTTTTACATTTTGGTATTTTGGAATATGACACGGAAATCCATTGCATAGCCAACCAATGACGGAATCCTTAAACTTTAGCTGAAAACTTGAAAAAAAAACTAGTAAGAAGTACAACGAAAACCCACACTACAAGAATATATGTCGTTCAAAATAGCAGGTTCCAGGGTTTGGCACCTTGGTTATAAGAAAAACTTTGAATTATTTGAAATACGTATCTGCATTACGTATCTACGGCTTCTCAGTACAACTGAACATTTGTAAGTTCGTTCAATACCTGTCGCCCAAAGGCAATCAGAAAGCCTCTCGCATAAGTTAACGTGAGTTCACCTGATGAAACGCCATATCTTAGAGCCAGTAACGACCCTGGATGTCATAAATTATGAAATGGAAATCTAAGAAAGAGTGTGTAAATGTGTCTCTTTACGAGCGGATTAATAGTGAGTTACACCCATTCACGCTCCACGTTACGCAAAGATGGATGCCAAACGCAGTGCTAATGTGAACGGAGGGCATTAAAACACCCGATTGCAGCTCCTCCTCCTAGGATCCCTAAGACATTAGTTTCGCCGGCATAGCGTGAACCTATGCCACTCCAAACGGGATCCAAAAGGATCTTCCTCCGCACGGCGCCAAGCATATGATGATAATGAAAATTTAATCACATCTACCAGTAGCGCCGCTATAACACGTGGCAGAGCAACACGACGGTACTAGGAAGGCGTGCACGCGCAGCTCTCACCGAAAAAGTTCGCCTTATTTACTTAGCGAACAACGGTAGAAGGGTTTAAGTAGTGTTCCAGAAAAGAGAAAGCAAACGAAATACTCCTTACCTTACCTTTACTCTTTGTAACTAGATAAAAAACTTACAGTGCGAAAGCGAAATAACACGTTCGAACCCGGGAATGGATATTACCATATATTAGGTGCCGCAGACGGTGGAAACCCTTCTCAACCATTTTTCCAAAAGGTAAATAAATAAGTGAATAGAATACATTACATCATCACATAACACTACAATAATTTTAAATTACAAATGCATCACACTAAAGCACGTTTACAGCACATTCAACCCAACTCTACACAAGACGAAAATGACTGCGAAACTGGTACGAAACGCGACCCGGCCCTTAAGTCAGCTCCCGATAAATCTTGTCACCAAACAAACGAACATACAAATAAAGCCGAATAATAAGAAGCTTCGATTAGATAAGATTGTGGGCTCGCGCCTATATACGGGTTTTGCTTATGATGCAGAAGTTGGCACAGGACAGGGTTGTCAAACAGCACATGGGCATGTAACTTTTGTGGTAGATGATCGTCCAAATTGGCAGTCTCACACGATCTTGGAACGTACGCTCCGAAGTACATTTTCACCCAATTTTACCCATTATCAGTGCATTTTCCGGATGAACATCTCTCGCAGCATACGTTCCCTGGAACGTTCGAGTTTCTCGTATTGCCTAGTTATAAAAAAATGGGTTTGAGACATGAAAGTAGCTTCGGTTTTCTCGACTTGGTGGAGACCATCACTTAAATTGAATGGTAAACGCTCCTTCCAACAAGACGAAAATGAATTGCCCAAATCGGAAAACTTGCACGATCTTGGAACGTACGTTCCGGAGTACTTTTTCACTCATTTGCACTTCTTTTCGCTTATTTTCAAAGCATTTCCCGCGTGAACATCGCTGCCAGCGTACGTTCCTTGGAACGATCCATTTTTACGATTTGCCCAAATGGGTTTGAATCGGTTGCTAGTTTTTTAGATTATGTAAAGTAATTGACCTTTTAATCCTATGCAGTGATACAACAGAGGACAATATACATTAAACATCATATACATATACATTAAACATCAATTTATGATAAAAACAATTGGAAACCGCCATACAGTAATATTCTTGTGTTCAACAGTTGAAATGCGGCATTTAAATTAAGAGTTACCTTTTTAAGAAATGGCAATGAATGGTAATATTTCTCAAATGAAGACAAAAATTTCCTTCAACACTATAAACAAATTAATAATAAATATGCATAACTGAGAGTAATAACAATATTATGCTCCAAATTTTATTTAAAAATATTCCTTCAAAAGATACAATAGCAAATTGCACGTTTGTTCTGAAAATCGGAACATGTACTTGTGATTTGAAAAAAGGCTATTGTCCCAACGGAGAAAAAGTGTCTATCCATGCTACCTGCATCGAATATTGTCAATCAGATGCGAACGAGTAAATCAAAAAGCCAACGCACCACACACTAACGCGCACCTTCCACAGCCGGGTGCAAAATACGTGACAAAAATCGCATTCCTTTCGCAGGTCGCAGCATTTCACGAGCGGTTGCAATCATCTTATCACACAATGCTGCCGTTCCAGCCGCCGCCCTAAAGGGACAAAAGGTACGAACAAAAATACCTTCACCACGACCGGGAACCCTTTGGAGGGCGGAATAAAGCAGTCTGCGGAGATGGTGTTGAAGTTGGATTGCTCAAGTGGTGTCCAGTGACATTTATGTCGGTATGTGGACAGTGGGAACGACGAACCATCGGTTCGTTTATCTATTTCCTTCTCGCAAGGGTGGCAAGGGTTCGTCTGACAGTGGTGTTTTTCGTTTCAACCGCAGCCCTTGCGCAATTCCCTGTGTTATTTGAGTTGGTAGGTTTTCCTACGGAAGCATAAAACTGCAATCCATCAGTACTTCAAATGCTCCCGTTACTTCATCCAAACGTAAGGAATGGAACGCTGCTCAACATATAACCCACGAAGATATTACGTCATTCGGCACCTCCACTGTGTCGCATTTTAGCTCGTTTTTATTCTACAAGAAAACATGTGTGAGCAATGTGGTTAACCCCGGGTTGTTATTCGATTTGTCATCAACTTCTGATGTGCTGTGAATTGTGCACATGAGCAAACAAAATTCCCGAATATAAGGCTCACGGGGCGTTGCGCACATGCGGCACCAAATGGTTTTCGTTGAAAGAGGCTTATAATAGCAGGGCTAACAGATCGTATTGAGGAGAACATGAAAGAGCTGAATCCATAACGCAGACCTACCAAATGAAAGCAAAAATATTGGATTTTGAAAAAGAAGAATATTTATATTAAACAACTTATATGAAAACATGATTAAAGTTATATAATTTTTTGTCAAAATCTCAACGTAGAATTTAAAAACTCTATACTACAAATTGTGTTCTGTTCTACAAAGACCAATTCGAATTTGGAAATCAATTATTGTCGATTATGGTTCAAGAATTGTGTCAAGGACATCAGTATTGTTGGAACGATTTTTGAAGATAATTGAAACTCCAGAATATCCAGCAGAATGCTGTCAGGAACAAAATGTTGCAAATGTCACGTACGATTAGCCGTAGGAAGCCTTCACCTTCATGCAGGCACGGTGAGTACTTTAACAGACTAAAACACTGCTTTTAATACGTTAACCATTCGAGCGTAACAAAAATGATGGATAGTTTTAACCAGAAGCGTGTTATGAATGGCCAGATTTGCAACGAAGCGATCAAACCTCTAATCGTTAAATTGAGTGTGAAACCCTTCAACCCAACACACGCAGGCACGCATTCCATTGGTTGCTCCCTAATAAAACAGCTCGCTCTCGTTTCATCCGGTGCCATTCACACACATACGACCCAGGCTCCCGAACGAAACACACCAACACAATTCCCGTAGGGGAGGGAATTTTCGGCAAATTTCACATCATTATGACAAATCAATGAATCAGCCTTCACAGGCCAAATTCAGCAAACTCAAAACGATAAGGCAACACAGTTTGGTGGACATTCGCTGCCCTCACGCTGTTACGTTTGTCTTATCATTCTCTAGTTTTAGGTTGGGCGATCCATATCGCACATACCGATTACTTGATGAACCTTTTTTTCCTTCTTCAAAAGGGTATGTTGGCCGTATCCTTATCATGGTCTGTTCAACCAGGGGATCGAGCGAAAAGGAGAAATAGACGGAATGCCAACAGCGAACATTGGTCGGACAACAGGCGGACAATCAGTGTGGTGTGGATTCTTGACAAGGCTCGGACGAGCGAGCAGACAAGCAGTTGATTTTTCTTATCGTATGCAAATAAATCGCGACGCGCTTCCGGGTCGAGAGTAGGTAGCTGATAGGGCGGCCTATGGCCTATCTGGTATAGTAGCGCTACTCGGAGCCCGATGCTGATACCTCTCCAAAAGTCCAAGATCCAAGAAAAGGTCAAGAATTGTAGAACAGTACGCTAGCTTGGGAATGTATGTATGCCGCATCGAATCAGCGATGTCCCAGGCGGTAAGGAATGGGTTCAAGTACGGGATTCGAGTGTTATCGAACTTTCTCCGTTTGTCAAAGACACGCGGAGCACAACAGTGCATGGGGTTGATTTCGACAATGAAATATTGGGACAAATGATTTGTTTTTCTCGACACAGTCTTAAAATTCCTGTTAAAACAGCGTTCGGTATCATCGAATATAAAAACAAAAAAACATCAGAGCGCCTCGTTGAGATGGCGGTATCATAATTCTCCATTTCGGAATATGTATTCCTTTTTTATGTTTCAATTAATTTTTTTTTTGTGTTTTTGGTTGATTTAAGATGTTGAAAGATGTTAAAACATTTTGAAAGTTCCCTTTTCTTACACGTATTTCTCAGTACAAGCAATTCGAACAGTGTCTATCGTCTAGCTCTTCCATTCGTGCATCGGAGAGATTGACTTTGCTATAATTTATGCAATTCTCGTTAAAATTATAAAATGGTAAAAAGACCATTTAGAAAGTGAAAAATAGGTTTCGTCAATCAATTTTGTCAATTTTGATTCCGTCAGTCAATTTTGATTCCGTAGTGTCGTTTCCATTTTTATTCTCGAGAAAACCTTGTCGATAGTTGGTTCATTTATTCTAACGAAGCAAAAAAAACTCGTAAAAGAAAAACCAAACGACATATTGTTGGAAGATTTAAAACAAAATTGTTTCCTTTGTTAACTTATAACTCTTTAAACTGGTTCAACGACCTCAATCACACTCGAGTGAACAAAACATTCTGCGAAGGGAATCTTTTACCTCACATTTACGTGAAAATTTAATATATTTTACACTTTATTTTATAGTGCTTTGTAAAAAAAATGTAGCTTATTGTTTAGCTGGTTGATGGAAATTTATAAAAGTGATTCACAACACAGAGCCAACGTTTGTAGGACGGTAAGTAAACTTTCAGAAATATTTCATTCAACCAAACTGAACCAAAGTGTCACTAGAACGTGGCTAACTCTGCACAATCCAGCGTTTCCATCTGGAAGAACGATTTGTATCGCTTCCGAACCCTTCTCCCAAACGTTCTACCATGGAACAGCCCCTGCCCGGAGATGGGCCGAGTTTTGATCGTTTTGATCATTTTTATCTCCTACGAATGACTTGAGCTCCTTTCTTCTCAACAGCCCTAGCGTGCCTTGTGCAGTGTGTGCCGGCGTGTGTGTGCCTATGTGTATGGCTTTATTTATATTTTCTAATCTTGATCGTTTTCATCACCGGGTTCTATAGGAGTAGGCCACGCTTTTGATGCTGCTGAAGCTGACTCGAGTGCAGCAGGAACAGGGTTTCCATTTCCCCACTCGTCACACTACCACGGGAGGGTTCGTCGTGGGTGAAATGGAAACGAATAAAACAACCACCGATTCCCGTCCCTGAAATGCCCGCCCGGCGCACCCTCGGGTCGGTCGCGTATGTGGAATCGCACGTGGAAGCGAGACAGCAGCGAGCGTGAAAGAAAGGAAAGGGAAGAAAACCACCGCAAAGGCAGCAACTTGACACACGCAAGCGATTGAGATGACAATTTCGTTTTTTTTTTATATGAAACCCACGCACACGCATACATGCAAGCACAGCATCAACATGGGAGAGAAGGACTAATAAGAAAAACACATTTTGGGAAGAAATTTGCACCCACATTCTAAACGAAATGGTGATAAGAAATAGTAAAATAACGAAAAAAAAACTCATCTCACTCATTACCGTCTCACTGCCGTCACGAGCACTTTTCGGCAGTGTGATTTTAATCAATATTTTTTATCGATTTTTAACATTTCTCACCGTTTCTCGGCGCTGCCTCACACGCTTCTCCGTGCGATGTGGGATGCTGCGGACGGGTTTGTTTTCATCGGCTTGCGCGCGTGTGCGTTTGCGTAACGACGTAATTGCAGCCGGAACACCTCACGGTACGCTGCACGAATCGAGGGCCGACACGCGTTTCCTTTACCATTTTGTTGTTTTCGTTTCAGCTCACGAACAAGTAATCACATTAATCTTCACGCATCACGCGTTTATTTTGTGTCGTTCTCACTCGCGCACGCCCTTCCTGGACACAATACATAAAACGCGCACATACAACATACACATTCACAGGCGATTATAAAAAATCATCCATTCGTGAGGCTAATCGTGAAACAGATTACGGATTATGGTTGGGCTCTCCTAGCAGCAGCAGCAGCAGCACGGTAGGACGACGCATTGACCGAAAACGGCTCGAATACAGACACAAAAACACACATCCCCTCGCTGAGCAAGGATAACGCACTTTCAGAGCAGAGGGACACACAAGGACGATATGGATTGCTCTCCGAGGTAGCGCACACAAACAAACACTACCACACGCACACAAGCACGTACGTACGCACACATTCACGCCAGCTCTCGTGTGCTCATGCTCCTTTCTGCTACAATGCGTTCGATCGATGTGTACCGCGTTCGCACGCACACCACCACGCAACAACGCAAGGCATGCCTCGGTTGGCGAACGAAATAACATGGATTATGGAAGCGAGTTTGGCGAGTGTTTCTTTTCCCTTTTTGGGGAAGGTGGGATTAGCAGGCTCTGCCCTCACGAAAGGACACACTTGGGAAAGGATTTGTACGGCAGGAGGAAATCGATTTTCCACTGGACTGAGGCTACTGCATTTTATCTTTTAGCTTATATGCATGGATTGCCAAAACGGCGGTGGTTTGTGTGTGCGTAATCACTTCGGCACTTTGCTGCAGCAAGCGACCGTGCTTGTAGTGGTGGATGGTGGTGCATTAGAACACACAACATAAACGAAGCACCCCCTGGCTCTGCACTGTGGCCTGCAGCATAGTAGTTATTATGCAGATGAAGTTCTTTCCCGTTCGCGGTCTCGCTCCGGCAGAAAAGGAACCCCACACAGCCCACAAACGAACACACCGCACCCTGGCTAAGCGGAGAGAAGAAAAAAACACTAGTACAATCGATTAATCCACAACACTGGCCCTGTCTCGTGCGCACGCAAACATTCTCCGAAATAAAACACACAAGGCACCGCTTTTATCAACACTGGAGGAAACATTGGCACGGAACCCTGCTCAAGAAGACAAAATGTAGCCACTTTTTGCTGGTATGATATTCCTTTCCAGCTAGCACTCTTGCTCCAATTAACCTTTCCCAATTCATTATTTCTCTGGAGAACTCGATGATGGCACCCGGTGAGAAGAAGTGTTGGGAATTCGATACAGCATCTAATCCTTATTTCCCTACCCCACACGGTGGATTAAACAGATCAGGCACGGGGACTTTGATTCGCTCCCAGAAAGCGAGGCCACTAGCTTTTGAACAATCTTTAACACCAGCAGCAGCACATACACACAACACGACCTCTTCTTCTTGGTGTTTAGTCGAAGCACAATCTGATACTTTAATTCCAAGGTAAATCGATCGTGTCAGATCCGGAAAGATGTAATATTTTGTTCCTACAACACAAAGCACGAACTTTTTAATAATCGAGACCAATTTTGGCAGCGCACCACACCAACGCGACCTCCTCCTTCTATGATTTATGTTTTTGCCCGTCTCGAGAAAGGCGGTGAGGGTAGGAACTAATGATCCGTTCGTCCGGATGATCCCGGTGCCGTAAAAGTGTACCGTTTCGATGTTTTTCAGTATAAAATGCCAACTTTTTAACAAAAACTCCGGCAGCGCAGCAGCGTGACCTTCCCGTACGAACTTTTTTTTGTTTTTGAAGAAGAAGACGAAGACCAACAACAACAAACAACAGAAAGCATTTGTCAGAACTGTCAAAACGAACCATCAAATTTGGAAGCTGGTCACCTGGCCTCCACTGTTCAATCGAAATGAGCGAAGTGCTCCGCCAGAGCGAGATGCGAGAAAAGAGATTTTCATACATTCCATCGTCGGCAGAAAGAGATGTCGAAAGAGAGACTCTCAAAGTCGTTACCGTTCGATGAGCCCGTACACCAGGATAATCTCCAGCAAAATGCACATAAATAAAAATTTAACTAACGATAAAAACTAATCTGAAATCAGAATTGCGTGGAATTTGAATGTGTAGAGAATCAAGATAAACTATTGCAGCTTTCTGTTAGGCTTTCGAGCAATGGAAAAACGATTTCTCACTGTAGGTGAGATCAGATCAATTTTGACCTTTACGATTTGTATTTCTCATAGTTAAACCTTTCTTGAATAGAATTTATTGTGCTAAAGAAGAAGAATGTCAACAACAACAAATATGACGTCTGTCAAATCCGATAGCGGGATCTTCCGGCCTCCACTATGCAACCCGAAGATAGCCGAACATGTTCGAAAGCACGAAACGTGGATACATTTTCGAACGTGGGAACTTGTTGGCAGAAAGAAATGGAGAAAGAGAAATGCTCTCAGAGGCGGGGGATAGTCAGTAACGCTCGCACAGTACAACCCAACAGATATTGGTCAAATTTGGAAAATTACGACCTACTCAGAGAAGCTAACCTTACAAATTACTCAACTCAAATTTCTACAACAGATGTGTACTAGCACTAGCATTCTGTTGGTCTAAAATACATCTAGGTTGACGACAATCTGAGTAATGTTGACTTAATAAATACTTAGTACATCGCAAACATCACAAATTTCTCGCAACTCCAAACGCGTACAATGAAAGCAACAACTTATTTCCTCTTAATCAACTTAGTATTTTATACCAGCATTTATTGAAATGTATCTTACACACGTAGCTGTGGAATTTTGACGCTCACATTCACCCCAAAACGGGACGGAACTGGTGGAACGATTAAGTTAAACTTACACTTCCGCATCTCTCGGCTCCTCTTAAAACTACAATAACGAACAAACAATCAATTCATCTACGCAGATGAAGTGTTCCAACAATACCTCCAGACATACTGTACTTGGCACTCGGAATTCGTCTTTTCCGTTTTGTTTTAAGTAAACATCGCCCTCCCAGTCTAGCTAAATACGCAATCCATCCTTGCTCTTGGCCGATTTGTCGCGCTCACGCGATTCACGGTCTTCGCGGCGGTCGCGCAGATTCGACGCGGAACTGCCACGGACGAGACCCAGATTCAGTGGAGGTAGCGCGGTGCGCAGGTTCATCAGGCGTTTGCTGCGCTCCACGTTCCTCGAGCGACCCCCCTTCGACAGCGAGCTGCTGCTCAGCGACAGCGATCCGCTCCCATCATCCGACCGGTCCATCTCAACCGCATCCGCACTGCGACTGTTCGCGCGATCGATGCCCGACACGAACAGATCCGATTTGCCGTAGTAGCGCGGCATCGACAGGTCGTCCGTCTGAGACTGTCTGTTGATGCCGGCCGTTTGGATCGAGTAGAGACTAACCGACTCCCGGTACTTCTCGACGACCGGTGTCTCCAGATAGTTCTTCGGAAGGTTCGAGTACGAGATGGCCGGCACCTCCGGAGTCATGCTGATGGAATTGTACGCACTACCTCCAGCACCGCCAGCTCCACCGCCACTACCGCCACCACTGCCGCCACCAGCGCCCGACGATATCGTAAAGATGTCGTTCTCGCTGGCCGGTCGGATCGAGAAGTATGGCATCTCCGCCTGCAGCAGACTGATCGTCTTGTTGCTCGGGATCGACTTCGACAGGCTCAGCTCGGAGAAGTTGCGCGGTGGTCGCAGGACGACCTCGGCATCCCGCGACGGATCGTCCGATCCATCGTCCTCCTCAACGATCGCTGGAATAATCACGACCCTACTGTCTCGCTCGTCTAGCGTGCTTCCGGCAGTACCACCTGAAATAAAAGCATCGCATCATACGTTAATGGTTGAAAACTGATAACGCTACTAAACGGTCTAGTAAGCCCCTTTAAAAGAAAAAAAAGAATGATGGTGGTGTGTTGCGTGTAGGTGTTGCTGTGTGTGGGTGTGGGTATGCATATGGGTGCATGTGTCTTTTATATAACAACAAATAAAACGGTATGATTTTTTAGCGATGATACTTAGGCATACTAAAGCTATAATACATACAACGTGCGGGCATTTACTGGTATATTTTAAATAGGCTAATAAAACTGTTGTTTTTTTTTCGAACTATACTATCACAAAACAGTCTTATTATCTAAAGCATTCAACCCAAAAGCTGACAACAAAACAGACACCTGGAAACGGGGTATCCGGTGTATTAGTCGAAAGCAGAGTAACGACGTCTGCGCACTGAACCATCAAATTGAACGGGGACGTAGCGGTCAGCGCCTAACGAGCAACAGAAGCATCCGCGGCCAGCACGTGGCCAATGTCATGGATGGATGCGGATTATCTTTTCGGTTTGTGTTTTGTATCACAAAGCGACACAACGGAACATCTTTATGATGTATGTTATGGTTGATAACTCGATATTTACAGCATTATTACTTTTTTAATAAGATCCACTCATCTTGGACATCTATAAAATTTCCTTTTGAGTCGTAGATGTTTGATGAAGAGTGCACATATTTGACATATTTGAAGTTACTACTCGTACACGACAATACGAAAAGAGCAAAAAATGGAAACGGTTCTATCGATAGGATTATTAAGACACTTGACTTGCATACATAAAATAAATGCTGACTGTACAATGTCTAGTAGGTATCTAAAGTACTAATAATAAAAAGCATTGATTGATTTGTTTCTACTCCACACGATGAACGATGAACACAACTTACGTTCAGTCACTCTCTCATTCTAGAATCACAATACTAGTTGAAATGATTGAATTATATTTGGATTTTCGTCTTTTGCCATTTACTGCCTTTCCTTAGTATTATCATATCAGCAGCTGGAGCAGTTATCATATCAATCAGACTTTATTGCTAGAACAAGGCGAAAAGTATAAAAGTCACCGACAAAAAAGGTGACACATAAAAGATTCCCAAAATAAAAACGGAATATCTATATATGAAAAAGTCTTATATGCCAAAGTAAGTAAAAATAAAACAGCAGTGACGGAAAAATATAAAAATGATAAGAATCGATTGAATCAGTTGCCCTTCTTCGTCGTCGCCAGTAAGCCGCACTATTCCATTATTTCTAAATTAGCAAAATTAGCGCTACCAAAAAGTAGATAGGAACTCGAGAGCGTTTACACTACCACTAATTAGAAATATTCACAATTATACTAACATCAAATATCATTGAGCTTATTGAGCGGCAGCGGTAAAATAAAACACGAAAGGCGTAGAAATATATAAACAGCACAGCACAAACACAAGGGGGGAGAAAACGTGTTAAACCGGAAACAGCAACAGTTTGGAGAAATTTAGTACAGCCAAGCGCCAAAGCCTGTGGTAGCTATCATGTTCTGATCTGACGTCCGGGTCACCACTTACCTGTGTCCCCCCACGGTTCGTCCAGCTTACGGCGTTGCCGGTTTTCCGGTCCATCATCCCTTCTCCTCTCTCCTCTCACCCCTACGTCCTCTTCTCTCACATCACAACACCACCATTTCCTACTACGGTGTCCACAGCTTGGCTTAGTACCCTCTTGACTTGTTCGCCATTCATGCGTGTTAGTAGACATTGCCAATGTTAGAGAAGAAATCGCGCAGATTTAAGGTTGCTCTTC
Organism: Anopheles dirus; assembly: GCA_000349145.1. Taxonomy (NCBI): domain Eukaryota; kingdom Metazoa; phylum Arthropoda; class Insecta; order Diptera; family Culicidae; genus Anopheles; species Anopheles dirus. The sequence goes on from KB672957.1 coordinate 1,326,754, forward strand.
CTGGTGCAGTATTAGTTTCCTTTCGTGTCTTCTGCTTCCAACAACACACACACATCATGCAGTGCTAGTTTCTGTTTTCTTTGGTTATTGCATACCGACGTTACGGATCACCTTGCGGCACACCTCTTAAATACTAGTTTTGAACATTAGTTAGCATGCGATTAGACATTACTTATACCATAAATGTGACCTAACACGGTTGGCTTCGTTGGCCGGGGCATTGTCGCTTTGTGCGGGGCATCTCCGTACTACGGAACCGGACCAAACTATTCACTCACTCCCACCGGCGAACTATTTGACTAGCCATTCAACCTCGTTAAACTTTATGCACGCCCGGCAGAAGAATGCTCCGATGTGTCCGCCCCACGATGCGAAACCCTCCCCGGATGAAACTTTCCCCGACATTTCCCCGGTTTTGCACGGTGGTGGTTGCGGGTTTTGGCCGGTTTGTGAATGAGCACGGCGTTTGTACAAGTATCCGTCCGTTCCCGTCGACGGGGACGGGGGAAGGGGGCGGGGTGGTGGTGGACTATATATGATTTTTTGTTTGTTTGTTCGAGCGTTTGTTCTCCTGTACCCCTCTCCCGTTGAGCGTTTGTGTGTTCGGGTGGTGCGATCAGGTCAATCAGGTGGACGCGAGACGGTTTCGACATGGACACGATTGAAGCTTCTAGTTACCTTCGAGCCGCTGCAGCAGCTTATCGGAGCTCAGTTCTCGACCGCCGGCCCCATCCTCGGGCGGCGGCGCGTTCGCTGTCGGGTCGTCGGTGGTGCGCTTGCCGCCGCTAGCGCTAGCGCCCGCCGGTGTCACCTCGATCGGTGAGCCGGAATCGGAAATGGCAAACTTCACCGTCGTCGGGGAGGTCGCTTTTGACGTCTGCTGCTTCGACGGTGCGCTGGACTGGAAAATCTGTGAATTTGCGAAGATGGCCATCACTTCCGGTGCCAGCATCGGTACGTTGGTCTGGATCTCCCGGCGCAGGTCGTCCTCGTGTATTTTGGAGCTGTGGAAAGTGAGAGAGCGGAAGAGTGCGTGAGATGTAGTTTAAGTTCACGAGGGGATTGAAATCGTTATTGGATCAGTTCCGTGTAGTGTTGATTCAAGTGGCTCTTTTGGAAGAGCGGAGCAAAGCGCTCTCGCTCACTAAGGAGAGCGGAGCACATAAGGTAGCTCCGCACGGAGCTACCAATATTGGATTCATCCTATATTGGATTAATCCAATATGGAAAAAACATACACAACAATATGGAAAAATACATATTCTAAATAATAAATGAGATTTAAAGTTTCAATG
>KB672957.1:1328140-1339668 GCA_000349145.1 Anopheles dirus
CACTTGCGGAGCTACCTGCTCTTTGCGCTCCGCGCGCTCTTTGTGCTCCGTGCGCTCCGCGCGCTCCTTGCGCTCCGCTAGCTCCGCTAGCTCCTTGCGCTCCGCTAGCTCCTTGCGCTCCGCTAGCTCCTTGCGCTCCGCTAGCTCGTTGCGCTCCGTGCGCTCTTTGCGCTCCGCACGCTCTTTGCTCTCCGCGCGCTCCTTGAAGAGCCACTTGCGGAGCTACCTGTTTTTAAATAAGGAGCGCGCTTAGCGTGCTCATTTAGAAGAGCGGAGCGATTGAGGTAGCTCTTTCGCTCCCGACCCAACACTAGTTCCGTGAGGTGTGTGATGTTGCCTAAATCTGTTTTATTATACTACGACACTAAATCGACGTCAATGTTAAACCTTTCTTCAAAATTTCGACATTACAAATTTAAAACTGGCTCGGTGAAAGGGCTTCCTTAAATCGCTCAAACCATTACTGCACAGTAGAGCAATAGCATACGTTGCAAGCATTGCCATTATGTCAATTTCGACAATTTTGACCTATTCGTCAATATTACAAACAACCATAAAGTTACTATACTTTAGAATGGTTATGGTTACGTTTACAACCTCCAAGTATTTGCATGAAATATCCTCCGATAACAGTTCATTCTGTCGCGCGATTATCACATAAGCCGTCCTTCAACATTGTATGTCAGAAGCCTTTGATGATTTTGAGCCTGAGTTTGTGCCAATTGAAAGTATCGTTGATTAACCCATTTGTTGATTAGAAACAACGGTCCCGTCAAACGGCACGGATCAACTGTGTCAGTGGTTCTGGTAAATTGCCACCAGAAGGCGCTGTTGGAAGGCTAGAGTAATCGGGGGTGGGGGGTGGTCAGAAATAGTGTTGTGTCTTATGAATCTTTCGACGAGATTCAGATTCATGAATCTTTCATTTAGGATTCATTCAGATTCATTTTTGAATCTTTGGAGATTAAAAAATCTCTAAAGATTCATGAATCTTATGAATCTCTAGAAGATTCATGAATCTCGTGAATCTCTAAAAATTCATGAATCTAGTGATTCTCTGGAGATTCATGAATCTCTAGGAATTCATGAATCAAATGAATCTCTATAAATTCTTGAATCAAATCAATCTCTATAGATTCATGAATCTCATGAATCTCTAAAGATTCATAGGATTCATAAATCCCTAGAGATTCATGAATCTTCAGAGATTCATGAGATTCATGAATCTTTAGATATTCACGAGATTCATGAATCTTCTAGAGATTCATAAGATTCATGAATTCATGATTCATTCTAGAGATTCACGAATCTTTGTTTCTAAGATTCAGATTCATTCATTTAGTTCAAAGATTCATTCAGATTCATGAATCTGAATCTCTGTTACCCAACACTAATCCAAAAGCTTCGCTTTCGATAGAAAGTGTGAATAGAAAAAAGACGTGATTTGTAGCGTCACAAAATAAACAGTGTGCCTTGAAAGTCTTGTAGTGTTTAAATAATAAACACTGCGTGAAACAAAGTCCTCTTGCCGTGGCAACACCATTGCAATTGTGTAGTTAAAAATAGTTTCGATTAGTTAAAAATGTGTCCTTATACTAAAGTTTTACAAAAGTTATTCGACACAAAAAAGTTTCATAACATCCTTCAATTGACTCTCAAATGAGTTCCGGACTTTGTTTTGCCAAAAATACATAAACAACAATATGTGACTCTAATATTGGAAATCCATCTTATTAGAATTTTCATACAAATGACAAGGCTCTTTTTTATTGAACACAATACTATATGAGAGTATGTAACTCATATTACAGAACCGCTTCTTCGAAAACAAACCAGGTGAAACAAGCGAATGGTCGCCGAATCCTTTTGTTCCTTGAAGACCATCAAATCGTGCATCGTACAATACTACCGTAACTATCTTGCACATTACTTCCATTAGTTCTTATCAGACACAATTTAACCTAAGCAAACCCTTACCTCATCGACATGTTGCGGCCAATGCCGGCACCCGGCTGCCGGCAGATCGGTGCATTATTATTCTCGCCCGAATCACCACCCGCCGCCGAGCTGCCATAGTAACCGTTCTTGTTCTTGTTCTTGGCCGAATGCTCATCCTCGTCCGGATCGTAGTTGACTGCGAATAAATTAATAAACAAAGCAAAAAGTTAAGCAAAATGTACTTCACTACCACATCGGCGCGTATCTGATGAGCCGTTTCAAATAATTCTTCATAGAAACCATAACCTCGGTGGTGGTGTTTCTTCGCTGTGGATATCGCTGCTGTAGTTAGTATGGCGATAGGTGGATAAATATTGTCACCATTGTTTAGTGCGCTTGGTGGACGTCGACCTTTAACAGTCGCAAAGAAACCCCCACCCACCCGAACCGAGCCGTGGTGGTCATTCTTCTTACTTAATTACGTGATACGAATGTAATTACGGTTTCTTAAACGCTTTTCAAACTCCAGCCCGGGTCGTTAGGAACCTCTCCCTCCCTGGTTTGACCAGAGTGCATCTTGGGGCTGGTGTGTCCAATCTTGGCTCGGTGCAACTTTTCGCCAACGAACAAACAGCGAATAAAAAACCGAAGCATGGCACAGAACTTTCTTTTGCCCGTTTTTTTTTTTGCTTTGTCGCTTGAAAATGCGACATCCTCCCGGGTGCGACTTCCACCGTTCGATCCGTCCCAGCCCGAAGCATCCCAGTTCCACTGCAGTGGTTTCTGGTTCGATTTTTCCTGAGCAGCTAACACTTTTTGCGGAAGGTTCGGTTTTCGGAAGGAGCGTCTGCTCCTAATTGAAAGCCACCGCAGCGAAATAATTATCTCCACGTTCGGCTCCTTTGGGGGGACGGATTCCCAGGGACACATCTTGCCCTAGATTCTTCGTTTCGCCAGCTGCCGGCGCGCCCAGGCACGATTGCTCGGGCAGAGAAGGATTGCCACCGAAACCGACACCGACCGGCTGACCACTGCTGCTAGGGCTGCACCTTCTCCCTTTCTGTCTCTCTTTCTCGCTCACGACACTCACGGTAATGTCACCATTTATTTAGCCGAAACTAAAATAAAAGCGAAAGAAACCGCCGCATCACTTGCCCCGCCGAATCGATTGCCGCCGTTTGAAGGGGATTCATAATTTAGCTTGGGTTTAAGCCACCTCCAGCCAGATCCAGGCCCAGTGCGGTAGGGCAGAAATCAATTTTCCACCCGACAGCAAATGCACTCCTCCTCCGGCCTCCGCCAGCTGCTGCACGGCACGGATTCTGCGGAGAAACTCAATCGACCGGGAGAGTTGAAGATGGTTTCAATGGAACCGAAACGGGCTTGTTTTGTGCTACCGTCAAACGTTGGCGAGGGTTTTGTATGTGAATTAATACGAGGAACGATGGAAATAATATGTGCTTAATGTGGAAGTGGTAAAATAGCCTTCGCGGTATTATTATAATAATAAACCGTACAATGCGATCCAGTTCATGTTTCACATCATATCAATTTCACCAATTAGTTCAATTGCAATTGCTCTCATTAATGCGAAATATTAAAACTTATTTGAATACTTCCACTTATTTCGCTCGCAAAAGTATTGCTCAAATAAATTGTTGTTTCAAATTGGGTATTTCAATCAATTTTACTGATATAGTTTAAACTAAACTGGTGCACAAATCTGCAATGTGAATCATATGAATTTAAATCGTATTTTACAAACTAAAGTACAAGGGATTGGAACTGAGGAACTGAGGATTTGTTAAAACGTGCACAATAAATAAATCTAGAGCTGTTTTTGACGTTTCATACTTGAATGAGTATTGCTGACAGATAGTTTGTTAGAATTCGGTAGATTTTGACAGACAAAAAAAACTAAACATAAATGAATCAGACACTGTTGAAACAAATCTGAATAAGAAATGCAAGGAAGATGAAAGAAAGCTACTAGTATATAATAATGAATTAAAACAAAATACAAACAAACTATGCATTTTATTAATATTAATAAATTTTAACAAGTTAACAAAAAAATGTACAATCTTTCTCTTTTTCGTAGCAGCGAGTTTGCGTTTGTGTCAAAACGAATGAAACAAATTTTGCAATTTTTCAGAATACAAGCAATTGATAAATTAAGAATTCAACAATATACCACAATACAAACGAAACTGGCAGTATAACAATAGAATAGTATCAAAATGGTTCAACATCCCTCTAAATATTTCATGATTATGGTTATCGATTTGTTTCTTATTAATGCTTGGTGAAAGTTTGATCAAATGATAAAATGATAAGATGATGATAAATTGATTGGTTTTATTTAAAAATGGATTAAAAATTCGTTTCAAGAAAAAGGATGAAAGGAAGGAATGGAGGAAGAATGTAGAAATGTCGTATCCTATCCTTGTGTGGAAAATAACAGTTGCAACCCGTTTAATTCGATTTCAAAAATATTTATGTTTTTTGTCAAAATCTCATTCTCAGAGCATCTTAAAATCTGATTCCTTCATAGCCCTACAAACATTCACACGCGTTGCAGTTAAATTTCGAACATTACAGACACCTGCAATAGATATTTAATTTGTCTTTAAAATGTGTATTCTATTTATTTACTACATTCGAGCATGAAAATAAATTGTTTCTCATATTACGGACTTAGTCGTATTGTCAACACTTGACAACAATCGTAAAAAACCAAAACCTGAAAGGTTATTCGATCTAGTTTTGATAACAACAACATCGTAACAGCAATGGGATGTGTAGAAAAACTTGAATACAAACAATGTAGAAATGTACAATGTAGAAACAAAACTGAATACTGCAATGAAACACACAAAATTAATAACACATATACGGTTGACACACACAAAAAACTAAAATCCAACATAACCTAATTGCAAAATCACTGCATGGTTTCGTTGGAAACTGGGAAACAAAAACGCACAACACAAATAAAAATGTAACATACAACCGAACGACGTTCGCATATGCTGTGCATTATGAAATATTCCACAAAAATAGGGAATCGCAAAAAGCGATCCCGATTAACGAACATACCAAAGCACTGCAGCAGCGCTGGGTGCAATTGCATAGACGACGCTGAATCACACAAAACCTTAAAGCATTGCAAAAGCCGGTTTCTGCCGCCAGGATGGCAGAGAAAAAGTGGAGCAAATTTATCCTAAAACCACGCGGTGGCGAACATTCCGCTCTCTCTCTCTCTCTCTCCCTCTCTCTAGCCTTTGCGGTCGTGTGGCACGGTTTTCCCGGAGCTAGTTTAAGGAGTGAAAGGCAGAAAATTAATAAAATCATTACCGCTAGGAAAGCCGGCGAAGGAAACGGTGCAAACGCCGCTCTATCTATGTCATTCCGATCGGTTGTTTCGTATCGTGCTAAATGTGCACCGTGCTCTGGGTGAGGAAGGGGGACCCGGGGAAAAGGGAAGGATTCGGTTCTCAGACCGTGCGCTCACCGTGCTTCTGCACCTTCTTCACGGCCATTGTGCAGCAGGTATAGGGGGAGAAATTAATTATCAGTTCAATTATCGTCGTACGACAATATGACCGGGAACAAGTTCGTTGTAGAATGCGTCGAACGAGCAGCACCACACACACACACACCCGCAAGGAGAAAATATGCTCCACCTAACCTCCGGGCCGCTAGGCACGAATTTCGGTACAAAATTAAATATCAACAGCATTGATCGGTGAATTTTCCGCACACTGCAGCCGCGTGTAGCGGTGGGAAACGCATTGCCTGGCTCGTCCGTCTGTGCCTTGTGCCTGCACCGCAGACGGCTGTGGTTGTCGCCCCGCAATAGGAACGCCAGCGGAAGCAATAATAGACACAACAACTCACCAGCCACTGCACATCGAACGTGAATGTTTGATAAACTAGCACGCATGCACGGAGCACGCGGCACGAGAAGCAAAAGTCATCGGAAACCGGGGAAAAACTGCTCCGGCAAACAGCACAGAACGCCCACGGGGGCGGCACATCCCCTTTGGGGCCCAGTTCAGTGTATCGACATCAAATGCCAGCGCTTCGCTTCATCCGATCCGCAGATCGAAACGCCGACCGGTGATCGATTTTCCCGAACGCGAAATTGATTGAATGCCAAGTGAAGAGAACCCGCGTTGCCTACCGCAGCTGTACTAAAACTTATGTCAGGCAATTGCATACTTTCAGGCGGTTTCAGATGAAGCGAGCTGTAGGAGCATTTGGAGCCGATTGGAAACGCGATGCATAATAAGTGTTAAATGTAGGAGAATATAATATTATGCTAAAACAAATGGTGAAGCAAGCTAAACAACAAATGGTGAAGCAATAGATGAAAAGTTCATTTTTAACGTATTTGTTCATCAAGTTTATGCCTCTTTGATCGTTAAAAATCGCACCGAATCCTACTGAAAGTGCTTCAAATATTCATGTTCATGACTTATACTTTTTGCTAGCACGTTTTAAACTAAGGTTAAATATTGCATCTAACAGAGCCTTGCTCCGCTTTATAAACTATTTCTAAATTGAGGCTGTTTTTGCCAGCAAGCGAAAACTCTATCCAAGTTGATACGTTCCTCCCATTGGACCGCTCGCTCTTTCCCTAAAATTCCCAAAGGTACACTTCCGCTCTTCCCATACCCGACCACTACGCCTCGAAAACCACTCTGAATCCTGCGTAGGGGGGCCTGGCATTTCGACTGTCACGCGCGCTTCTGGCTGCCGGTTCGATCAATTTTGTCATCAATCGATAATTTTCGGTAGAGGCTATATTTGTAGTTTTCGCCTTTTTTTGTTTGTTGTTTGGCCATACAAAAACGTTTGTGAAGCGCGGCTGTTGTTTAGCTGTTATTTTCTCCTCGCACACACACACACAAACACCCCACAACGCAGGACCAGAAGCGTTTGTCCCTTTATCTGCTGTACAAATATCCATCCAGTCTGCCGTGGTGCTACGGCCACTGTTTCGATAACGAAATTTAGCTGCTGGCAGGCGAAATGGCCCTTTTTTATTTTTTGTACAACCCGAACACAGGCAGGCATGAGTCGCAAACACGCGAGCCGATTTTATTAGTACCGCATTTTATTTTCCGTATGCAGCTTGCACCGACCGACGGGTTGCAGCAAAAGCAAAATATGCATCCCTGTGAACGTGGCCGCATGTTCTCGCGGCCGGCAGATAAATAGCCTAGCCGGTGAAACAAATAAAAACGAAACAGTGAAACGATATCGTTCGTTCCACAACGTCGTGTACTCAGGTCTCGATGATGATGACATGAACCGAATTACATTCGCCTGGGTGGGAAAAATTGAATTACACCAAAAAAATATCGAAATGATACTTCCGCGTCGATTGGATAAATAGGATTAAAAATAATGTAAATTCATTTCTGTTTAATCCAATCTTTTAACTCAAGCTTTCGTGAGCAACGTTCCAAAATAGTTGGCGTTCAAATATGATCGAGCTACTCCAGGGTAAAATCAGTAAAAGTAGAATACAAAAAATCCGTTAAATAAATTTAACATTATCACTAACAATTGTTTCATTTTCATTGTCAGCTAGTAGATGCTAATCCAAGCAGTTCTAACCCATCTCAGTTCAGAAAGAAAGTAATGTCTGATGTGATCGAATTTCCGGTAGAAGTTGCAAGAAGCAGCTCCAAGTTACTCTCAGATTTGGTATTACTGTTTACGAAATGATAAATTGTCTATACAATAACGGAACGGTTTTAGAACTTAAGTGCTTCTGAGGAGACGACACTCAAGTGCAACAGGGTTAAACGAGAAACGGTAAATGGCCTTAACCAAAAATCGTAAGAATGTGAACTTCACTCACCCAATGTTTCATCGAAGCAGAATTTCTCCTCAATGCAGTTCCAATAAAAATCTTCCCAGCAACTAAAAATACTGAAAAAATAAAACGGTAATCATAAGAACGACAGCCAACGATTGCGCTAATGATAAGTTAGTGCTAGGAGTGTTCTTTAAGAGTCGAACTACGATGATTGATGTCACGATGACAACGAATCAAACTGTTTAGTACTAATCAGTTTTTAGTTTTAAACTAGCAGTATTTGAACATGTGTTTAACGTAATCGTAATAGTTGAGCATAAAAAATAAAATAAAATCTCCAATTACTGAAACTATTAGGTCAAACAATGGGTCGTATTTTTTAAGTATATTGAACCTAATCTATGCCACTTACCACTTGCAGCAATTACACATCTTTACCGCTCCTGGCACTTCAGTTCTGGCTGCTCAAGAAGTGTCAATATCATTCGCTCGCTCTGCGCACTGCGATTAGCATAAAAGCCTTAAAACACTAGCGAACGCTGAGACCGAAGGTATGGCTAGTAATACTACACACTAATACACTCGTTGTGGCACGGATCACGGTTTAAAGTAAGGTACTGGGCATTGTGTTTGGTGGGTACAACTCAATCACAGGTTCGATTTCGCACTGGAACGAAACGTTATCCACCGTTCTGTTACAAAACAAATTCACTTCCGACGTTTCCTTCTCAAACGACGGCTGCACCACATTTCTTCGTGCTAGCGATGGCACTGACCACAATCAGTCTCTTGTGGCTCCTGCTGGTGGTGCTTCGGGTGAGGTGAATCTGCAAAAGAAATGGACGGAAGAAACCAATGAGTACAGGCATTTTACCAACTATCCATTAGCCGAAATAGCGATGGAAAATGGCTTTTGCTAAGTGAATTGCTGGCTGGCAAGCGCGTGCACACCTGTCGCTACCTTCACACCCAATCGCAACCAATAAACAACCAGACGGCACCCCACAAGACGGCGGCTCGTAAATCAGTCACATGGTCGGACGACGGTCCGTTACCAACAAACGCAAAAAAAATCACACACCGAAAACAACTCCACGATTTTGACCGACAATGACGACAAACAGTACCGATTCTTGTGTACCCACTGGAAAGCGCCATTTGAGCAGGTATGCGTCTGCTTGAACGTGATCATATGTTCCCTGCTCAGCACCATACAGGTGAGGAGAGAAGAGTAAAGCATGCTGATAATGATATATATGCCGATGCGTTTCGGTACCTGGGCGCCGTCCAGGGGTCGGTGGAAGGGTGGCAGGTGCGCCCTGTAGAGGACGACATCTAATAACTTATGGCAACACTCACACACGCTCAACGCATTATCGGAAGCAACACACTTGCCGAAGGCACTCTTGCTACCGTTTTACCCATCAGTTTAACCCCTTGCAAGGCTCTCCGAGTATCACGTTGTGTACTATATTATCGGTCGCGCTACTTTCATCGAGTAGACTCACAATGATAAGAAGTAAAAATAAAGCCGTTATGAAGGGCTTACGATGGTTCATTAAACACTATCGACACACAACATGTAAAGCATGATTAAAATTGTTATATTAAAAATAAAAATATAATAATCACTTTCGAAAAATTTGAAATCGTTTCGATATTTATAATAGAAAGTAATATCTCTAATTAAGAAACCTTTTGTGTTAAAATGACAAGAGAAAACGAGCAATAAGAAAGGAAAACTCAATAAAGCAACGAAAAAGTCGAGTAAAAACAGGAACAAAATACGTACAGCATGATCAATAAATTGTAAAATTCATAAGTACAGTACAACATATGGAGCTACTAAATAAAGTAAAAGTAAATCAAAGCAGAGTTTAAGTGCGACCAATAACAATAAATACACACTTCAAAAGTACTTGAAGCTATACAATGAGAAAACTAGCGGAGATACAGTAGCAAATTATAAATTGCCTATTGAATAAATGCAGAACCAGCCAAAACAACTAAAAACAAAACATAAGCTTGCAGCTCAACATAGAAGCCAAGAAGCCAAGGATACGCCAGAATGATGTGCAACAAATGGACTATTACTGGTGTAATGCAAAGTAACTAAAAATCATCCGAATGCGGTAAAATGATTATGGTTATACAAAAACTAAAAAATACAAAATAAAATAAATAAACAAAATCATAAAAAATAGCGAAACTTTAAACATTCAAAATGCAAATTTAAATTTAAACCAAAAAAAAACACATAAAAATCAATACGGCGCCGTAAATAAATGTTTCATTCAAAGTCAATTATAAGATCCGTTAATCCAAGATTAACGAGAATAACATTCTTTATAAACACTGTTTATAATAATGGTTCAAATTAGTGTATAAACGATCTCATTTCGGTACATGGCATTACCCACAAATGTTTCTAATATTGTTTGTGAGTTTATAACAAAGAATGCCATTAATTTGTGAAACAACCATCAAAATGCAATACGGGACAGTTAGCGGGACACCCAACGTGCTGTATAATTTCTACAAACGGTTGGAAGAATATTGAATAACCAGCTCGTCCGCTCACAGCACGAACCCCGACGATTACATTTCCGGAACATGGTAAATACAGTTACGCTCCCGTTACAAACATTAACTGCCTCTGTACAGCTGTACGCAGGAACATTGTAATTCCTATGGATAATTCATTATCAAAGTGCATCACATTGCGCTGCTATACGTCTTACACTTCCGCGCTTTTCTCCGACAATGCGCAAACAGTGCAACAAACACACACAGGCGGGCCATCCCGTCATCGTCGCCATGGCAATCAGCGAAGTGTCCTAGTGACGTGTTGTCAGCCTGTAAACTCGATTCCTTTAATTACTGCCACCAACTGCGGAGGAGCCACCAACCCATCGGAGGTCACGCGCGACGACTTCTCACCATCGGGGTGGCGCTGCGCAGCAGTAAATGGCCTCGCCCTTGTGCATTTAAGTGCAGGCTGGCTTCTTTTTGTGACCGACCGAGTGTCACTCGAGCCAACGGCAATGGAGCCGGACTTGCGAAGAAGCAGCAGCAGAGAGCTGTTTGTTCGTTTGCAGCCCGCAGTTAATTTGATTAGCAGAAGAGCTCGTGTTTGAGCGCTGATTTTTTCCGTTTTTTTTTTGCGACATCCCTTCCGGCACACATTCGTGAGAAGCGAGTGTGAAGTTGTTTACATGCCGAATTTGTCCAATTGCTCGGGCGCACTCGGGAATATATTTTTTATTATGTTTTTTTACGCTTCCCGTACCGTTTTCCCGGGTCACTTCTATATGAGGGGAATAAATATTTAAGCTCGTATCTGGTTCACGTTGCATTTTGGTTGTTGCTTGCGCCGAAGGCAAAAGCGCATTAGCTGGCCCGTCTGAATTGGTCGTGATGTTCAGTAAATACGGAAAACAAACCATCACCTCCCGAAGCTGCTAAGAACTAGACGATTGTGTTTGTCACATGCAAGGCATTTTTGTTGATTTAATTTCTGCGTTTGGATGATGAGTTTCACTTGAGGCTCAATTTTTAGCATTTATTACTGACTATATTTCAACAACAAGATTCAAAAATGATTAATGTAGGTGCATTTAGTGCATTTAGTACATATTATTAGATTAGTACTAATGTAGATATTGATCTTGATATCGTCAACAAATATCCCCTTGATTAGTCAAAACTATTCCACTTTTTCTTACATTTTTTTGACCAGTAGCTTTAAAGATAATTT
>KB672957.1:1345942-1437068 GCA_000349145.1 Anopheles dirus
TCACCTGCACCTGTCGGTACGTTGTTCATATATTGAGAAGTGTTTGAAACTCGTACGCTTTACACGTGCTTGGTGTCGTTAGTTCAAATTGATCACAATTAAATAAAACCCTGGCCACCCAGTTAGATGGAATGGGCAAATTAATTTGATTGTATTGATAACACTTTCAAAGGACACGCTAAAACCCTTTAATTTCATTGCCGCTTAACGTTGGCCATTAATGCCGTATTGTATAACATTCCAGCGAAATGTTATACAATACGGCATTAATGTTTAAAAAAAACAGAGCCATTGAGAACGAAACTGCGACGAAATTGCGGAACACTCCATGCAAACCATGCACAAAACAGTTGAACAACATCAATACACTTTCTGCGCTGCACGGGACACATGTTCCAAATCCTAATGTGTTTGCACAACGGAAACTTCACCTACAGCAATTACTTCAACACGATTGTGCAATTTTAATCGAAACCGCCGGCTCCGGCCCGGTCAAGTGTTACCGAACTCTCCCCAGCCAGCCAGCAGAGCGGTCTATGCATGCATGCATGCCTGCAGTGGATCCACCAAACGCTTCTAAACTCGAGCGCTGTGCTGCACTCATTAATCCGGCCGCGGGGGTAATCTCAGCTGAAGCACGTGTGTCCAAATCAAAAACCTCTGGCAGTTCCCGCGCTGCGCTTCGTTCGCTCCTGCACAGATCCCTCCGACGCGGTTTTAATGATGTTGATTTAATGGACTTAAATTTTTTAGCACTTGCACTGCCGTCCGCCAGCACCGGGTCGTCCATATATAAAGGACGCTTTCCCGAAGCTTAATCGCAAGCTGTCACCCAACCAAGGTGGGTTGGGTGTACACACTTCCGGTGAAAATGAACACATTAAAAATAAATATCAACCTTTCGCGGGACTCCACACAAACAGTTCGCGACCGACCGGTGTCCTGCTCCTGCACCTCATTTGCATGCGTAGTGGGGCGTACCGAACGCCGCCAGGTCTGCTGCTGTGTTCGACCTTTTCCGTGTGGTAGTGGTGGTTAATGAAACATTTCCAATGCTCCTCTCGAGAACGATGGCGTATCGATTCGAATGATACGTTCCCGATACGTGACGCTAAAAGGACCCTTCTTCAACGTACAAATAGGTGGTTGACAGGAAATAGTCCACCAGCGTGGAGAGAGCCGTTCTCTAGATATGCCTACGCAAAAGGTTCCGCAGGCAGCCGTAATCAAGCGAGTTCTGTGCGCTATTACAACATGCTTCCACAAAATGTGCCACCGGCTTAGGGCACGACCCACCGTCCCAGTGACTAGGTCACCACCTGGCTGGCGTAATACATCGGCAAACGGCATCATCATCAGTTTCTCACCCAACACAAAACACCGCGTGGGAAATTCCCACCTTACAAGCGCGCGCGCGCGCGTTCACGAAGTTATCTCATATTACTGCTATCGTTGCTAGCGAGGTGTTCTTTTTGTTCCAGCCTTGCTTGCCTTACTTGTTTTGTTTCACTTCATTCCCCGCCGGAACGCGTGCCGTCCTTCCGTCATGCCATAGCGAACTTGAACTTGAAATTTGTGGTCGATTTCCGGTAACTCGCTGGGAAGTGGCTGCGCTGGTGATTTTTTAAACCACCCAAAGCAACGCGAACACGGACTGGTGCTGGTGGCAGCAGATTGCAGCATCGATGGAAGGGCACGTGAAACTAATACAGATTAGGAGCGGTTCGTTTAAAGCGCTCCGCTTCACTCGTGTTTGAGTGGAAGGCAATAAATAAACAACAACATGGAACGGTATGCTACTAGCGCAGAAAAACGATGCTGGAATCCCGGAAATCCAAACTATTCATACAAAACCTTGCATCAGTGGGAGTAAACTCTTATTTAAGAAGTTGTCTTTAAATCTTATTTCCAAAAGATTTGAAAAATAAAATTGATAACTCCATCTTTTTTCAATACGAAATTCTAACTCACGTTTAATTGTAACAAATTACTTAATAGCGAGAAATCACTTTCAAACATTTATAAAGTTTGTAGAACCTAATGAAATAAAAAAGAATACAGAAAAAATCTTAAGATTTATTATTAATAAACAGACATGAATGAGGCTTGAATCCAAATTATCATAAATAAAGTTGGAACATGCAGTAAACAAACTGTATTGACACATTTTGCATTGTTTTATTGCATCATACACTGTTTTCGCCATCAACATGGATAACTCTGTGCCCAACAGTCATCATTTGTGGAAAGTTCTACTCTAGCGACCAAAAAGTCAGCTGAAGCTCCTCGGGAGATTGTGAAAGTTTGCGGAGATCATGCTTTGAGCGACTCAAGGTGTTGGGAAGATGTTGGTGTTGATGAATTGCCTCCAAAGACGAGAAATTGCTTCAGCAAGGAATCTGAAATTTGGGTGAATGAAGGCAAACAGCCATATTTTGTTTAACTCAATTTTCCAAGCAAAATGACAAAAAACGTTTCTTAGTTTCGGACCTAATACATAAAATAAACATCAAACATGGGTTTAGATACTTTAAGGTCAAATATTATTCCTAATGTTTGTTTGTATTAGCAACAGAACAAGGAATATTTTCATTTCTTTACGGAATGTACAAAAAAAACATTTTTGGGCAAAACTAACAATACCACACAATGTTACAAACATACATAAAAAAATAGTTTTATACCCATTTGGTCGTTCATGTAACCGAACATAACCTTATAGTATCTCTAACTGACCTCTTGACATAATCTCTTGACCTTATAGTATCTCTAACTAAAGGTTAAACGCAATACACAATAAGGTGAGCTAGGTTAATGGTAGCAGAATGGCTGCACCGCTTTGGCAGCATTTGCTCGCATCGTAAACCTTGTTACACATACGCACGATTTCTAGTGAAAAATACCACGCCGACGGCATTCATCACTCTCGCATGGACCCAGATCGTGGCAATTGTAAAGTGATGGAAGCTATAGTGCTGATGGATTGCCCTCGAGGCTGTTAGCCGCCCTCAAACACACGGTGCCCCGCTTTCGTTGCTGATTATTTGGAGCCAAGAGCGGATTTATATTTACGTTAGGCTTGTTATGCATTGAACGCGACGCTGAGGAATGCAACAGTAGGGCCTTCGCCAATATCGAATGCCCGCAACCACAACAACGGGAGGGGCTCGATGTACCCAAAACAAAGCCAAGGTGTTTGTGTTCCAGCTCGATGCGCGGCACACATTTGCAGCGTCGTAACGATCATGTCTCATGGTTCATGGTGGTGACGAAAAAGTAACATTAGCATTGACGCGACTTCACCTTGAAAGAGGCCACCGGCAGAGTCAGTGCTTGGCAATGTCTTGGCTAACGAACCATTCCGTGGGTCGGGTGCGTGGGGACTCTCTGGCAGAGATTTACCAGTGCGTCAACTCCGCTGACACCGAGCCTTTAATCGCGCTCGTCTGCACGCTCCCCTACTAGACGGTAAGCGCGCCCATCCGCCCACGGTACCCACACGAGACGGCACACAGAAAACGAATAACGAAAACCACTCCGGCGGAGTGGTGATAATTATTCGCCGAAATTCGTGAGCATCAGATGCGACGTGATGCGCTCACATTCGTAAACATAGATGTTTGTTTTATGTAAATAGATAATGTAGCAGAAGGCGGTAAAAACTTGCGATGTGTCTTCCACGACATTTCAGAATTGTGGATTTATCTCCGAATTTAACTGCTAAAGGTAAAGGCGTGCTTCAAGTAGCGTCTAGCTTTGTCGACTACAGGACGTTGAATTTCTGAACTTATGATTGCGACACGTTTGAGTTTTCGTCGAATGTGCTGGAGATATAAAGATAAATAAATTTGATCTAGGTTTTTTTCGAAATTGAGATCAAAACTGACGAAGTTGAATGCAATAAGAGCAGAGATTTGAAGGCAAATTACATATATGACAAAGAATAAGTTACATGATGATGAAACTAGAACTGTTGTTTGTTTCCAACGATGTGAATAATGTAGTTAGAAAACAAACAAAGGATAAGAATCCGTTCATTTGAGCTAATGCTACTTAACTCAGGAACACGCAGGGAAATGGAAGTTTGGGTTTCTGTCGGGAGCTATGGTTTTAATTGCATGTTGTAGAATATTCCAAGCTGGAACTACTCTTGCACAACAGGCAAATTTGTGCTGGGTTGTCTCCAACTTTGGGCACACTTTACGGGTTCCAGATCCTCGATCCATACGGTGTAAAAGAGCTCCATGAGAGATCTTGTCATTGACCAGCAGGTATAACACCGACCTCTACTTGGATGATAATTTATGGCTTGCTATGTTTTTTTTCCAAACTATGCGCCAATTTACGGTTGGAGATTTTACAGAGATCTTTGCGTCGGTTAATCTTGCGATCATCACATGTCGAGGAGATTTAGCTGTTATAAGTGGTGTATCCGGTAGAATTAAATAAGCCATATTTTTACAACAGCACACGAACATATAGATAAATAGATAAAATTACGCTATCAATGTTATGTTTGGAGAGTTACCATCAAAATTTATGTGATGTGCTCCCACTCTCAGGTGATCATGTTCTCTTTGGTATCTATTGGTAAATAATGTAGTTGATACAACCGCCGGAATGTGGAGGGTAAGTCCGCCATGATCACGGGGGAGCTCTAGTTGTTGAAGAGGCACAAACACTCCTCGCTAGCCACCCCACAAGAAGAGTCTTCGGTAACAGCAATACTGTTCAGCAGTGTTGTTTCTTTATCGTAAAATCTCTTACGCGGTGAAGCTTCAACAAACGAAAAAACTTGACAATAACCTTGATGAAAAATCAACCATTTTGAACTTGATCTTTCCATGGGGATCGCTAAATTGCACCAAATTCTGTAGCCTTTGTTTTATATAATAATTTTGATTACCTTTTCAAACAGTGTCAGATGCAGATAATTACTAAACATTAAGTTGAATAGGAATCGAAAACCATTTCAATTGACTTGAGGAAAATATGAACTGCCGCAAACTTTGCATGATATAAAATTGGAAAGCTTGTGTTCATTCTTTTTATTCGTATTAATTAATGAAATTTTGGAATTATCATTCCATAATTAATCTATTTTGGAATGGAATTTGGAATTAATTTCAACAGGATTGGTTCACCGTATGTTGCCTTAATTTTATGATTTGTTATACATTTTCTTTATTGCTTTGAAAAACTTAGTTCTCATGTGCAATAATGCGGCAAACGTTTGCGGATAACACAATTAATTTATATTAAATCCCATGCGTTAGATAGAGCATTTCGAGAAGCTATTCCTTTAGATCAGTTTCAGAAATTCATGGAACCTAAAGTGTCAAGCTTTTTATGTTATCATGTTTTGTGAAATAAAAAAAAACACAAAAATATGCAGTGGAGTGATATATACGATGCAGTGATGTATACAATAATAAACAATAGTGAAGCAAATAATCAATCGCTAGTCTCAAATGTAACTTATTTATCTGTTCCCAGGTTTACTACCTAGGTAGCTTTCAAATATCTGAAACATCCTATTTGAAAGATAACAAAATGTCTTGAGAAAACCCAGAAATATTTGAAAAGGTATGTATGCGCTATCTCGCTATCAAACAAAACCAACACTAATGATTATGGATTATTTCATCGGATTGATCCATTCTCAATTTCAGTTTACTAGGGCAACCATTGGTTGTGCAACGGCCTCTTAAACTTTGGCCAAAACAGCATTATTTATATCTTCACCTCATTGAATTTTCTATGCCCAAGACGTACGTGATTGTTACACCCACAATGAGAAAGTATAGTTTTCGCAGCAGTGTTTTATTTTTCTTCTTTTTTCGAAACGTGTACATCTCGACATCACATTCAGTTGCCAAATTGCACGATTGCTCGGAAATTGAAGAACAACTCTTGGATGGTTTGTTTTCGCACTTTGTTTTAACACTAGTTCAAGAAACTTTTGCTGAAAGAATTACGTCATCTTATACTATCCAACAATAGATCAGTGACATCATATAGTTTCAAAAATTTAAGAAAAAACAACTGTGAAATCATTTTGTATTCAAATTATAACTATTGATTGCTAAACATTGACCACTAAAGGATATACCTATGTCTCAGTGACTTGATGCACATATGAATACATCATAATTGAGCAAAATAAAAACCTGAAAATTAAATAAAATTTAAAACTAAAGCAAGGACCTGGAAGTTATAGGCTAAGTGAGTAAAGAATAAAATTAATAGTGCATCATGAACAAGCGGGTGACAATGTGCAGAGTTGAAAGAAGTTCTAGTGTGAAAGACGAAAGCAAAAAAACCCTACCCAAACTACAAGAAGCCGACTCCAATGAAGCGGAGCAAATGAAGCTCGACCGATTTCGTCGGGCCAATACCTCTCCACAGCAAATATTGAAATTTGAATTTAAAAAAGAATGAAAATGAAAAACTTCCTTCGGTTTCTCGCGCTCAAAGCAAGAAAGGAAGACAGAAAACCATGCGAGCGAAATGCAGGCGTCGTGTGTTGGATGATAAACGGACGGATAAATGTGTTGAAATGGGGGAAAAGGCGAGAACGCGTCGAACAATCTCAATTCTATCAACGTTTATCCAACCACCCAGCCACCGACCCCCGACCCCATCCCGAATCGAACCAGAGCCCCAATAGAAATGGAAACAAATGATCATTGATTCAGAATTTATTCGTGTTATAGAAATTTAAATTTATGCTCTAGCGCTCGTGTATTTATGTTTCATTTGCAACCCACCTCCCAGTTCATTCACACCCATTCGTCGCCGTGTTGCACGCTCTCTCTCTCTCTCTGTAATCTGGCCACAGTCTGGTGTCGATGGCCTCTGTCCATTCGATTACCTCGTACCAGCCGACAGTGGAAAAACAGCCGTCCTTTCGCACCGATGAGGGCGCTCTCGTTTGCATAGAAACCATTTTTGTCACAACTGCATCGGATCGCAAACATCCGCTGCATTTATGCGTGTGTAGAGACAAAAGCTCGGTGGCTTAAAAGGCTTTTTTTGCTACCTCTATCCTCGCACGCTACATGGCCGAACCTATATAACTCAGCCCATTTGCTTTGCATTTGCTGAGCTCATGGCAAATGATTCGAAAGTTTGTTGAATTTCCCACCGCCACTAAATGATAATGTGTCGCCTCATTTCGCATCTTTTTTTCCTATCACACATCTCCTCCAGTCACCCGGGGGCCTTTTCGTTGAATACTCATCGTCCATGGCATCTAGCTGAAATCAATATTGGAAATGCCGGCAGTTCGTGCAGTTCGCCCGCCCCCTCATTTGTATGCGCTTCGGGTGCGCAGCGCAGTGTGCTGGTGGGAAACGAGAAACCTAGCTGCACTAATCCTCCCCCTACTTGGGGGTTATTGTGGGTGGTGTTCGATGCAGCCAGGAGATAGATAAACTCTTGTTTTGATGCGCAACCGGAAAATAGGCTGCATTGATATGTTATCGATCGTGGCATACACACACCGGGGTACGCGCTCTACGCTCTCGCATGGGAGCTAAATTTATTCACACACTAAACGATAACAGAACGGTTCAGTCTCAGGCAAATGATGGTGAAAATAAATCAGAATCATTTCTGGAATCGAACCATCGTTTTTGCTGTTGTTTGTGTATGGAGCTAGGATCAAATTGATTTAATTTGTGGTATTAACATTTAAAATTGGGTTCAAAATAACATGCTTAACATATTAGCAACACCTCACAACAACTGGGATTCAGTATTGATCTTGTCATGTGGGACTATTTTTTCACTTTAATTTCAGGCGCGCTTGACTTTGATTATTAGACAGCTTTTAGACCCAAATTTTGATTATTGTTATTACTTTCAGTAAGCGAATTTTGACTATTTCTTTAAGCTGAAATAGCTGGAATGGTAAGAATATTTCAGTGCAAAACTATCGGACTGGAAAAGTCTATATTCATACTATTATCTTTTGCACAGGATGATGCTGTTGAACGGTCAAATCAGGTGTCAATTGACACTTTTGCAACTTTGGGCTCCGATAACTTGAAAACGGTTAGATCTATCGACAGTTTGTACCTGAAGAAATTATATTTTTGCAAAGCATGTTTCAACAATTTTCAAAACAAAATAAAGTCCGTAATTGTTTTAATATAACTCGTTACTCCTGACGTGCAAATTTTGTGTCAATCGACAACAAGAATGCTATTTTGGCATTTGGTTTGGTTGGAAAATTCACCAATTGTGCGCTAACTATTCTAGTATTCTATTGTAATCCTTTTTGTATGTAATCCTAACCCTGCTCGTTTCTTTTCCTGGCCTCCGCAAGTAAAAATCCACCTGTTGCGCTAGTTGTGTACCCCTGCCGACGAGCAGCAGCAACGAAAGGTGGAAGAGTTGATGCTCCCTGACTGTCAGTGAAGAAGTGACGTTTACCAATGCATGCTTGGGAAGCATAAAGGAATTGCGAGTCTTGAAGCAGTTACGAACCAGAACAGAGCTGTTTTGCGTTTACTAATTACTAATCGAACTTTGATCGAAAGAAACACCACCCTTACCTCAAACACTATGAGTTAGCCTTTTTCGAGCCCACCAAATTGACACCAAGTTTGCACGTTACGAGTATTCGATCTATTTGACTGTTATATGCCTATTACACATCGTGTTTTTGGATGGAATATTAGTGTTAACTTGCCGCGATAGTGTTAACTTGCCTGTCCCATTGCCTGTCCCATTGTCGCTTGTCCCATTAGTGTTAACTTGAAAGTTAATCTTTAAAATAATCTCAAAAAGTTTATAAGTTAATCTCAAAAATCTTTTGAAAGTTAAAAAATGACTATGAATTTAATATAGTTCAACTGAGTTATTATTCCTCACTTTAATAACACGCTAACAAGATACAAGATAGGAAGAAAAGCGACAAAATATCAAAAACACAACCTAATATTGCAAAATCGACATAGGAATATAACATAGCTTGCACAATTTCAAAAATTTTCGCTTTTTTTTTCGCTACAAAAAATCGGTGAGCAATATGAGCTGGAATGATAGTTTAACATGTTACCCAACCGATATCGTTCAGTCTCAACAAAAACCTTGAAAAAGTAAAATTGAAAAACTGCCCAAATGATCGACTTAGTGTTTACATAAAATTATTACACTCCGTAATGTAACTATACGCCCACCTGTATTTTTTTGGGAATAGAACCAAAACTTGAAGAAATAGATGAAAATGGTGTTCTACTAAGTTGTAGATAATATTTATATATATATATATTAATATAATATTATCTTAACGAACTTTAAAACGATTATTTGTATCGAAAAAAAAACAAATTTTCGTAAGTGAGCGTATAGTTATGTTACAGGGAGTAATTTTGAAGGTGGTGAAAAAATAGTAACAGTGTGTGTAAAAATGTGAGAAAAATCATCAAAAAATCATCTACAACTTAATAAAACATCATTTTCATCTATCTGTTCAAATTCCGGTTGAAAAAAAAACAGGTGGGTATATAGTTACGTTACGGAGTGTATTACTATCTCAAGTCGCTCCAATAATCCAATAATCCAGATAATCAGCACAAAATATCTAATTCACCACCAATCTTAAGAAATCAATATTAATACAATATTTAAAAAAAACACTGATCAAATTATATCGCTTCTTAAAAGCATAAGAAGTACATTGGATTAATACCTTATTGCAGCTATTGGAAGAAATAATGTTGAAAAAGATATACAAACAAATCCTCCAACGAGGAACTACCTTATGTACTCTAGGTTTGTGAAGCTTGTAATGACTCGTGGGATAGCATATTCATTATACATCAATTATTATAGTTTGAATATGGTATGCCAATATATGGTATGCCAAATGTATGCCTCAAATTTCTTTCTGAAAACGTTCAGTGTTGCAAATGAGTACAATGTTCACACAATACTCAATGGTAATCACAATTACACTCTGTTTTTTATATACGGGATATTATTTTGTTGTCGGTTCCCAACGAGATCTGGTTCGAGAAACGATGATGATAATTAACCTTACGCCAAAGCAAAATTATATTCACCATTACTCTGCAATATTTTTGACGCTTCCAATTATTGGGGCATCGATCCGTAGAGGCTGCAAACGTTTGAAGCCAGCGTCATAAATTGGCTGTGAATATTTAAAATCCAATTCAGCTCCATTTCACGACCGCTCCCCGCTCCATTCCCAGAGCGCGCCAATCGTGTCGATTATTGGAAAGCGATGAAATCATACGAGGGAAACCCAAACACGCGGACAACAACTTTACTTACATCACACTCCGCCCGCCGCGCGCGCGCTCTCGACACCTCCGGAATCGCCATGAAACATTATTATTAAAATGTAAATAAATTTTGCCCGTTCAATAGCTGGGACGTCAATTCAGCTCGGTGGAGGCACGCTTACGCTCCGCTGGAAGGTTTCCACAAATAAAAGAAAAATCGATTAAAGCGTCACACAATACCCAAATACCAAAACGACAGAAAACATTCGACCGTAAACAGCACCGCACTGGATCGTCCCCTGCTGGTTCGACTCCTGCATTCTCCCAGCTGCAACGCTTAAAACATTCATCGTTGTCAACTTGACAAATATGCTGACTGCATTGATTTTCACGGGCACGGCGCGTATGCAAGCGCAGGACAAACAATTGCAAACAGTAGCTACAGCGATCGGCAGAGAGAGAGAGAGAGAAAAGAATCGCCCCACTCATCAGTGAGCACATATCATGGTTGTATGTGCAGCGCCTTTGTGCGATGATGTTTGTGCATTTCGCCGCCTTGCATACGCACAGGTTCCCGACTAGCTCAGCAGCACCCGGGGTTTGGCTCAATTAGGCAGATGTTCGCATTTGAAAAATGGTTTCATTAAGCCGGTAGCGCTCGGCGAACGCAAGGCGAGAAGTGTTTGTTAGGCCGAACAACTGTTCAATCAACTCATGAGTAGTTACTATTCATTTGGTTATTCTATGCAGTTGCAGTTCCGTTTGAATGCGAGATATGACAACATATGCACATTGACTATTAGCACGTGGGTTTTTTTTTCGCGAGAAGAATCCAGCGAAATGTATTCTCACGTTTTGCTGGTCCTTCGAACCGGATGAAACATCATTGGTAGTGGCCATATTTGTGTCCGCTTTGTTACAGGTTTGTTTTTGACTTAAAGGAAGTCATGTATGCCTTTAAAACTCTAAATCATTACATATTATACAAAAAACATGTAAATAATCTACATTCGTACAGCGAATTTTGAAGATTCAACCATCTCAGGCTTACCACCGCGCCACTTCTGTTTATATGGACGACCTTAATGACGACCTAAAGTTAATCGAACAACAATCTTCCTGAGCATCTTCCTCTCGAACGCGACTAAGGCTGTCATCAGATTTAGACAGGGTTCGTGTCTCAGAGGCATGTTGGAACTAGTGATGTGCAAATCCGATCCCACGTGGAATTCGATTCCTCCGATCCGATCCTAGCTGGGATCGATCCTCCGAATCCGATCCGATTCCGAATGTTTTTGCCAAGGGGGGGGGGGGGGGGGTTAAGCCTCTCCCCGTCTATCTATATTGGAGATGGCAACTTTATGCTCATTACTAATTGTTGTTGACGGGGGGCGGGGTGGTAGGCCTCTCCTTGTCTTATTGGAGTTCGAGGAACTTGATAAGGGGGGTTCAATCTGCTCCGGTTCAATTACACCGTTCTAAATCTTCATAGTTGTTTTAGAACGCAGTCAGATCACACACTTACGTTCCCGAGGAATCCGAACCCTGATGATTCGAGGTCCAAAAGGTCCCAATCCTTGATTCTAAACCTGACAAAACCAGATCCCGAGAAATCCGGGTTCGAATCCCGGATTCCCTACATCCACATCCCGGATAGAATCCGGATTCCGAATCTCGGATAGAATCCCGTATAGAATCCGGATTCCGAATCCGGAATAGATCCCGGATAGAATCCGGATTCCGAATCCCGGATAGATCCCGGATAGATCCCGGATAGAACCCCGGATAGAATCCCGAATAGAATCCCGGATGAAATCCGGATTCCGAATCCCGAATAGATCCCGTATAGAATCCGGATTCCGAATCCCGAATAGATCCCGGATAGAATCCGGATACCGAATCCCGGATAGATCCCGGATAGATCCCGGATAGAACCCCGGATAGAATCCCGGATAGAACCCCGGATAGAATCCCGGATAGAATCCGGATTCCGAATCCCGGATAGATTCCGGATTCCGAATCCTGGATAGAATCCGGATTCCGAATCCTGGATAGAATCCGGATTCCGAATCCCGGATAGAATCCGGATTCCGAATCCCGGATAGAATCCGGATTCCGAATCCCGGATAGAATCCGGATTCCGAATCCCGGATAGAATCCAGGTTCCGAATCCCGGATAGAATCCGGATTCCAAATCCCGGATAGAATCCGGATTCCAAATCCGGGATTCCGTATCCCGAATACCGGATAGAATCCGGATTGCTCCGATCAAGGATAGGGATCTGGGATTCGATCCGGATTCCATTTCCCATCACTAGTTGGAAATATGTAGAGTATTTGAATGCTGGGATTATATAGTCCCAGCGTCGTCCGGATGTTCGTTCTGTATTACTTCTCTCATTTGTTAGTGCATAGAATCAGGACTTCTTTTCTATATATACTTTTCTAGCTTTGAAAAAAGGAGCAGAAGAAGTAACACGCAAGGATTTACCCAGAACGACCATCCCAGTATCGTTTGGCTCCACAAATATGTGTAAACTTTCGTGACCTGTTCGATTTAAACACCCACCATTAGGAACAATAAAAACATAATCCAACAGCAATGTCCCTGTACCTTCCGGAGTGTAAATAAACTGGTCTGTAATTACGAGTGAAAAACATATTTCAGCCCCATCACTCTATAATCCAATTTTAGCTCACAATCGTTTATTTCCATTAACCCAGCCTTACCCAGAAGACCACCATCACATGGACGTTCCGGGTCCTTGATGCGGGACAAATTATGAGTTGTTTTAATGGCATGACATTTTTTCTGCACACTCTCACACTTCTGCTTACACCAGCGAGCTATGCAAATAATTTGCAGAAATCAGCATTTTTGCCGTTGCTCTCCCGCCCAACATATGGCGTGTCAAATTAATTTTACACTACCCATAAGTCATGATCACCCGGCACGGCCAAGCATGGTTGCATCGGCAAACGCGGGCAATTTCGCGCATGGTCGCATTCGAATGGAAGCGATTATTTTCCTAAAGCACTGGTGAGGAGTTTTGTTTTTGCATTAAAAACTGTGCGGTTATGTGTTTCAGTTTCAGGCAAGTTCATAAATAAGTACGCTGGTGATGCTTGTGTACAAGAACATGTGCTAGGGTTGAGATATGCTTGATTGGAGCAAGATTGAGTTTTTGGAATGATAAATCAAGCATTAATAAAAAAAAAACAAACGATCAATACGCATGTAAACAAAACTATAAAAGGAACGAATGGGTAATGTCCTTGTAATGCTATACTCAACATCGCGACCGCGCACTTCAAACAGACTGCTGTTCAACATGGCTATATGTCTACATGGCCACAGCATCAAAAGGGTAACGTGGAGGAATAGAAAAACACCACCCATGACCCTAAACAACGGCAGCAATCGCTCAGGGACATTGTCTAATAAATTAGTCAACCTGTTTTTTGTTTGTTCGTTCCTTCTCTTCTCGCTAACCATCCCGTGTGACGAATCGGTTGATGATTTGAAGCGATTGATTAATTTCTCCACCGGCCAGTAACTGCCGCAATTGCTACGGAGCACTAGAGCTCGCACACACACACACACACGCGCGCGTACATCGCCCGACAAACAACCCGTTTAGTGCTCAGCCAATCGTGACGATCACGGTCGCGACGACCGTCACATGATGGAAAACACGCAAGGCATTCATCTCCCGAGACGCACAACATCGGCTACACCGTTGATCGTTTTTTACATCCCAACCGCAATGTGATAATTGCTAACAAGCACTGTCCGATAACTGACACTTGGAGGGGGGTTTGTCTCCAGTGGTTGTTTTGCGATTTCTTTGAGCTGCGTGACACGATTGGGGTGGATCACTTTTTTAACAGCCTTTATTCTCTACGATATAGAATAGACAAATCAGCTTCGAACAAACATTTTTGGTTTTTGTGAAATATGACCAAATATTCTGGGGCAACTAGAATATTTATTTAGACACTTTGAACCTAGAACTTAGAACCTCTGTTGAACCTATATGTTGTGGTTATTTTGCATTAACGAAATGGAACAAAGGTTTCTATTGCTTGCTGAGAGGACTTCAACAGTCTTAAGATTAATCATTGAGATGTCCAATAAAATAACCATACATATATCAGAAGCTAAATTTCAATTTTAAATTTTTCCTATATTACCTATACTCCTGAGTAATTTCTGAGAGTAATTTCAAACATTTTTTTATGAAGTATAGCAAAATTAGCACAAACATTTATTAAGAAATACATCGACCAACATGAAATTTTGGAAGATTTTATGCAGGATAGTGATGTGTCTTATGAATCTTTCGGCGGGGTTTAGATTCATGAATCTTTCATTTAGGATTCATTCAGATTCATTCGTGAATTTTTCGAATCTTTGAATCTCACGAATCTCATGATTCTCTGAAGATGCATGAATCTCTAAAGATTCATAGATCGCGTACATGATCTAACGCGTGCGACAATACGAAGCCCACGTTTATAGGACAATACGACAGTAAACGAAAAAAAATTCTCGTCAAAGTCAAAAGACTGGTCATGAGCCTGTAGCCTGTAGCCCTTGACCGATGTGTGAACCAGCTGATCGTACTTGGAGACACTATCCAGCTGGATGCATTTTCACATGCCGAACAGTACCGGACGAGTTTGATTTGTGTGAGATATTATTTTTTCTTTATCTCGGCCAAATGCGAGGTGGTACGAAATAGCAAACGAGTGATTCATGAATCTTTGTTTCGAAGCTTCTTATTCATTCAATTATTTCAAAGATTCATTCAGATTCATGAATCTTTCATTTACGATTCATTCAGATTCATTCATGAATCTTTCGAATCTCTGAAATCGCTTACATGACGTAACGCGTGCACCCAATACGAAGCCCACGGTTATAGGACAATACGACAGTAAACGAAACAATTTTCTCGAAAGACTGGCCATGAGCCGTTACTGTAGCCCTGGACCGATGTGTGAACCTGCTGTCCAGCTGATCGTACTTGCGAACACTATAAAGCTGGATGCATTTTCACATGCAGAACAGTACTGGACGAGTTTGATAACTATTTCTTCAGCTCGGTCAAACGCAAGGTCGTATGAAAAAGCAAACGAGTGATTCATGAATCTTTGTTTCAAAGCTTCAGATTCATTCAATTATTTCAAAGATTCATTCAGATTCATGAATCTGATTCTCTGTTACCCAACACTAATACAGAACCGATTAGGTATTCCAAAAGCGCATTGAAGAGCTATTCTGTCATCCATTGTAATCCAGAAAAGACGTGTAGACATTCGCACCCTCTACAAGAGTACTCAAGCTTTCCAAGGTCAAAAGCGACAGCGGACAGTTAAAAAAAGCAATTAAAAAAATCCAACACAGAACCTCCGGTATCACGTAACACCGCGATCCATTCCACGGGAATCACGGAATGTGGATGGAATTTCAAAACCACCATACTCACACACATATCCGATATCGCAGTGCACAATATCCGTTGCCCTAATTACTTTCGGCATGCAAAATTGCCCTGTGGACGAGATTATTGTTCTAAGCGCTGCCCCAACGACAACGATCGCGACCGAAACCCAATCGGGTATGGAGGAATGTTAAAATTTCCTCACGCAGCACACGAAAACACGGCCGACGGGACGGCTCGTGTAGCTCAACACACACGAGCGCACATCCTATCCCGGCCAAAGTCGTGGCGGGAGACGGCAGTGCACCGTCGTGGCGCAGTAGCACACCGTTCGTCCGACACGTTCCAGTTGGAAATGGTTGTCAATCGCGATGGAAATGTTAAAATAGCTATGGTCACAATGCAAAAAAAAATGTGCAGAAGCAGTGTGCAGAGTAATGAGATCTGGATCAATTCGATTGGCCTTTGAATGGTTGGTAACACGAACCACAATTAGTAGTAAAAACGGCCATTAGATATGGGAAGCGTGATTGTTGCAATTTCTGAAAACAAACCTTTGAAGCATGCCTAATGATTTAGATAGAAAAATTTGATAAATGATGATTTTGCTAAATCACACCAAAAAACTACTGCTTGCAAACTTATTTGAACTCTTTTTTTGATTCGTAAGAAACCCGGAAGGGAGGTCACAGTTTCTCGCATCCTTTTGCCGGTTTGTCCGGAGTTCCCCAAAGGTAGCATTGCCAGTCCTTTATTGTTCGTATTGTTTATAAACGATTGTACTTTTTCCCTTCCTCCAGATGGTTTTCTTCTTTATGCAGACGACCGGAAAATCTGTCTTCCAATTTCTTCTTCTATTGATTGTCGCCTCCTCCAAACTACCTTAGACTCCGTTTCTAACTGGTGCCACTCCACTGGGCTCCAGTTGTGCCCCACCCTAAATGTTCTGTGATTTCGTTCGGTCGCTCTTCCTGCAAGATCCAATGGGATTATTCCATTTGTGGCACCAAGCTAAACCGCCTGTCTTCCATCAACGACCTTAGTCTTTGGCTTGACCATCACCTGACATGCAGTGATCACGTCGATAACTAGCAAGGCTAATAAGTCCTTAGGTCTTATCATAAGAATAGCCTCCGACATCCGTGATCCTCTATGCCTCAAATCTTTGTTCTGCTGTTGAGTGCGATCCATTCTGGAGCATGCTTATGTTATCTGGACTCCCTCGGGCATAACTGCTATGGAGAGACTCGAGAGAGTGCAACGAAAGTTCACCCGTGTTCATCGTTTTCGCTCAGGCTCTCAGACTACACTTCTCTCTTACGCAGTTCGTTGCAGCTTCTGGGGCTTGAACCTACAAAAACAAGACATTTTATAAACCAAGCTACCTTTGACGCCGGTCTCCTTTCACACTCTCTCAATCCCACTATATGCTCCCTCGCGTCATCTACGTGACAAACCCCCTCTCGATATCCCTATCCGCCGTTCCAGCTTTGGGTATGATCCTTTCCTAAGAGCGCTTTCGGCATTTAACGATTCTTATAGTCTGTTCGATTATAATATTTCCACATCCCTATTTCGTCACCGTCATCGTAACCACACCATCTCCTAATCCCTCGCTGTCGCTTTATAGTTTGTAAGGTTTATTGTTCTAAAATCTGAGTAGCGACGTGCGTTTGGAACCGAATTAACCCTTTTCTGATTCCGTTTCCGGAACCGATAACGGAGCCAGGTTCGGAGTCGATTCCGGGGCTAGGTACAGAATAGGTTCCCGTGTTAGGAGCTATGTTCGGAATCGGAATCGGTTCAGGGGAGTTATGTTCGGAATCGAAACCGGTGCTAGAGGTAGCTTCTAAATCGGAAACGACATCGCAATCGGAGCCGGAAGCGATCATTGAGAGGTCATTGGTGGTTAAGATGGTCTCGGTATACCCAGTATAGGACGGTAGTTTCAGTTCAGACGTTCCATCGATGTCTTCTCTTGAGGAAAGCTCGTGCAATTCAATCGTATACAAGCTATCTACATAAGAGCAGATCCAAAATCTAGATGCATTCAGAGCCTTCTCGCCATCTAACTAAGCTTGAAGTACATATTTTTTAAAACCATGCAGGTATATAACATTTATCCAACAGATGGACATTTTAAATGAAACCCACTAATGGTAAACAATTACCTTACTATATCAGAGCTTTTCGTGCGGTCCTCATTGTTTTCAACGAACAACGTTTGTGAAAAATATTAACTTTAACTAATTATTGGAAATAACTAATCTAATTAACCATTTTCGCTGGTCAACTTTCAGTCAATTGCGTGTTAAACCAGAACCTGTTTACATATCAGCCACCTCCATTAGTTTTCACATTACGCCAATGCAGCCATACGATTCTGCACTGCAAAATGCACTCCCCTGCATTCCACTTCCACGCAGACACTGAAGCTTTTGTACTCTCGCTTTTTTTTAATAATGCACCATTGTGTGCCTCATCCGCACATCCCGCATTCCCCCTCTTTTTGTCTCGTTTCTGGCCGTGCAAATTAGTTCCACTCGTAATGTCTCTGTCATAGCTGCTTCCGAACGTGCGTGTTCTGTCGCCGTGCTTTAATTCGACGCTGCATTATCAATCCCCGTCCCCTACTACCCCACCACGTGTCCGGGCGATACATCATTAGCTCGTCATCGCACCCAACCGAAATTCCGCGCCGTCACCCGCCAGCCACTCCCGCCTGTGGGCAGCCGGGAACTAATTGTGTAATTATTTATAAATTTTGCGATTTCCGCTGGTTCTCGCGGTGGTACCGATGCTTTCGATCCAACCACCAGCACACATCAAGAGGTGCGTCGGTTTACCGTGCTCGCTGCTTTCCCCGCGTGGTGCGTTTAAATACACATCCAATCGGTTGTGCGCCATACACACACCGCACCTGGTGGAGCTAAGCGCACGGACTGGGCATTCCTAGCTGGCCCCGTTCGGGGGTGGGTGGGTTAGCCGCTAAATGGCGACCGACGAATACGCGGGCGTCTGGGTCGTGCATTGTAACAACGATGACAGTTGCGGTTTGGCGATGACACGACGGTGGTGGTGATTATGCTCGGATACATTGAGCCTATCGGGCATCGAGACGCAACCCAACATTTGGCCAGAGGTTTTGATGGGTTTTCTGCATCAAGCGGGGGAAGCTGTTCCGTCAGCCTGCGTGGGGAGAATTTTGATCATTAAATACTGTCTGGTGGTGTTTGCTTACAGCTAGTGACAATAACAATCTCAGTCGAATAGGATTAAACCATAATAACAGTAATCTTAAGCAATTAAATGGGGCTGGAAGGACTCTCTTTCAGAGAACGATATACTGATAGTCTCTATACCCCAAACATCCTTAAAAGCGTACTATAAAATAGCAGATACACCGTTTGCCATTATCTATCATATTTGCCATTATCATACCGTTTGCCATTATCACCGGTTTAATCATATTTCAGGCTATGTTACTAGAACGAATTGACGACTAGCTTCTGAGCTGACGACTATTTTTTCCGAATTCGTTCGACTTGTTGCGTGTAGTGGTGTAGTGGAAGCGGCGCCGGTCTTCATACGGCAGGACCTGCGCCACAATTCCATCAAGATCATCAGCTGTGGGGGTACAAATCAGTCTAGTCTAGCCGTTCAATGGCAGGCATTACGCCTAAGAAGGAGAGCTCTTCATTTGGACTGACTGAATGCTGAAAATGATCCGAGTAAGACCAATTGCGGAGTAAATTGCGTTTGAACCTAAAACCAAAAAATAAATAAAACAACGATTACTTAATATTTTTATTTCTACATGGTTTCTACATGGGAACACTGTAAATTATCTTTATAAGAAAGTCACACATTGCCGATTTCAAACCGAGAACTAAGCTTATTCTAACTAGCTCTTGCGCTTCCGCGGGCACCTACATAAAGAAACCCCCTTTGCGCAAACGAACGCCGTGAGTCATCTCACGGATGAATTAGCCAGCCCCAGCACCCATCTGGCTCGCGTGTTTCATGAATTAACTTGCGGAAACCACTTGGCACGATCGGATGCCTTCTGTTTCAACACAATCCGCGACCGTCCTATTGTTTACGGGACGCTAACCGACAATTACACAAACACATGTTCGATGCAGGCCACCTACTAATTCACTAGACACTATAAATAAATGTCCCGTTCGCTATCATCGCGCTAGCGCGAGGGTGTGCATCATCGTCGTGCTTCTGTCTCAGCCCCCGTACATTCTCAACATGATCACATAGCGCAAATCTCGAAAAGTTCAAACAATATTACATGTTGCGTGAACTTCATTCCGCTGACCTTCTTCTCGCGAATGTATACGAATGATTTGCGTAGGATTGCATCACGCATTGCATTACTTTCCTCAAACTGGGGTGAATCTATGATCGATGCAACAAGCGGGCAGCGGTAGCTGCAGTTACATTCCTTCACACAGATACAACAACAAAAAAACACGAAACCAAACCATCGATACGGGTTCACCTGTAATAGCGATGTAAAGCACGCGTAATCTTTGCCGTGCCGTTTGTTCGCTTCAGTTCGGTTTGCTTTCGCTCGCGATCGTAACAACAATTACCGCCTCGCGGTGCGGGTTATTCCATTTCCATCAAATGCAGCGAAATGGCAGCGTGTAATCGGGCATGACAAGATGCTACGGGGCTAGTGGGTCTTGCATACGATCACATGGTGCCGCTGGCCGTTATCATCGGGAATCGTGGCTCGTCCACCGTTTGTTGACGTAATCGATCAGCTGTGAGTATCGATCGACAACGCGCATAAATGCTCCCCCGTCATCCGCGTACCGGTGAACTCTGCTGGTGAAGCTCAGTCGTATCGTTTAGCGCAAATTATCTGGTCTAATGCTGAAGCTACCGGGCGATAAACTACGATCGTTTGATTTTGTAGTCTTCGAACCTTTTTCTTCAGATAAGAAAACGTGTTCGAGATGCGCTAGTGTTCATAAAACGTTGACTCGAACAGGTAAGGCTGGTGATGAAAACATCCTATGCCAGCAAATATTTTCGTTTCGCCCATCTGATCATTTTTTCCGTATTTACTACTGTCATTCACACCTCGAGCTAAGGAAGCTGAGGTATCATACAAGACATAAATACGTTGGTGTCAAAGATTTGATTCAGAACCAGCTAGTTTTTATACTTTTAGAGTAATTCTACTATAAACATTTGACGTACATATGATTTACTTCATTGTTTAAAAAATATTAGTTAAAAAAACTTGTTTCCAGGACAATTAATTCAAGCTACCAATAGTTACCTACTGTTTAATTTTACAAAAAGTTTATTATTCTATTTTATAATCGTAACGCGGAGATTAAATCTTGAGACCTAACCCTAATAATAAGTAGTTCCAGCTGAATGTAAACAAAATCTTATAAGGAACTAGATTAAGTACATCAATTATGGGGCTAAGAACCAAAGCTACTCACCAAAAAACATAAGCAAACATTTTTACTGCAAGCCATACAGTAATCTAGTCTCAGCTAAACTTTATAATTTTAAAATAGTTTTAGTTTTCACGACTCTTAAGACTCTTAAGGACAGAAAAAGCAAACAAAGATTTGAATATACTGATATGCGTCTGATGATATGCGTTGATGTCTGAGATGATTTAGTAATGCCTAATTGGATCAGGATCTGACTCTAAGAATCGTTCCATTGTCAACTGAATTCGGATACGACCAAAATTTTGGTATCACCCAGCTTCGAATCCAGGATTTGTATGAACATTCATTGGAATGCATATCCGATAAGATTTGAATTTACGAAGGATCCGGATCGGATTCGGAGGATTAACAACAAGACAGTGCCGTATCGGTCGGTTAAAATATCTGATTAGCACCATTTTGCGAACACCGCTCCGGACAATGACAGGTTTAGATCACGTGTTTCTTATCTTGCGTTCGGCTCACGTGCCTTTTCGCTGACGACCGCTGTATATGAATAACTTATGTTTGGGCTTACCTTTCCACCGCGAAAACGCCTCCACGCGCTACAGAACGATGATCTTAAACAGGTGCGCGCGTTGATCGACCGAGATGAAACCGTGCCTTTGCCGCAAACGCACTAAATGTGGCTCAATCGAATCACTGCTCAGTGTGTAATAGACACTCTCGATTACAAATCGGTGCGATGGTTTCACTCACTGCACGAGCCGACGGCAATTGATCACATCGGGAACCGGAGCACATTTCGCCATTCAAGCACGGTGGAAGCAACACCATGTAGAGCGATCGCTGGATGCTTCAGTTAACTGGAAGAAAAACGTAAAATTAACACAAGAAACTGGTTTTACGGTTTCGTTTGGACAGCAAAAGGGGGCCGAGCTGTATGGTAGTTAACACTGGCATTGAATCGGGTACCGAATCCGTGGAGGTTGACACACCCGGACGGATCGGTGGTTCCAAAACTGACTGAGAGAGCATGGCGTGGATTTGTTTTTTTCCTTCTTTTGTTTTCGTTGCGTCACAAGCGCGTTCCGTTTCACTTTGCGCACTTCCGAGTCGTACTTTGTCGTGTGTTTATTTTACGCAAGGTATAACCGCACTTTTGGTTTAATATTCTTCTCGCGTTCGAATTTCTTTCAATTTCTGCACGGGTTTTACAAGACATAAGATCAATACGCACTTTCCTTTCTTGTAGAACTTGTCTCCTTTTTGTCATTCCTATCTCATGGAGAAGATGCACATAGCAAAAAAATTGAGAAAGATAACTTTTTGTCTTCGTCTCCGTGATAATATTATGTGCAATTTGCAGCTACGGCCAGATAAACAAGCCCACGATGTCGCGCATCAATAGCACTCCCAAGCTCCCCCCCGGACTCTGCTGGTGTGCGCGGCCGTGGAATCGTTTATCAAACCAACCCGCACACGCACACAGACGGACGGGTCCCGTGAATGCGGTCGCGTCACCAGCGAAAATGGTGCGTGAAAGGGATGAGATGGTGGTGCGCCAAAGAAAACATTCACTCGAAGAACGGGGCATAAACATTGGACAAACCGTCGATAGAAAGCCAGCGCGAAAGGGAATGGCGCTTACGAGGGAACGAGAAAGGAAGACGACGGTGAGATCGCGAAGACAGGGGCGAATATCAGCCCCAGCCGCCTTGGATACACGCGTTTGTTGTTGCTGTTGTGTTGCTCACAATGACCCTCTCTAATGGAGGATGACAGAGACACCGTATCAAACGATGGAAACAATAGATCGATCACGTACACACTTCGCACCGTATCTTTGCGCACTCGTTGCATGTTATCTGCCTGACGCACTGATAACTGATAACGCCTGTGGCACGACCACTTTTTACACCCAAACACACACGCACGCGCAAACAAACACCACGAAACTGCCCGGTTTGTCCCCGCATCAAACGCATCAATACCACGAACCTAGCGGAAGGCGTTTCGTGCGCGACTCGCCACGACACAGCACACGGCGCAGAGTTTGGGTCACGCGGTTCTAACCATGTTTTCGTGGTTGTGATTGAAGCGGCGGAGAGCTGCGGGTAGCAGCGAAGAGTCATCACGCGATGGCTCACTTACAAACAATCTCCGGACAGAGCGACGGCGGCCCCGGCAGCGCGGCGGCACGGACGAGGTGGTAAAACAATCCGCGAACCCGAACACGCTGCGAAGCTTGCGAGCACCGAAACAACAATGAGAGAGGCAGCCGGGGTACGCGAGAGACCGTGCGATCCTAAAGCCCCGATACACCATGCGCTGCGCGTTGCAGCGGGCGCTGCCGTTCGGAGCCGTCTACGATCGAAGCGGATGGATGAGTTAAGCCACGATTAGACCGTTCGCTGTAAGTCGTATGGCGTTTTTTTTATTGATAGTTCTTTTTATTAATTATGCGAGATAAATGGGGCTTTCATATTCTATTTGACATTCTAGAGAATTCACCCGAATGGTAATTTAATTCATTTTGCTACCTTATGCAACGATGGATTCGAGATCGAGTTACCATCGACTAATTTGAGTCGATGGAAGCTATACTTGGTGTCATATACCTCAAACCGATTGTCGAATTCGACAGATTTTCTGTTGAAAAGTTGTCGGAAAAAATGTTTTATAAATTGTATCGTTTTAAGATGTCTATGTTTGTTCCTGAACGACATTAAGACATATATTATTGCTTCGAAAGCATTGTTATCGTTTATCGTTTATAAGGTTTGAATAATAGTCTGACTGCTGTTAAACTTTTGCGTTCGCCCGGGATATCATTAGTGGTTTTTGTAGTTAGACGCTGAAACGAAACGTGACGTAAGTAATTGAATAGTTATCCATATGCTGATTTCTAATGTAGAAAAAAAAGAATGGATCCTGATTGGATTACGCGAGAGGGTTCATAGGATGAGCATTCGGTAAAATTGAAGCCCTAGTATTTGTGTAAGAGTTAACCGTCGAAACTATACTAATTTGTTCACTCTATTTTGTCACGCATTAGTTATGAAATATCAATGCAGTATTCGGAGCAGATAAGAGCATCATTATATAAAATTCCTTATTCTCAAGAATCTTCATAAGAGTAGTGTATGCATACTCTTCATAGGTGTTATACAGTAACAAACCCCAGCCCTCACTTGCAGCGAGAAGCATTACGCATGTTGCAGCGGGTGGTGTGATCGTGGCTTTAGAATAAGAGAAAAACAAGATCGCGAGCGAACAACAGGTACGCACTGTTTCTTACGACCATCGGACAGAGCGGGTTGGCATGCTATTCCGCTCTCACCGCATCTCTGCTCACCTCTCTCATCGATGCTCTTTCTCAACGCCTCGCATCATCTCTCTCGCAACATCTCCGCACAGAGAAACCGGCCGCGGATCGCGCGATCTTCCCGCGAAAAGGTCTAAATGTCGGTTTTCCCGCGGAATCGAACGCGTCTTGGTACCAACGATTGAGTGAGTAAGTAATGATTGTAAAAACGATTCACGTGAACTTCGTATATGGATTTGCACGGTAATGAGAAAGTCCATTAATGGAATGGAACGGCGAAAGACAAAATGACGTTTGCATTTAAGTGACCAACGAAACCACGTGGTTTTGTGCTAAAATAACAGACGAAGCGACTACACGCTCCTTACATATCTGACAAACTCAAATTTAGACCGGTACGCACACACCATGCATTTTTACAATCGAATTGCTTAATTGAAGAACGAAAATAACACCTTCAACACCTCCAATCTTCACCCATTGTATGATGCCCGCTTATCATATCACACAAACACACAATCGGTCAAACCACTCGACGCGCAACTCGCTTCACTCGCCTCAAATCATCGCGCCGGATGCAAACAGCACAAAACCCCATCCTATCATCCACCTCGGCATGGCGGGCCAGTGCAATCGTTCCGCACATCGTTTAAACGTCATCATCGTGAAGTACGCGAAAGTCAACAGCTTTCGCGTATGGACCCTAATCCCTGTACCGATACTTGAAGTCAGTCGGCGAATGTTGCCGTGGATCGTTCAATTTGAAATGCACGGTGCACAGAAGCCAGCGCGCACACTGCATTCGCTGGATGGAACGCTCGCCAGGTCTTTCAGGTGACGGAAAATGATCGAAAATCGATTAACCTTCCATGGGAAGGGACGGGGTTTCGCCGGGTGCCCACTCGTCCGTTGTTTCAGACGCTATCTCTATATCGGACGAATGATAAGAGCGGTGTGCTCAGTTGCTTGTCTGCAATCACTAACTGGTCCAAGTGGATGGATTCGATCGATTCGACAACAATCCCCCCATCCGGGGTCCGGGCTAGACGACGGAACGAGTGTGGGCCCAACCTCGATGGAACGCCTTCCGGTTCGGCTATCAGTGCGGTTGGTTTGGTCGCCGTTTACGGTACGCTCGTCCAGTGCAGGTCCGGTCATCAAAAACAAACGCCAAAAACGACCCATTTTGGGTGCTGCAAATGAAGGTGCAGGTGATGAGTGGTGCATATTGTGTTGCCATAAACCTTCCGTCCGAAAGTGATCGGATCATAAAAAAATCAGAAAATAAATCAATCAATACGGATTTATCCCAGGACGCTCGCACCGTTGATTGCATTTCTATTGCGAATCTGCCGGACATGTGCGGGCATTGAAGTGACAATTACAGTGGAAATTACTTGTTAAACAGTGCGGTGCTAATAGGAAACAAAAAAAAAACGACAACAACACACCAAGTGTTCCAAGCGTACGTGGTCATCGGAGGAGGTTGGAGGCAGCATAAATAGCGTCCGAAGCGAGATAACAAAAAACATATATACGAACGCAGTACTACGCATCATAATTTTTATCACGCGTTGTGGGTGTCCCTGCCGTTCCACCCATGCCCGAACAAACATCTGCTTAATTGTGCGGTGCCGTCCACAGCTAAACGCGGTCGAACCTGCATTCATGCACAAACCGTTTCGTACCGGTTCGATTCAAACGCATCACGCCTCGTGGGCAAAGTGTGGCGAAGGCGAACCAGGACGCAGGTCGTTAAATCAGCCAACAATCGAAACAACATTACGCAAAACGGGATCAAACGGCGAAGGATTCCAGCGGTGGTGAAGCGGAGACAGATCAAACCAAAGCGTGGTGCAATAAGCCAATCCACTTTCCACCCGCATTGAATAGTCAATTAGCACCGTAGGGATTCCGCCGTTTTTTGTTGTTGTGTTGTGTGAAAAAATCGCGAAAAAAATGCTCGTCTGTTGACTGTCCGTGTCCGTTTTGGGGCTGTTTGCAAGAGACTTGGAGTGTTTTTTCCGTTTTCATACTGACCTTCTATATCAGGCGTGCTCCGGACATCACCGCGAACCGTCCAGATTGTGGTGCGCAGACGAATAAACACAACAAAACCCGGCGGCCTCATAAAACAGCTCCAACATGTCGTGGGTGTTTCACCTGCTGTGGATGTTTCTGGTGCTGATGCTGTTCTTTATCGTGCTGGTAAGCCCATCTCGGGGTTCGAGTTTGAGCGGAAAGAATGAAGCAGAATTAATTAGTCTATTCAAGTAATATAGGTTATAATCATTTGAGAATTCGTAGGACTACTATCATTAACGCACTAAACAGACACTCTTATCGCAAACGTTGGCTTCTACTCATGGAGATTTCTGAGGTATTTGAGTTTGAAGTAGCGATAAGCTAGCACTGGAATCCGCGTACCGTGCACTATTGCAACCTGATACGACACATTTGCGCACACGCGTCTGAAGTCTAAACGCTTATCGATACATTGGCGAACCGGTATCGTTTAATTTATCAGCTTAAGCAATTCAGACAATCGATTTGTGCGAATGTAGCGCGCAGCGATAAAGAAGGAGGGTTTATTTTTGAAGTCATTGCGTCGTCGTCACATCGCACCCATCCGAGTCCGTAAAATTAGAATGGGCCGGAGCGTCTTTGGAAGTCAAGCATATCGGACATACTATTATTCATCCGCACGGGCACGTGACTACAGAAACTCCAAATTGCCCCTTTGCGAGTGACTCATGTACAGCGCCTTTTGTTTTTAGTGCTGGTATTATCTCTTTGGCGGCAGTGTTAGCAATGTACGCTTGACGATATGTGTTTGTTTCGGGAACAAAGAGCCGGCTTTAGATTTTTACCATCACAACACCAGCACTATGATCCAGGAGAGTATTTGACGCACAGATGAACCTAAAACGATAAGACCCCAGTTAAAACTTTGAAAAATGTTACTGCTGTTTTAGGCGTCAGATACAAAATCCTACAGAGCTTCTGATCTCCAAGTAGCTTAAGTAGTGACATATTATTACAGATAATGTTTCATTCTTTAAGCTTGCAATGGCAAATAGACTGAATTTCAAATGTCCCATTAGGCAGGAGGATTTTTTAAATTTTAAAATAGTGATACTCTAGGAACGCACGTCATATTTGTTTAATTACAGAACATCCTTAATGAATTTCTTGGCAATGTGGGAATGCAAAAAAAAACATATCAAACAACCCAAATTGGGCTGTAGTTATATTCACAATCATAAGCAATTTTTCATACGAAACTCCTATAAGTACTGTTCCTAATAACCTCAAAGTATTGCGTATTAAAAATTAAAATTAAATATTAAAGTACAATTATGAACCAACATTTGCTATCGCATTGATGTATACTAACTACCAAACTTTCGTCCTGACTTACCTTTTTGCAGCGTCGGATATACTACTTCGGCCTGCAGGTGCATCGGCCAGCCAATCCATCCCGTACTCGTAAGTACACATTACAGCGCGATTGCATCGTTACGGCTCGTTTTAATTTCAACTTGAAATATTCCACAGAAACTTCCCAACGCTTCACCGTCTTCACGATCTATCAAAACGACCGACGAACGGCGCCACAGCCAGCGGAACGAAGTCAACCACCAGAATGTATGGCCCACCGTGCAACCGAATCCTTCCCTTATCTGCCTCGCTCAACAACCGGGTTCATTCTTTTCTTTCACAGACACGGAACCACCACCGCCGCCGAAGTACGACGATGTGATAAAATCACCGGACCTGTTCCAGAAGCCTCCACCGTACACACCGACAGCTCAAGCGTAACGCCCAGTGCAATGTACTTCCCGTTCCCACTGAACACCACTTAAGTAAATAAAAC
This sequence comes from Anopheles dirus, assembly GCA_000349145.1. Lineage (NCBI taxonomy): Eukaryota > Metazoa > Arthropoda > Insecta > Diptera > Culicidae > Anopheles > Anopheles dirus. The sequence continues at coordinate 1,374,286 of KB672957.1, forward strand.
ATGTAAAATAAAAGTTAAAATAAACTTACCATCACGCGTATTGGGGGGGAATGCTCCCGGTCAATTGGAAGTTTTATTGGTTCGATTTTATTTCTTACGATAAGTTGATTGAAATGATCCGGATCTCATCGTACGGCTTGTCGGTTTTGGGGTTCGTCTTGGCATTGCAAATGTTTTGCACTATCTCCATGCCTTTGTGTACGCGCCCAAACACCGTGTGCTTATTGTCCAGCCATGGCTAACGTGGAAGGGAAGAAAAAACAGCATTTCAATAAACGCCTGAACGCCTAAAAGGATTGTTTACACCTACCGTAGGCAGCACGGTGATGAAAAACTGACTGCCGTTCGTGCTCGGTCCCGCGTTCGCCATGCTGACCGTGTACGGTCGGTCGTGCTTGAGTGTGGAACAAAACTCGTCCTTAAACTCGCCACCCCAAATCGACTGTCCACCCGTGCCCGTGCCCGTCGGGTCGCCAGTCTGGATCATGAAACCCTTGATCACCCGATGGAACAGATGCCCGTTGTAGTAGCCGTTCTTGCTGTGCACGCAGAAGTTTTCCACCGTCTTCGGGCACTCTTTGCCAAACAGGCGCATATGGACGTCACCCATCGTCGTGTGGAGCACGGCATTGTCGTAGATCTTCTGGACGCCTTTTGTGGGAGAAATTGAACGAAAACAAGCGGTAATGCACCATTCAACAGGTAAAAACAGATTTATACAACGGATAAAGGAATCCACAAATAAAACGATAATATCCCCAATTAGTTTACCTTCTCCTTAAATCGCGGAATGCAAAATTACACAAAACAATATCATTTAATATCGAATATTTTGAAACTCCGAGGAGCGGTCCGAAAAACTTACCCTGCCCTTCGGTGACGGAAATGATATCCTCCTTGGAGGGTTTCTCGTTGAACACATCGCGTTCCATGTCCTGCAAATCGGATGGCAGCCGACGCGTGTAGAGGTAGAATCGTTGCTTTCTGATATCGTAAACGGAAAATGTTGGATAGAAGTTGTTCAACAAGTTAAACTGAAGGACTATGGTTTGAATACTAGTGAGAAGAAGTGGCGAAGTGGCGGCGCGCACATTTTAAAGCCTAATACGGTAGACAATTGGGTTTAATTTCTCATTCTTACTTGTACGCGGTGCAGAACAGCGTTGGATCGTTCGGTGTCGCCTGTGCTGCTTTATTTTCCGATGCCTCTTGCTCGAGTGTGGTTGCTGCTTTCGAAAACTTTACCTTACCCTGCAATGCAAGGATGTTTTAATAGTTAGTTCAATTATAATTACTTATTTTAGGTACTTATTCTTTAATCATATATAAATATTAACTGTGTTGCATTTGGCACTGTACACAAGACTCCATTGATATTGTAAAGGAATGATCAAGTACTCCTTGCTTTTTCACAAAATGATAGATAGTCATTTCGCGTCATCCGTCGTTTGTGGAATCGCCATATGCGAAAAAAAAACCCTTCCATACATTTCGAACTGATACATAAAGTCAAAGGATATAGCATTCAAATAACATATGTATAAACTATACAGAGCATGTAAACAACTATGGAATCAGGTGCCGCGATATCTGGACACAAATGATATAAAAATGTCAATATTATAAGCTGCGATAATATGTTATGGTGCGTGATCTTATCGTTAATCTCATATCACCTTATACTTGAGCACCTTAATAGTGTACTGGGTGGATATCTCCCATGAAGCTACTCAACAGAAGTTTTACAAAATCCGATGAAAATTGATTGAATTTTTTGGACATTGCTCCGCACTATAACTCAAACCAACATTTCAAGCGTAAAATAGCTGTATTGAGCACTCCATTAGTAAACTTACCTGAAACAGCGCCAAATTCAGCGGTCGCAGATTATCGTTCTTGCCAATAATCTTCGCGCATCGGTTCGTCTCGATGTTTACCAGCTTAATGCCCAACATTGTCGGGTACAGGATGAAATGTCCGCTGTAATCGAACGCCACGTTCATGTTGGCAAACGCGTCCGATTTCTCCAAATCGCGCTCGTTGGCCATCCGCCGTCCAAACTCCATGTTCGACAGTGTTTGCGACAGCTGCTGACTTTCGCTGTAGCGCGCCAGGCTTTCGTCGTACACGCGCAGTAACTTTCCGCTGAGAAACCCAAACACACGCACCTGCCGATCGGTAGACATGGTGGCAAACTTCTTCCCATCGGGTGAGAAGCTGAGCGATGTGACGGTCGTTTTGTTTTTGGCGAACTCGTACAGGCTCGTGTCTAGTTTCGACTCGAAGTGCACGAGTTTGGTGGGAAACTTGAAATCGTGGCGCGGCCCGTACCAGTACTCCAGAATTCCTGCCTTATCGATCGAGATGGTCACCTCGAAGCTGGGATTGTAGCGAAGCATCACGACCGGTTTCGTGTGCAGCTTCTCGAGCGTGTGGAGCGGCGTGTTTGTTCCCTTACCATCGTAGACTCGAATGACGGGTGAGTCTTGGTCCGCTCTGGAAGTACGAAAAACAAAACTACGTAAATGTTTGTGTTTTAACAGGAAAAATAAAACTTTACTTACACAGCCAAGTAACTGATAACATCACCCATCCGATGGATCCACTCGACCCGGTACGGAACATACTCCAGCTTCAGCATGTTGATCATATCGAAGTTGATCACATCGAACACCTTGATGCTCTTGTCCACCGAGGCGGTGCAAAGGTACGTCCCACTGCAGTTCACCGCCAGATAATTGATCGGCGCCAGATGGCTGCGGAAGTGCTTCACAAACTCGATGCCCAGTTCCATCTTCTTCCAGAACTTCACGTGCCCGTCCACGCTGACCGTCACGATGAATTCCGACTTTGTCACCACCAGATGGGTGATGGTGTCACGGTGCATGAACGACTTCTCGTAGCATTCCGCATCGGGCAGACTTTCGACGTACAGCTTCTCAAACTCCAACACTAAAACCAATCGCAAACAATACAATTAATGAAGTTTTATTCCTCTTGCCGAACTCGTTTTTCCCATACCTTTTCTTTTCTTGGGTTGCGCCGCAGCAGAAGGCAACGGGCCGATCCATCCACCGTCGTCATCCTCCTCCTCAGCTGCAGCATCCTTATCTTCTTCCGGAGCTGATTTTTCCGGTTCCTCCGTGTCCGGGTCGCTCGATGCACGCTTTCGACGTGATTTTTCCTTTTCACTCATCGTGGAAATTGTGATTTTAGCGCCAGCTAGCAACAGAAAGAATGTATACAAACGCCATCGAAATTTGTAAACAAAACAACCGCATTTGACAGTTGTTGAAGCGGGTTCGTTGTGCCGCATGGGCAGATGTCAAAAAAGCAGGATACAAAAGCCTATTCAAAAGGCTTTTTTGCAATTTAAATAACACGTCGAAAACCGTTACCCGGATAACATGTACGAGACAAGATTTTCAATATCTCTCCTTTATTCATGCTACCTAAAGTTAATTAGACCTATCCTATATACCGTTCAAGGGACTATAATGTAATTTAGCATTTACTTTGAAATTTAAAAAAGATCCATGTTTCCTCTACACTCCGGCCCATCAGTACTTGCGCTTCATCAGCGACACATTTGGGTGCTTTTTAAAGTGCTCCTCAAATGATCCTTTCACATAGCTTTGCACAAAGTTCAATTCGTTAAAGCTACGCTCGATCATGCGGTTTGTTTCCAGCTGGTTGGCACGCTTGTTACGCTCTCGTTCCAACGATGCCGATTTGATTTGCTCCTTCAGCGAATCCCGATATTGTTGCACTGCCGTCTGTATTCTACAGTCGGCGCGTTCCGCTTCCTGACGGTTGCGTTCATGTTGTTCCCGTTCCCGTAACGATTCCTGCTGACGCTCCTCCCGTTCCCGTGCCTTTCGTGCTTCCATTTCTGCGATCTGCATGCGTTGACCCTCGAACGCAATGGAAGCCATCTGCTGGCGTTTCTGCTTCTCCCGGAGACAGGTTTCCAGCTTTTCCTGATCGAACTTTTCCCGCGTGTCATTGATCAGCTTCTCCAGCTTACCCTCGTCGAGCTGTCGCTGACGAAGCACGTGCTTGGAGTACTGATAGAACTGATCTTTTTGCTTCTTTAGCAAGATATCTTCCGCTTTGCGCACTTGTCGCTCCGCTTCAAGCTCTTTGGCTGTGGTTTCGTTCAGCTGGCGAATCACTTGCATGTCCTGTTCGTCCCGTTTCCGCTGCAGCTCTTTCCGTAGGCTAATTTGTCCATTCAAATGCTCGGCGAGCTCTGCTTTACCGAGCGATTTCAATTTTGGATCGTGGTCGGGAAATGGAAGAGAAGCGCACACCACTTTTTGCAGATCAACCTTGTCTTGGGCTGCCTTCAACGATTTTTCTTTAATTTGGTGCTTCACGTCCTGCAGTATTTTTTGCTCCATTGTTTTACGTTCGTGCCGTTCAATGTGCTCTTTTTGAAGCTACGGGAAAATGAAAGTAGTTAAAGGTATTTTTTTTGTTCCATAACTGCCGAATGTATTATTACCTCCATCTTATATTTTCGCACGTGCACTTCCGTCCACATTCGTTCTTCGTCCATTTTGGCTTGTTTTAGCTTAACCTTGTCCTCGATCTGAGCCAATTGGCATTTTTTGGATTCTTCGTGATACTTCTGCTGCAGAAATGATCTGATCTCGTCACAATTATTGCTAGGGATAAACGACGGCAGAAAGGTGTCATTGCATTAGTAACTGGCTCTTCGAACTTGCACTGAAAGTAAAACTCACAGCTTTAGTTGAATCATTTTGTTCTTAACAAACTCCAATCGTTGTCTTTCCTGGTCCTGTTTGGCGCTCAGGAGTGCGTTCGATTTTTCTCTCAAACGTGTTGCCTCCTCGTCGTGAAGTTTTTTCATGATTTCTCGCTCCTGTTGCTCTTCCTCGGTTTGCAGCAAACATTTTAATCTAAAATATCGTAGCTAGTTAGTATGTGTTGTAAACTGGTATAAAATTACGTACGAATTAAGTACCTTTTTCGCTTTAACTCCAGCTGAAGATCGTACTCCTGGTCGGCACAGGACATCTGCATTGCACGTGAAAGATACATTAACTAAGACTTTCTTGCTAGAGCTAGTTAATAGCAACTTACCAACTTTTTCAATTCATTTTGAATACTGATTTCAGGATAGAAGAGCATTTTCTCTAACACAAAAAGTTAGAGTGCAAACAATTGGAAAAATCGACTATGAATTATTATCCAAAAAAAAAACACAATCTACAAAAGTCTCCAGCATGCAAGTCGACAAAACCGTACGAATGGTGAACCCAAGTTCAAAGTTGTTTACTACGCCGTTGCTATGATTTCGCGGACAGTCATCCGTAACCAGCGGCAACGACAGTTGCCAGTGCTTGCAAAGCGCATCCAAAGGGGTGATACTTCCGTTAAATTGGTACAGTAAACTTCGTTTCGGCCTGAAAAGGATTTCTATAAAAAGTTTAAATAAATAACAGGTGGGACAAAAATACTTTTCTATTGATTCATTCTTATTTTTCTCAATCATTTGCATTTTTTTAAAATAATGGTAATAACTAAAAATTTGAATCTTGGAATAAATACTTCAGCAACTCTTTAATTAGATAAAAACAAAAAACTATCTCAGGTTGGAATTTTACAGTAGTTTAACGAGTTTGTCATAAAAATGTATTTCAATCATTCCAGTCGTCTTTTAGCTTTGGAGCAGCGTATGAAAAGATTCACATATTGATTGGGTGGAAATGGTATTAGTGAACTGATTGTAGTGGTAACATTGAACTTTTTTATTTTTTTTAAGTTTAGCAGATTTTACACAATAAATTTATTGAACTTGACAGCTTCCAGCTATATTTTATGCTTAGGATTATTACATTATCATTCATATCAAAGCGTATATTATGTATTTGAATTTCCACTTTTAAAAATCATCAATTATTGTTCAATCTGGCTCCGAAATTTAAGTGTATTCTTTGTTTTCTTGTTTTATTAACGGTCACTTCAAAACATATTTCAACAGACATTCGGTTGAAATTGTTTTCCCGATAACCTTATTACACAATTGTGATATGAGCTAGTATTTTCATAATGTAGTTCTATTATGCTAAGATCGAATGATTGTGTAATACGTTATAATTTATAAGTTGGGGCCAAAAAGTGAATAAATGCTACCAGACAACTGAACAATCGCTGCTTAGATACACTTATTCAGCAAATGTTTTTGACGTTTTATTGAATTCGTCTTGACAACCCAATCAGCAGACGGCTCCAAAAAAGGTGGATTTTCTGCTGAAAAGTCACTGGGTTTGGTGACATGTCACCGGAATTTCGGTAGCAAATACCCGTTATTCGACGGTCGAATGGAAGTATTTATATAACCAAAAGCGACATCTGTTGCAAACGTATGAAAACAAAAATAAAAAAAAACTCACACCATCCCATCTCACCACGCCACACATAAGATTCATTCACCACACGATCCGTGTTCTAGCGATGGCTAAGAACCTGAATCTGTGCGTTCTTTATTTCTTCACATGCTATAGTGAGAAAGTTGATACGCGTGCTTGCGAAGAAAGGATGAGGAACAGTATTGATGTATTGTCCAAACGAAAACAAACATGAAACCAAGAAGAAGAAACTAAAGTGGGTCCCTACGCACACTATCATACGTTCGGCAGGCACCTCCACGACAACACACCAGACCAAGGACGGTATATAATGAGGTCTCGTAACAAGGCCGTTTTGATAACCATATCAAAGAATAATAAATAATAAGATCGGGTCGAATGACGTCCCGACGTCCCGAGTTCCTATCCATGTAACTGACCTCGAATACAATAAGAAAAATGATTAGGAAAACATCAAACCAAATTCAAAATGCCGGAATCAACATTGCCTAATACGACACCTCATATATTAATCCACCTTGCACCAGACTTATGCATTTGGGTGTATCGTACATGCTGGCGGTGATGTTCTGGTTACAAATCTGGTGACTCGTCCCTGCTTCTGCTCATTGGGAATTCCACTCTTCGGATTTTGTTTTAGCAAAAGTTGTGAGTTGTGAACGTTTCTGTCTGTTCCTAAGCAAAAAAATGTTTTCGCGATCGTTTCCGTGACTCCACCAACGCGGGCTGTGAAATCTATCGTCGCCGCCGTGCCTGCTGCAGTTGAAATACGGTTAAATTACGTCGATAATAATATGCTGACGTCGTCGTTTCTCGAAACTCGAAGGCCACGCAGTTTTTAACCTGCCTCAAAATTCCGGATCCCTTGTTACGTGCCCGAAATAGTGTCGTCTTCCCAAATGGTTGGCCTTCGATGGCAGCACCGTGAACAACGAAAAGCACAGCCTCCATCAAATCACCCTCGGATGTGCTGCTTCAGCCTCGTTGTGAAAACCTAGTGTGCCTTCGTCTCTTCCCAGAAATTCCTAAGTCGCTGTGTTACTTCTCGACAACTGCTAGCTGCACCCCCCAAATGCAGGCACTGTCCGTGTGAAATTATCAACTCCAACCTGCTTTATCCGGTTCGGTGTAGTGTGGCGTAGCAGGAAAAAAGTGTCCGTGTGCTTAAAAGTGAATCCGAAAAGTTTTATGCACCTAAGCAACCGGAGTGAGCGTGGTGCTACACTGCTGTGCCCGCCTTAGCAACCGAGACCGAGATAGCGGTCGCGGAGGGACTCCTGTTGCTGTTCGGTTGCAATGAACAGCTCCGCGGCCCTGCTGGGCCAGGTGGCCGACTCGGGTACGGTGCTGGCCGGGGAAAGCAACACGGAGTGGCAAGCGCTGCACTGCAGCAAGGATGCACTGACGGATTTGTTCGGCTGGTTCCTGCAGGGCATCCTGGCCACCCTTGCCTTTACCTGCCTTATCGGTAAGTGTAGCGCAGGTGGCGGCACTTGCAGCGTTACGCGGCGCCTCATTTAAGCCTTAACCGTCCCCGCTAATTGGATTATTTGTGAAAGAGAAACCAGCGTACCGTTGCCAGGTGGAAAAGTCTGTGCGAAAACGAAAATCGTGGACACACGCGAAACACTTCCGCATCTGGCGGGGAAAGGAGAAACAGTAGACGCTGCGTCGTGCCAATGCACCCCAAGAGTCCGCGGATGTACTGTGAGTTAGTTCCACAGCATCACGATGTGTTTTTGTTTCTTTTTTCTGGCGAAATTCTGCATTCTAATTCATTTATTGCAGATTATTATGACAGTCCCGAAGAACGGCATTGAATGAACAAATTAAAATTGTCCGCGGTAAAAGTATTTCGCCCCTAGCGACCTGTTGCTAAAATGCAGATCTCAAGGAGGACAGACCTTTTCAAGCTGTATGCACTCGAAATGTATTTATGGACCTTTACCAACAACAGGCAGCAGGGTTTCTAGGATCTAGATTTCAGCATAAGAAGATAATTTATTATTTCAACACCCTTTACAACTATCAAGCATCAAATTATCGATAAATTCGGGTGGAAGTGTCCTTATTACTGGACTGGGGACCCGCTTGTATGTCTAAAGAAAAAAGCTGTGAAAGTGAAAACTCAAATCGAATCTTATAGGCAAAACAAAAAAAAACCGCCCGTAAATTTACAAATTGTATGAAATGTTCAACAAAGATCAGTAACGGAGATCTTTTACATTTGTACAAATGATTTTTTAAACATAGACATGAAATACGAAATCAATGCTGGTACGCAAACGCACTTCGAATTAAAGAGCATGTTAATATAAATATGGAGAAAACAAATACTTTGACATAATTTTAAAATGATTCTAATGATCAGTTGTAGCTATTCATGTTTATTATAAAAGATTGGCGCAATTGAATTTTAATGCGACTATCAGACCGTTTAAAACTATAACATGACATTTTTGGCGCCATAATGATTGATCGTATTGAATCAGTTTAACATCAATACCGATTGTTGTCGTATTGAGTATAAATTATCATCGCCAATTCTTTATTTTTATCGCCATATTTCTTACATTCAACTAATGCATTAGAGCTAATATCAAACAATGATTTTCAATGCTGTTTCAGAATTGAAATAGAATTAGAGACATTTCTCTGGACATGGAGCAATGAACGTTGGAATGCATCTTCTAAAAATTAGAGTTGCAGGGTCTGTAAAAAACTGCATGAAAATAATATATAATTGTAGTAGATAACAAACATCTCATTGTTATTACTAATCGCTTTTTTCCTACAAACAGTTTTTGTAGCTGTACCTGTAAAGATTACGAACTATTTCATAATTGAAGTCATACTACCACTGCTGAATCTGTGACGGGAGAAACAAGGCTAAACACGTTGCGACAGAACACACTGCAGCATCTTGTTTATAAGAAAATTATCGCTATTCGTGGGAAGAAAAACGACCTCCATCCAGCTTCGCCCCTAGAACACAGTTGAGAGAGTTCTGATGCACGATAAGAGAGTGCACAACGTAGACCGATTAGACAATTCGTTACGTTATTGTTTTCCATAACTCGTGGAGAAACTGTTGAAACTATCGCTACTGTCGTGCTATATGATGAAAATGTTCTAGAAATAGTTCTAGTTTCAATGCATAATAAGTAACGTAGATTTTGTGTCATGAATTTGGAATAGGCTCGTTCTTCAGGTTAACCTAACTGCTGTAGGCGGCGATTAAAATGTACATATGAAGGAATTTTAAAAAAAACACCCTCTGTTGGCAAAACCTTTGAACGGTTGTGAATATCGTTGCTCAAATTGCGCTTCAACATTTTAGCCACCAAAACAACAACAAAAACGAAAGCATCCGCGCTTAGCTTAAGCAATTATTACAGACGCCAATCATAAGTATCCATTTTCTTACTGAGTCTCGCGTTTGTTTTGTTTTTTTTGTTCCTCTCTGCAGCTAAACGCTTCTGCGAACCACAGTACAATCGACGCTCATGGGAAACGTGGTGGTACGATACGTCCAAGCAGGGCATCGGCGCCCTGGTGATCCACATGGCCAACGTTTATCTGGCCCCATTATTCCAGGGGGACCCCTGTACCTGGTGAGTAGCGGCCTGGTGACAAAACTGCACGTCAACACCAGTGCCATAACTAGTGCCTTCGAGCATTTCAATCAACTAATGTCACCTCCGTATTCTTTTCGCCGTCGAATTTAGGTATATTATCAACTTTCTGCTAGACTCCACTATTGGGCTCTTCATTATTTATATCGGTATCAAAACCTGTCAGTATTTGGCGCGGAAGAAGAAATGGGACGCTATCAATTTCGGAGAATATGGTAAGTGTGTGTGTGTGTGTGCGTTTTAAATGAATAGTTCTTCTACTAGTTAGCAATTAAGAGCAATATAATTTGACGACGTCAGCAGTACGTCGATTAAAGTCATGATGAAGCAGTCACAAACGATTGTCGATACTTTTTCTCGCAATCTATATGAAGATAAAAACAAAATGAGATAAGATTAGATAGAGCATATCTTCTAGAATGGAAAATGACACATTTTACACTGCGGTATTTGTTTGGGCATTTAGGCAGGTTTCTAAAACATACAGCTGTTCCCAAAAGTTATGGTACAAGATTGTTTCGGGAAATAAGACTAATAGAATTGTTCACAGCTAAGTCGAACGATCAGCCTCCAATATTAAATCGTCATTTGGACTGATAAAAGCGCATTATTGGCATTGAATCTCGAATTTTATTGCGGTGTAATATGCTACATTACAATTGGCGTTGTTATTTTTAATTATCTCAATTTTATTAAGCAATTCCGATTGGAAAAGAACGTTCGATTCCAAAATCTACCTCTCATAAATAAATTTGTAGAGTGAATTGCATCAAGTTCGATAGAACGACCATAATTTGGAGGTTCCATGAATATCAGATCAATCGATACAAGTCAATGGTTCATGATTACAGGCATTAATTAAAGGTTAAAGAACCTAAAAATAAAATCGTTTTAGATTCTAGAAACTAATTCTTTACCCAGCATCGATCAATCATATATCATTACTTTTGTGATGTATCATAGTCGGAAAACAATGAAAGCAATCTTATATTTGCATTATCTTTGCTGACGTAAGATGCTCTTCTATTGCTGTGATGTGCATTGATCTCACACAACCCACTGTATGGAAAGACGAACATTGATAGTTAATGTTTTATCGTTACTTTAATGCATCACGGTTGTAATAATCAGGCAGGGACTTTACAAACCTTTGCAATAAGTTTTTATACACGTATTGTGTTATTCCTAAGTGGAGGAACAAATATGTAGGTGTTCATTCAGTGATTATCTTTTTTTTTTTTCTTTGAGGGACTTTTGTAACACAACCTGTTGATTTATTTTAATGTTATTAATAAGGCGATCTATCCTATCTAATCTTCAACCTTGTGATAGAAAAGGCTATTCATGGGAATTGGGAATTGAAACATCAACGAGACCATTTTCTATACGCCAAACTTGATCAAGGCATACGCTGATGACATAAACATTAGTTTGCTGCTGTTATGTGCGGCGGATGCCTAGCAAAGTATAAAGCAGGCGGCGGAAAACTTCAGTCTGCTAGTGAACTAGACATGTTGGTGATCGCACCTCGAAGTCTTGTAAAACATAATCGATTTTGGGTTAAAATTCACCTCCGTTTCGACATTTCGACTAGACGCATATATATTAGCAACCATCCGACCTCTGAGACACATACCCTGTTAAAATCTGTTGAAGCCCTGTTATTCACGTAAGATTCAGGGGGATTTTTTGACCCCGTATGTGTTACAATAACGAGTTCTATGGCTTGTTCGATAACCTCATTATCTTTCAATGCAGCAGACTCGCCAGGCATCGGTGTGTTGCTCATGCCAATAGAATGATTCTGGATGAACATACCTGGCGCTGAAATGGCGTTGGAATCTGAAATCTTGTTAGGTCGTCCGCAAGGACGGAGGAGAATGGCGTTGAATCATCAGCTAGAATGGCTGAGATCAGTGATTATCGCGCCTGATAAGACAGTTTTGCCGCATGGCTCGAAACCGTTAATGTACCGTTTCTTACCAAGTAAGAACAAACAAGATTCACTAGTATGTAAGTGATTACGAGCAAACCAAAACGAGACAAACTAGGGAATGCGCACCGTGATATTTTTGTTCTGTACATTAAGAGAGTTCTTGACGAACCGAAAAAAAAACACAATTAATTGGCATAAGAAAATTTTTCGCAATTGTTGTACCCCCGTGTTGTTATATTTTTAACATCTCTTTCTTTGACCATGTCGTTTCCCTGTTCACCGGTGAAGCAAATGCCGCCCCGAACGCATTATCCGCGCCTGCACTTCGGGCGAACCAGAGCCAAACCATACGATGGCCTGCCGGGAGTACATTTAAATAATAGTATTTTCTATGCAGCGTGCAACGATTTGGCTTACGGGCCAGGGGCCTGACGGCGTAAACGAAGCAGAAAAAGAGTCGCGACCATAGGCAAAAGGCGTCTCGGGCAACTGACCACCATGTAAGCATGTCTTCTAAGACACGGGGGCTGTCTGGTCGCAAAATGTCCATAACCAGCAACAGGACATTTACGAAGCCGCGCCATCACGCACACACCAGCAAGGGAATCTATCGATTGATCGGTCGTCGTGGTGTGCCATGTGGGCTGTGAAAAAAACGCCTTAATTACACACGAAGCGGCGTGCCCAAACACCCCTTGGGTTGACCGCGAGAAAAAGATGCAACGCCATTCGCAATAGGGTGTGTGTACGATTATGAAATAGAAAGTGGTCAATGAGGGAGAGAGGGAGGGCGTTTTTGCTCCGTCTTTCCGTTGGATCAGTCCACGAAAGCCCGGCGAAGGCGTAATGGAAGAGAGATGTATGTTACACTGCTGGCCTACAGCGGTCCCGCGCGGTAGCATATATGCACCGCTTGTCCGATATATTCATTTGATTACGCTATATGCGGTGGCCCCGAAGCAGACGCGGCCGTCGTAGCCGTCGGTGACCACGGGTGTAACATTTCGAATCGATCGTTATTCGATACATATCCGGTACAGCAGGCTGTTAAATCGGTCGATATATATTATGAACAATTTGGGTGCATCGCATCGCGTCTAGCTTTTCGTCGTCGTACCGTCGGACCAAGACATGACCTGTTGCGCATTTTTATCGTTAACCGAATCTTTCGTCTTCATATTCAAACGGCTCCCATTGACACACCGGGTCGATTACAGCCATCTATGATGGCCGTTATCGCCGGGCATTTGCTCGACCAGCAGCAGTTGGCTTATCTACATCCACCGGCGGGCGGCTGTAAACGTTTAACCTGACTGCCGACGGTGGTATGTGCCGCGTGGGGTTGATAAGCAGCCGATTGTTTACCTCTGGGTACGGAACGGTGATGGAGGCACCGATGACGCGGGCACTATTTACATTGACTTCTGCCCACTGACGTTCAAGTGGTCGCTTCAACCGATTGGAGCTTCGTCTGGGTTTCTCCAGCTTTTCCCTCTTCGTTACTGAAGTTAATGCTGGATAAAAATTCAAATAAAAGTATCATGATTTCCGTTTACGAATATACACGCCGTTTACATACACACTGAACTGCGCATGACAGTAAAAAAGTGCAAACCATACACGAAAAGAAAAAAACGAAAATCACTCTTCAGGTTCCACCGAGACTTGAACTCGGATCGTTGGATTCAGAGTCCAAAGTGCTAACCATTACACCATGGAACCACGCTGTGAGAGGCGCTGAAGGCACGGAACAAGAATCTGTGCTGCAGATTGCCTACATTTAGGCGCCTCATGATAGAGAGCTGTTTTCCGTCTAGGTTGCTGTTATTCCAATTTGAACTGTGCTCGTCTTGTTTTTGTCGTTTTGGAATGTTGGACTAAAAAAGTTTGCGCTTTATGTTGGTATATGTTTTAAATTTCAATATAATCTTATTTTTGTTTTCTACTAAAAAAGGATAAAGTAGGAGGTAGAACACACTGCAATACATGTACTATACATATACTGCTTTAGTCAAAGTTATTATGTTCTGTAAGAACAAGAAAAGTTTTGTTCAACGTCATTCAAAATTAAATAATTGTTAATAAAACGAGAATAAATATAAAACGAGAATTGCAATTTTAAAATGTTTCTATTTAGTTGAATTTATAGCACAACATTGTATAAATTACTATAAATAATAATCAATAAATAATAAAATTGGAATATGTATAACTGTAACAATTTTCTAAATAATGAAACTGTGAATGGTTTAGTACAAGTTTTAGTACAAAACTTTACTCATTTTTATACTAATAATTTACACTTATAAGGATCGTATTTAAGCTTTAGTACAAATTCATCTAAATATTTAATTCAAATCTGAATATATTTCATCCGCAGGTGCCCCAAAATCTTGGTTCTATCAGACGTGGATCTACGTGTGCCTGATGGTGGTCGTTAAGCTTATAACGACGCTTATCATTCAGTTCGATGTTTGGGACAACGTGAAGAACTTTGTCCTGTCGCCGTTCAAGGATCCGCGGATAGAGCTGGCCGTCGTGATGCTTGTCATACCGTTCTTTGTTAATGTAAGGCAAAAACTCGCATAACCCTATCAGCTGTATTGTAATGTTTCTTTCCGTAACTTTCTCACACATTGTAGATCCTTATCTTCTGGGTAACGGATAACTTCCTGATGCGACACACGCGCAAGAAGCGCAACACGACAGCCAGCAGCTCGCATCACGCTCATGGTCGGGAGCATAGCTTGCTGCAAAAAGTAAGGGGTCATTTTCAACAAAAAACTAACGAACTCTGAAGCCATCTCTTGAGCGTTTTGGGTGTCGCTTTAACGTACAAGTAGCATAGCTGGGATCTGTTGACGCTACGTGTGTGAATGTGTGCGTGTTTAATTCTGCCACTCCGGCTGACTTTTTCGTTCCCTTCGCGGAGTACAGTTGTTTTTGTTTCTCGCCAGTAGATAGTTAGGTTTTATGGGGTAACTATGTTGTCTTTCATGCTTGTGTTGGTGGCTAGTATTATATAGTTTATTACTGTACTTTTACTGTTAGGACTTTGGGAAAAGAAGTGACTAGAGGCGTCTCCCACCCACTTCCCATGATGTAAGATCTAAACCAATATTCCACACTTAAACTTCAAGCGTATTTCCACTGTCATGATATTAGCCTTTCGGGAATGTTAGTGCCTTAGCTAGTGTGTAAGCGCCATTTGTTGCTCAATGATGACGAGAAGGAGAACGGTTTGTTCCACGCGTTCGAATTTAATGTTTCAACAACCGAATTTATCGCACCCCCCACCACCAAGAAACAGGAAGTCTGTTGATGAGAGGGAAAGAACTGTATGTTGAATGTAGGATACTAATGAGTATGTCCGCGCGCTACCTCGTAATGGTTATATTCGCAAATCGTCCACCCACATGCATAGACATCAAAACACTCCATCTCCCTGCAAGCCCATTTCCATCCAATCCATCCAGTATGCATAAAGCGCTTGCTTTCAAAAATCACCCTTGTCGCTATCGTGCAAAACAACAACAACAAAAAAACCCGAGCTCTCTCTCTGACATGAACCCCCATCATCTATTTTGCAGGTAAAATACAAAATGATACACAAAACCAAACCAAATGACTCAGAATCTGATACTCTTTTGTCAGGCGATGAAGAAATTTTAAGCTTCAGTCCGCCCAACGGTGGTGGTGGTGGTGGGCACAGTGTGTCCGGTAGCCGTTCCGTCATGGGACGCCACTACCACCACGTCCATCAGGCCCCTCCTTACCATCAGCAGCAGCAGCAGCATCAGCGACACGCCTATCTGCATGCGACGTCGAGTATGGACGGATTGTCCACGATGGCAGGAGGAGGAGTGGCCGGTGGCAGCAGCGCTGGCAGTGGTGGCGGAAGTGGCTTAGGTTCCTCTTCCCTACTAACCCCACACGACATGGACACGGCAATCATACTGACCTCCACGCGGACATCACCAGGCCCCACCAGCACAGTTCAACAGCGCACCAGTGTCATTAACATCTAAGGATCACCAAACGCGGTACCACCACCCTAAGAGAATAAGATAGTGGGGACACGAGCGAGCACTAGGATAGGTTTCAATTTTTAAAAGCTACATCACGCAGAATGAATGCTGCCGGGAAACTTAGATCCAATGTCCTGTTCCCATCGCGAGACTGTACGACGAGTACCTTGAACGCAACGCATTCATCAACTACACAAAGTCTGAGCAATTAAGATTAACACAGCAACCCATACCTGTGAAGGCGCATCTGAAGTCTGATGGCCGGAAATTGGTTGACCGTTGAGTAGCGAAATTGGAAACAGCGTGAGATTCGACGCGCGTGTATAGGTGTACGGCAAAGCTAACATTTCCGCGTATCCTACTGACGGAGCAGCTCATTCGTCTTGCGTATTGCGTACGTTCTTGGCTAATTTAACAGTTTGCGCCAAAAAGCATGCAACTCGCATAACAAACGGGTTGATTAGCTTGTGAAAGCAACTTTGTCAACTGTTGTTGTTGATTGTTAATAATTTTCCGCTGGCAACGGAGGGAAGATGATGAAGAGGAAAGATTGGCGAGTGTGCGGGTATCAATGCTTTATTTGTCCCCTCCCAGCTGGGAGCAAATTGTGATAAAGAGTTTGGAATGCAACGAGGAATACACCTTCCCCGTCGCTCAGTTCGTCCAACCTTTCCCGCGTTTGGGATCTGAAGCCCTTTTTGGCACCGAATGACCCCGATGAAGTGTTAATCTAGCGTTAATAAGACGTTTTGTGTGCAATCTAAGCACGACAAAACACTTTATGAATGCATTATTAATGCTTTATTCGTTCAATCTCGACAAAGTTTGCCAGTTGAGCAGCAACACTGAGAGCTGCTGGAGAATTGTTTCACACATACACACACCTGCCAGTGCACGGGGTAGTGCGTGGGTTTCTGTGCGATGAACCACAAAGCAGTAATGGGAGGAACGTATTTGCTCACATGATATTCGGTGGAGGAGAAATCTATACTACTATAGCCACTAAGAGGGTCATTAAACGAGGAGAGGAAGCGAATCAGGAGAACAGTCGGTGAATGCTTCCATTTCGTCACGAATGAGAAAACCTGAAACACAAACCTCCAAATAGTGTGTGCTGTAACAAAAAAAGACAAAAATAATGAAGAAAGAGGTACCAAATTGTGCTAGTATGGAGGAAGTTTTTTTGCGAAACATTAATTGCGGAGTTATCGAGCCAACATTATTTCCAGGGTGGTTTCACAGGACAGGTCAAATCGGTTATCGGGCACTTATTTTACCTTACCATGTGAATCATCCGTAGGTTAATGAATCTGCCTATCGTTTCGCAAACAGTTCGCGAAGAGACCCTCGTTTATAACCTTTTAATTCACATATCACGGTAAAAACGATTAACAATTTCGTGATTTCGAAACGTTTAAAAGATCCGTCGTAGATTGAAGATAGAGATAGGTGGGAATAGAAAAAATATTCTCTTCCGATGCAGCAACACCTCGAAATTCTGAAGCGATAAACGGCTTCGTTGACGAATAAAATTGGCTTGGCGACACACCGCAACTTGCAGCAGCATATGTGATGATAGGCACGGATAAAACAGAGGCACGCAATACAAGAAGCTACGGTGGGAACACGCGAGGAAGAACTTAACCATTATGAGCGAGATACTGATGAAAGACAGGCAATATGTTAGGTGCAGAAGTCGACCTGAGACAACGAAACATCACCCCTAGAGTTGCGCTTGAAATAATTAAGACGCCAGATTTTAGAGGGTGATTACTATTAGCAGGAGAAGAATGTAGCAGCAGAGGGAATTTTACCGAGTCTGCCGCTACGATCACTATATATATATATATACACACATATACATCCCCCTATACTATTGTTCTATTTTATACATAATTATACATCAACAACGAGTAGCGTACTGAGATGAAAGTGGGCGAACAGTCGTAGGGGATCCATATTATGTTTACACGAAGGCAAGCGGCAGACAAACACGAAGCATGATGAATTGAATGGCGATGGAAAAGTGAGATACAAGCTACGGAAAATAAAGGAAGCTAGTGAATTTTTATACGGAATCGAAAACAAAAAACATATGAATTATGAAGCCAGTCCTCCCCCCTTCGAGATCTATCCGAAAGTTCGCTCCGTACATCTCGAAATAACCCAGTTATAGCAAGCGATCTCAGGCAGGCAGAAAAAGCGATCAGAACCATTTTGTGGTTGATTGGTGCGCGCGCGCGCGCGCGCGCGTTTCCGCTGGCTTGCCAACTGGTGAAAGGAGAAAGCCATTTTCCATTCTCCTGCGAAATCAATGCTATCGATAAGCGAGGCCGCAATTTTCGCCTGCTGCTGGGGAGCGATTCCCATTCTCGTGCGGTGTTTTGCTGCGTTCGGACGTGCCAGTTTTTAAGCCGTTTTGTAAAAGTGCTATGGTTGGAAGCAGCGTTGTGGTTGATTACGGGCGTGAGAACGAACGTGCGGTGCACGGAAGCGGTTGGCCAACGCACGGCTGGCCGAAGGCATACAAGGCGGATGCTGTTTGTGTCCCTGTTCTGGAGGGATCGTTGACTTCGCTTCATATGACGTGAGTACCATGTTTATGATTTGCAGTTTGCTTTGTGTTTTCAACAAGTAATTACTTTTGGTGAAATTTTAGTGAAAATAGAGTACAATTGAAACATACAGTAAATGTGAAATGAGCACAGGAAGATCAGAAAGACAAAATAGAACGTGCTGCTTTCTTCCAACCTGTGCCCGTTGACAGGAAACAAACTGGTTTTCTTGAATGTTATCGTCCCAACATAAACACAAAACGGAATACAGGCGAAACAGAGCGATGGATGAAAATGCAGCAGCAAAATCTTCAACATTATAATGAGCCAGCTCAAAGCGGCTCTCAGTTCGGGAGGAACGAGGCCACATTTGAGAAAACATGTGCGTCATGTGTGTCTCCGTGATGCGAAGCAATTTCATCCGAGCGGCTACGGTCTACGTTGATAGTGGAATGTTCTGTTTTTATTGCGGCAGTCGCGAAAACAAGCAGAAAGAGGTTCGAAACTAAACGGAAAACAATTTAAACGAGGAATATTTACACGAAGCATATTTCAAATGCGAAAGTAATTTTGTTTGATCGTACGATAAACGGTATGTGTGATGCATTACCGCGGTTGAAATTATCTATAATTTTCATGTAATCAAGCGAAGGCCATCGGAGGACATAGTTAGTGTTCAGTGTTGTTTGGTAAAGTTTTTTGCCCGCCTTTGCTCATCATCCCGAGACGTGTGACTCACCGAACACCGACTGTTTGCGGTGACTGCATCCACGTGGGGACTCACCCATTACTCGCGCACTCGCATACGATCGTGCGCGATCTGCGAGTGATCTTTAAGCAACGCAAAAAGGTGCCTCTATTGCCTAGCGGTACCACGGCGCACGCGGCGTATGCAGCCGACTCACTCGCGCGCTGAAAGAATGGAAGATTTGTGCGATAGCGAAAGCGGGCACACACCACCGCTACCGACCGACCCGCGCATAAAACGCGTCCGGAAATGAGCCGGGAGGCTTGAAGGCGCGGGGAGATCGGTGGGACTCTAATGCCGTGACGGGGGTTAAAAACCTGTTGGGTCTTCTTCATTCAGTGCTCAGCCAACGGCCACGTCGGTCGTGCGCGTCAGTACCAGTGTCAGTGGTGCGTTCGCCGCTGTGTGTGAGTGTGTCGGCAGCAACCCTTGCAGGAATACCAGAGTAACCAAACGAAGGGGTACGATTTACACCGATTTCGGTACGAGGTGATAGCGTGTGAATAAGGAAAACGTGTGACGAACATTTAGTAACTGAGCACGCTTTTTTCTGCACCTATGACAGCGACATATAAGTGTTGCTCCAGGGAGGTGTCGGTGTAGTGTTTTATCAGAAGAATTCGAACCGAAAAGTGACAAGCTAATAACAAGCTCCGAACGCATGTACAACAAATTTCAATCACCCCCGCTGCCGGGTCCAACCATTAGTGGAATGTTTCTGGAAGCGTCTCGCCAAGCGCAACGCAAAGTTGGTTGACTGCTGTCAGGAATTAAGAACCACTAGAAGGCGCTGTCTTCCAAGAGATGAAGAGATCCACTTTGTTGGCACCCCCATCACAACAACGATAGTCATGTGGAACGGGGTCGGTCGATAACGGTGCTTCGTGTTGTGTGAAAAGTGTGAGAAAAAGAAAGAAAACCCTGGAGAACTGGCGCAGCAGGCGCCACGGAGGGTGGGAAGGGGGCACAAAACGGCGCAACAGCAACCTGTTCTGGAAGATTCATGCCCCATTCTCCATTTCTCGTTCTCGCATCGCGGGTGGGGAGGGGGGGGGGAGATTTCATTTCGAACGCAATGCATAATGAATGAGAAAAAGTTCTCGAAGTGCGAATGCCCAGAAGATCGGAGTGATCCGGTGATCCCCGAAAGCAGAACACTCGATCGCTTGGCAACGTGGCGTTCTGCTGCTGTCGCCCGGAATGGTGGATGACCTTGGAGAACGTCAAACGAGGACACGGACTTGTGGGCGATATCTTTTAGCAAGCACGCGGCATGCCAAATTGATAAATTACGGTTCGAGTAATCCGTCGTGTCTAACCTTTTCGAAACGGTGACATCTTATCGTTATGCAGTTATGTAAAAAGAAAACACTTCATTGACGCGCAGCACGCGAGCTGACCCAAAATTCCAAATGTCACCGCGAGACGATGTCCGCGTTGGTTGTATTCCGGTTTTTCGGCAACGGTAACCTGATTTGCATAGACGCCTAATGGAACTTGAAACACTTTATCTTCGGGAGATACCTCATTTTCTGATCCGTCGCTTCCTCTGCAGTGAACAACAAAGCAACCGCTTTGGCGCGAACTTGGCGAATCTGAGGATAGTCGTTGTTCGGTTGGTTGCTAACATTACTTCATAGGTCGCTTTGTCCGAGAAGGTGATGAGTAAATGACACGAAGGTCTTGCAAGTATCAATCTCCCTACGATCGACGCCAGCTGACGAATGCGTGTCTAGGCAACCTTGACTTTGACTACAATCGGCTGATACCCAATAACGCCGCGTAACGACTGTGCCTTCCATAATGGGTACCCTGGAGAGGTGATTAACAAACAAGTAAATGTTTCCATTATACCAGACAAGATGCATTCCTGGTCACGATCGGAAGCTTTTTTTCCGAACCACGAAGGAATGCTTCCCCAACAGGGCACGCAAGGTGAAGTTCAGCGTTCTTACGCAACAACCGGTGAGTGCGTCCGGTGGAAGCGAAGCAAACGCGCACGCTCAGACGTAGGGAATTCAGTAACAAGTTCATTGACAACCAGGTTCACTGGACTGGGTGATTCCGATTCTGGAACCAGTTTTATCACATCTCTCCGGAGATCTCGGATATTCTCGGTGATCGGATGTTTGCGCTGGTGATTAGTACCCATCCGTCTGCGGGTGTTACCGTCCGTGCGTAAGCAAACGATGTGGAGCTGCGTAGAATGACTTTTCCAACGGGAACCACGCACCAGATCCAACGGTACCTAAGTGCTCAGAACGATTAGAAAGCTGATCGTTTCGATGAAAAGTGTTACTTTACAGCGTAGATTATTTCAAATGCTAAAAACCAAAAGTCTATAACACGGCTAGACGTCATGAAAATCAAAACTCATTGCACCGAAAAACGCCTGTTCAAACATAGCCACTTCACCTTGCGCTATGTGCGGAGCATTGATATGTCTGCATTGTATTTTTTTCTTCATTCAACCGATGCTTGCGTTGTCATTGAACTAACCCGACCGCATGTTGAGCGAAGTTTTTTTTTCAACCACGTGCTCTCAGTTTGATGAGCTAGTATGGCATCACTGAATATTTTTAATGAGCATCCAAAGTTCAAGGATATGGAGGTTTACAAGAAATTTGCTAATGAATGATCGTGGTTAGTTCAATCCTAATCTTACATAGACGCAATCTTTTGTCTATAGGCAAGAGTTTATCTAAAGGGGAAAATGCGAAAATGAAACTAAAATAAAACATAGGTTTAAACATATCCTCCGGCTTACATTCTTAACTTTAACTTATAGACACACAAATTGGAAAAATGTTTTCCAGAAGCCTTTGGAGATTACTCCCAATATTAGATCAATTTTATAACGTTTTGACGCTCTTCATTGATCTTAAATTATAGTGAATATTAAAGTTGTTCAAATGTGTCCAAATGTCGCTAGATAAGAGTTTACACAAACTAAGCTTGATTGGCGGTACTATGGTACTATATGAAGGTACTTGGAATTTAGGCTCCAATCGTTTTTTTACGTGAAAACGATTTGTTTACTTGACTAAACCGTGACAGCAATCGGGAAGATAACAACAAGGATCATAAATCTATAATATGCCAGCCTGTTTCTCAAAAACCCCCGAAACCGCACTTAGTAGCGCGCCATCGTCAGCCAATTGATTATCTTGGCCGTTCTAGCTAGAGATTCAACGTCAAGCTCCTATGTCTATGTGGACACCACCGTCTAAAAGGTCTTTACAATAGATGGAGGTCATAATGGATGCAATAGAGTTCACCGTTACAGTGGAACGTATATTGTATTTCCGCTAGTATGGAGCCTACAATCCTCATGTGCATCTTTCTCTAGATCGCGGCTAAGAGGAATATATGAGGTAGAAATATTTTATACAGTCTCATTTTCATCTATCGCGACAGGTTCGCTGAGTGGAAACACCATCTTCATAACATGGAAATAATATCTCCGTCTTTGCCTACATTTGCTACCGAATAAGGCGATCAAGAGATAATGAGATAAGTCTCATCATTGCAGAAACGAGTCTGCTGTTTCATACAACCGAGCCCGAACAAAATTCATCAGATTTTATTATTAAGTTTAGTGTTCTAGTACTATGGTTAGCTTTATAACAAACTGTAAATTATTCTATTTTACGAATTTATTTACAATTGAAATCAACAAGTATCGAAATGTGAATAATTGCTAACTCGAAGTGCTTTTTGCATATTGCAGCTCTACTGCTATCGACATGACCGGTGAACAGAAGGGCACAGTTCTGGTTACCGGCGGGGCCGGATACATCGGTTCGCACACCGTCGTATCGCTACTCGAGGCAGGCTACGGTGTGGTGGCACTGGACAACTTCACCAACTCGGTCAACTCCTCCAAAAACGAGTCGGTCGCCCTAAAGCGCGTCGAGGAGATCACCGGCAAGAAGGTGCACTTTTACCGCTGCGATCTGCTCGACAAGGATGCGGTGGAACGCATCTTCAAGGCACACCGTATCGATTCGGTCATACATTTTGCCGCGCTGAAGGCGGTCGGTGAATCGATGAGCAACCCGCTGCTGTACTACAAGAACAACATGATTGGCATGATCAACCTGCTCGAGGTGATGGACAGCTTGGGCATCTACAAGATGGTGTTTTCGAGCTCGTGCACCGTGTACGGTGAACCAGAGCGCCTTCCGATCACCGAGGAGAACCCGACCGGCAACGTGACGAACGTGTACGGACGCACCAAGTACTTCATCGAGGAGATGCTGAAGGACGCGGTACGGGCTGATCCGAAGTGGAACATTATAGCGCTGCGCTACTTCAACCCGGTCGGGGCGCACAAATCCGGCCGTATCGGCGAAGATCCGACGAAACAGTTTACGAATCTGATGCCGTACATCAGCCAGGTGGCGATCGGGAAGAAGGATGTGTTGACGATCTTCGGCAATGACTACGACACGCCCGATGGTACGGGTGTGCGCGATTACGTGCACGTGATGGACCT
This sequence comes from Anopheles dirus, assembly GCA_000349145.1. Lineage (NCBI taxonomy): Eukaryota > Metazoa > Arthropoda > Insecta > Diptera > Culicidae > Anopheles > Anopheles dirus. The sequence goes on from KB672957.1 coordinate 1,398,084, forward strand.
GGCCAGTGGGCATGTGGCGGCGTTGAACAAATTGGACAAGGAACACCTCGGCCTGAAGGTAAGCGGCACGTGCCAGAGGTTATACAGATGGGAAAGGGAATAATCGTACTCGTTTGCTTGCAGATGTACAACCTTGGCACCGGGAAAGGAATATCCGTAATGGAGCTGATACAAACCTTCGAGCGGGTCAACAAGGTGAAGATTCCGTACGTGATTCAGGAGCGACGTGCCGGCGATATTTCTTCGATGTACGCCAACGCCACACTCGCGGAACGGGAGCTCGGATGGAAGGCGGTCCATAGTGTGGACGAGATGTGTAAGTAATCGGTGACGGACAAGTCGAAGGACACGTTCTATCGATTCTTTCATCTTTTCGTTTGCAGGTGAAGATTTTTGGCGATGGCAAACGATGAACCCGAACGGTTACAAAACGGACCAGGCCAACGGTCACCATTAAGGTGCTAACTTGACAGCACTTTTGTGTGTCGTATTTATTCGTCTTCCATGGCCAGTTCGTACAGGCGTTTGTTTTGCAATTTTAACACTTCCATTCCGTACGAGGTGCAGCCGGTGTGGAGGCTGCGTGCGAATAGTTCTAAGCAGTTGGCCCCGGGCGGTACAAATTTCGATGTGAATAAATCTGAAATGTGAAAGCCGAAAAGAAGCGGGAGAGAGTGGGCCGATATTAAGTAAACATTTTGTTCGTTTCTCTCGGGATGACGTCGGAATACACCTACCGTATAGGGGTGGCTTGTGTGAGTGCATTGCACTCGGCACGGAATACAGGAACCGTTCACGGGGAAAGGTTTTTGTCATGACGGAGCCAGCCGGTGCACCAATAAAGATTCGCTCATACGGTTGCTTCTGCTGAGGTTCGTTAAACTTGCACACCGGCTGGCCAGCGGAAGTGACCTTTACCCAGTACCAACAACCCACCAGCTCGACACCCCACTTGGGAAAGAAATCTTTCGACACAGCTTCGATGTGCGACGGTGCATTGGTGCACCAGACCAATACGAGAGTGTTTTCGTGGAGGTGTCGCTCGAGTGGGATTGCCATTATGTCCGCGTTTGTTAGCATCTTGTAGCCAGTTTTGGCGTTGACCGCTTTCACCCGTCTAATGTATTTGTTCCACCAGGGAGGATCGAGCACAATCAGGTCGAATTTTTGATCCGGCGTGATGTATTCACTGAACCGATCGACGGAGGAGTTTACAAATGTCACCCCTGGGGGTATGAGGAAGGTTTCACCGTCCATGTCTGTAATGATGGAATGGTTGGAGCTGTTCTGGCCCCGGAAGCACTTTTCACTGTCATATTTGGAGGACGCGTTGAAGGCGTCCACAAACTCGAGGGCGTTCTTGTTGATAGAAACGGTTTTGTCCGTATTCTTTTGTAATTTATTGTAAATAGACGAATGATTTTCAGATATCTGCAATGAAACAAGAATGTTATTATTAAAGTAACACACCTTTTCGGGTTGATAGGCTTGTACGAACCTTTTGAGTAGTTGCGTCCAAGGCACCCAATGTTTTCAATCGTTTCCGTTTCTTTGTGCTCTGGTGTTCATGCTTTTCCTCTCTGTGGTCATAGGGCATGTGAATTTCGAAGAGTACACTATTTAAGCGAGCGTTTTTCACCTTCTCATCAACAAAATTATCACAATACAGGTTGCTTACACCTGTTGCATGGTCTAGGAGGTACGAGTTGCTACCGATTTCTTTAAAACTTTCCATTGAATATGTAGTAGTAATCTTCTCTTAAACATAACCTTTAACCATTTCATTTGCACATTTCATAGTCAATTTTACTAATAATTAGAGTATTAAAATTTGAAATAACACCGGCATTTTCTTCAAATCCGAAAGTAAACAAACCGAACGAAAAGAATGTAAACAATCATCGCTTTTTGACATTTCGATAGCGCGTTTATTGTAGCTGGTTGAAAGCCCCAGCGACAGTGTTCGTATGCAGTGTCGACAGAATAAAAATAAAATAAAACTATTTATGTTTATTTATTGTAATTCCACAAAGGTTTCCGAAATAAACCAATTTTGTATTTGATTGAAAAAACCAACCACATGTAAATCCCTACATAACCAGCATCATTGCAAATCTTTCTAGTGCAATCTGTCAAACGATCGACGGCGCGCGTGTGTGTGCGTGTCGGGGAACACAAGATTTTCGCGTGTTCCACAAGCAAAATCAAAACGATTAGGAGTTTAGTGCGATGATTACGCAAAGTATCTTGGCGGAATAAATATTTATTCCCGTACTCGGTGCCGTTTTAGCTCAATCGATACATTCCGTACAACGCCGGCGGTAACTGGAAGTGATTGTTTACTATATTCGTTTGTTGGCACATTTTTGCCGGTGCAGGTGCAATAACAACGTGTTGTGCTGTGTTTGAATGCAGTTTAAAATGCAACAGACGAAGGCTTTACGCAGGTTGTTCTATGCAGGTAAGAGCTGCGCGAGTCTAATACCTTCCCACCGTATCAAAATTGCGATCAAAACCGCTCCTAACATCGGGGTATGTGAGCATGACTTGCGTATCAGTTGATATCGTCCCTCGCATCCGATAAGCGTCAACATAAACTGCAGCAAATGGTGACTTTTTCTTATCAATCCGATAGGCACGAGATCCAAAACTGTCGGCACAGGCACAGAGCACAATGTGCAACTTCACGATTAGATTATTTCTTCTTCTATTAAATTACATCTATGCTGCTTCTAATGCTCTAATGCTGTTTGTCATTCTTATTTGTGTGAGTGTGGGTTTGATTTTTGGTTCGAATGACGGGTTTTCTAACGAACCAACAACAACAAAACGTCCCTCTATTTGGTGGCGAAAGCATAAATATGATGCTATTGACCTCAATAGACCGACTTCATAGACGACCGTCATGCAAAAACGGCAACTATTAGAAACCATCTCACCGTAAAGCATAGATCGAACGATACACTCCTGGGAAGAAGAATCCACCAACACCACACATACCGACCGAGTCAGCTGGTGAGAAGATATCCATTAAGATCGTTTCGTTCGGATGCTTATGCGCTTGTGGTGGTTTGCTGGGCAATTAAGGTGGCCTCCGGTTTGGTGGTGCGGTTTTATGATCGCATTTTTCTTTTCATTTCTCATCCCTACGCTTCCATTGAACTGGAAAGCAAATGAACCGCATCCTAGGTGCATGAAAAACTTCAGACAGAGGTGATCGACAGAGGTTCAGCGGATTTTGAATACAAGCGTATGAGGCAATTTATTTGATTGCTGATAATCCCTATACATGTTGTTTAATTGCTTAGGTTTGAATGATTCAATGATAAAATTTAAATGGCAACTTACTATTTTGTTATTTTCGTTGTTCCATGTGATTGATCTTGGTTTTTGAATATTGTATTTTTCGAGGCAAACTGACTAATCTGCCAGCAACCTTCGCGTTGTGTCATGTTTTCGGATGTAGAATAAACATTCCTATAACTCGTTTTATGGGGGATGTCGCTATCGCTATCCTCGTTCAAGTTAATATTTATTTATATTCGTTGTCCTGAACCCAAATTTCTGCGTTATTTTTGGTCTGTGTTATTTGTATTACTACTATTTCTTTTTATAATAATTGGTATGAGTGTACCATCGGTTTCTATTCCACTGTTCCAGTCCACTACACGATGGGATCGATTTTCGATTTCTAGTTTTCGACGTCATGATGTAAAATCATTTAAAGTATCTAAATGAAGCAATAATGTTCGGATCATTAACAAAATTGGTTAAACAAACTTTAGAAATATAATAAAAATAGCTATAATCTAAAATCAACATCCAGTATATTAATTTAAAACTTAAAATGAAACGAAATGTTAACATTTCAAAATAGCTGTTGAAACTTCCATCAAAAACATTACTTTGTACCACTCATTTTCAAACAGCAAAAATTGTGGAGTTTGTGTAGTTTGTTTTGAACTTTTTACAAAAACCAGTTTGTCAGGTTTCTTATCAACATTCTGTAAGTATTTTTGAATTATTTATTTATTTTGACGTGCAGTGATCGGACCAGGGTTGATCTAAATGATAACACATCAATTCTTACAATATACAATTTACAAATAATTTTCAAACATGATGATAGCAAATATAAAACCTCTGGTCTGTAAATATCTGGCCCAGGAAGTGAAAGATGTTAACACTTTGGTTTTTTACCAGTTTGTAGTGGTGTAAGAGTCAACATTAGCTTGTTAAAACTGATTAAAGTTTTGGCAAATAGCTGTTATTGGGACAAACATTGCATTATTATCTTAATTTTATCTGAATTATTACTTGATAATAATAGATTTGGATGATTAAAAACGATTGTATACAGTTAAACACAATTAAAACTTGTGTTAAACTTCATATTGTAAGATGCTTTAACAAGTTTAAACTCACATTGTCATTTTACTCTACATTTAAATTTTATGTTGTATTTTTTTATTGCAACCCTTTGAGTTGCTATTATTTAGTTACTATTTCAAATCGAAATATTTTATTTTTTTATCATAGAACCAATTATTTTTATTACAAACCAAATCAATATATGTCGAAATATTTTCTTTTATATTATAAACCAATTGTTGTTTACTTTAAGTTTATGTGCATAATGTTCGGTTTTATCATGAGTTTGAAGTACATTAAAAAGCAATAAAAATAACCGCTCGATCGTATTACTGTTAAAGAAAAACGTTTAAAAAATATGTTATTATTATTTCCTTTTGATACGCGCAGCTTCGTTGGGACGCATTTTACTTAAAACTTGACTGTTTTTTAATTGATTTGGTAATAACCCTCGAAATTTGTTATGCGAAGCAAAATCAGATGAATCTGTCGTGTACTGTAACTGACAATATTTTTTTATGAATACAGTTAGCACTTTTGTATAAAAGAAGTCGTGTAATAACACAAATAACTATCATTTGGTCGATTAAGCAAATAGAAAAAGTATTTATTTCGAAGTAAATTCTGATAGGTGCTAAAGTATAAGATGCTTATCTAGCAAATAGAATTGTATTAGATTGGTGTAATTTAGTAAAAATTGTGATCAGCTTAATGTTTGGAACTACTATTTCTTCATAACTTAAAATATTATAAATTTCTTGTTATCCACGATCATTTACAACAATCTACTACATTTTTAAATATATTTAAACATTAATCAGTCATCATTGTTGATGGCGTTTAAAATACGGCATCGTTTATGTCATTCAGTTTTTATCAATATGATTTTTATTCAAATTTCCCGCTGTAGGGCTGACCCGTGAACACCCACAACGATTGGGTATGGTTTATAGGCGATCAGTTTCCCAGCGCGATCGAAAGCCACACTCTCGGGGCGTTCGTTGGCCAACGTTCCAAATTTAGTGTCATTCGTAGGGAAATAAATTTATGCACTTTATCTAGCTTCTATCGCGGTGCTCGAATGTTCGATGGTTCGGGTGCGTGGTGCTGGTATGTCATACTCACCTATTAGCATCATAAATGGACATTCGAGATGGCTATCGTGTCGAAAGATGACCACGAGCAGAGCTCGACGGGAACCCTCCGGGAAGGAAACATTCAATCGCCAAACATAAAAGCTCACGGGTAGCTTCATTGACGTGCGCTTTGTTTCCACCTCCTGCTGCTTAATGTCTCAGCAACAACACCAGCTAAGCACGCGCAATGCTGTCGCTTTCCGTACGAAAAGAGGCACGGAAAGTGAAGCCACCAGCCCCGGACGCCCGGAGGCAAGAACAAGAACATCGATAGTTGATTTCGATCGCGATCGGAACGGCATCCACGAACGACCGTTGAACCCGCGGCGCATTAATGCATTCAATCAATGCATCAAGAGCGTCCGAACTGCTCGGTAGCTTGTTTGCCATTCATCTCGCTTGATCGGTAATGGGTTTTTGATACAATAACGAACGCTATCGCCGCACGCCGTCCGGCTTCGAGAGGGTTGTTTCGCTTGAGATACACATAAAGAGCTTCACCATCTCAAGCAGCACTGCAAGCGGGCACTGGCACAAGTGCCCAGATAAACCATCCGTCTAACAAGCGTCTTGAACGGCGCGCCACTGGTGCCAGCAACAATTCAATTATCTAATCCATTTCCTGCCCGAGTGTGTTGCCCGCGAAGTGTGCAACAATTATGCTCGAGTTCGAATTCTCTCCTGCCTGTCTTTTGTGACTTCCACCAACAGGGCCAGACGCTTCGCGCACTTCGAAGCACATGCACTTTACGACTGTGTGCGGTTGATTAATTTAATAACTCCGCTCTCGGTCGCTCGCGATGATGCCCGATGATGATGCAATCGGGAGGTCTGGGGGCAGCAAAGTGCACCGTCTTGAGATGGTCGGGTGTCTACTAGTTCCGGTGCATAATCGATGCACTTGACGGTGGCTGCTTTGGTGGGGTGTTTATTTTGGGAAAATTATTCCAAATCCGAAGGGATCGTTTTGAATGTTTTGAGCCGTCAATCTGGTTCAGTGGATAGGAACAAGTCTATTTTTCTGTGGAAAGCACTATAAAAGCGAACCACAAATTGCAACACAAATCACATTCTGTCATAAACGCTAAGCAGAGTAAATTGGTTTCAAGTGTTTTGACGCCAATATTCGATACACAATAAATTGCGTTCAATTGAACTGAATTTATTACGATCAGCATAACAAAGTAAATCAGTCTCACAGACAATTGTTCCGAAGGAGCACATCGTTTATACTAAACGATTGTACTAAACATTTGAAACAAAACCATACAAACTTGAAGTTCTACTTTGACTTCACCGTTTCTAACCACACTTCTAGTCTAATTCGAAGCGGTAACATGAAGAGACGGCCTTGAAAAAAAAAACACAACCGATGCGGTTATGAGCCAACTAGTCTAGCCACGTTTTGCGATCCGTTCGCCAGTCGCATCGAACGGTGAAACCACGACCTTGTGTATTGATTGACAATATGTTCATTCCGCTGTTTTGGTTTCGTTCGTTGTGTGCTTGCTTGCTTGCTTGCTTGCATGTAATCAATAACCTCGGCTGCGTATGCATTACGAAACGAACTTACGCATCGAACGCAATAGCAGCCCGGCTTCTATTGAACTTGAAGCAAAGTTACTGCTGCCAGAAAAGAAATCGCTTCCGAATGGTACGAGTGTAAGCTCATACTTTGTTTGGTCGATGTTAGAGGAAGCTCAAATCCATGCATTAGCCTATTGGTTAGTACTTATTTGCATATTATATGTTTATATTTATAATTCTATTTACATTTTTAGTTGTTTTGTTTCTATTTTTTTGTATTCACAGCTAGCTGTGTATAAACAGGTTTAAGGTAATCTAAGCTCATATTTTCAATATTTTCTTATTTATATTCCTTCCAAAATATAGTGCATCGAGTATATTTTGAGGAAGATATAGGAAGATATATCATTTCATCGTTATATTTGTACATTTTTGTACCTTGGCTTTTCTATTAAAAGTCATGCAATCGAGTTCCATTTACGGGAGGCCCTGCTTTTACTCTGTAATTTGAAGAACTATGTGGCTGTGGCCTATTGTTTAGTTGTATTTTGAGTGGTGGTGTTCTAAGATGCTCTGCATGTGGCGGGGCCAATAGAGTATCGTATACTATGAACTACAATGGAATGGGCAATCCTTTCCTGAACCATTGTATCGAACTCGCTTAATTTGTAAGAAGCGACATTGATTATGGTTTATGAATAACATCCAAAACTATACTTTTATTAGCTCATAAAGTGATATCAAATGGGGGAAAAGGAGTGATTTATGTAGAAAAAGGCGTCGAATAAATATGTTTTAACAATATTCCCTGAAATATTGGGGAAAAACGCAGGAACCTACTTATTAGTAGATCGTATACTTCGGAAGAATATCGCATCGTTTGATAGTAATTTCGCCAAACTACATCAAAACGTCAATGTTCCATTTTCACGTTCACTTCGAAATTTGGTTGCACATCGTCTTGGAATATGATTGATCATAACAAATAAAGCAAAGTAACCCATGGAGAGAGTCGTTTCCATCTCCGATGTATTTTGTCCAACTTTTATCTACCGCATTTCATCCATTCTTCAAGGGTAATAGTTCAAGGGGAAATTACATGAATTTTTCCCACTCAATCATGAAAACCTTACACCCATTAAAGAAATGCCATTTCCCATGTACTGGTTGCCCACTATATTTAACGCGTTAGATTGAACACTTACAACGACAGAATTAAATCGACTTGTTCGAGGTCGATCTTTAAACTACACATAATAACCGCTTCAAGAACAGGTGGAAGGATTTAATGATTGAGTGGAAAGAATTCATGTAACTCAGCGAACTGTTCAAGAATGGATGAAAAATGCTGTAAATTGGAAACGACAAGAAAAATTTCAATTTGTCTTTTCTTCTTTTTCCAAGACTTCTACCTCTTCTGCGTTGCGTCCTCCGCAGTCATGCCAACTGTCTTACGGCTTACCAGACATAGTTATAGGACTATAGAAGGACAGTCACTCTTTACTAGGAAGAGATGTCTCAACTGCCGTATTAAGAAGAGGCCTTTAAAAGTTTGAAGGTAATACTGATCATAATTCTAATGTCAATATAGAGGGTCGTACGAATATTGGCATTTTCACTTCTATACACAAACAAATTTGATCTTGAAAACAGAGCCTTAGGCATCAAAGTGGCTTGCCAATCATTAAATGAAATCCCCATCGCTTATCAGCAAATTTTTGTTCGCTATATTGTTTGTGTATCAAACACTCGGTTCACGTAATCGATTTGCTGAAGTACGTTGAAGTTGAAGTCGTATACAATTGCCACGAATGTTTCTAATTTCCGTACCCATAGCTTAGTGCATGCACAGTTCTACAACGTCTGTAATCATTTGTTGAACGGTGACGAATGTGGCAAACGGAACGACATGATCCTAGACGCACATGAGCGTGTTTCATGACATGTTCCGTGCTCTTGTACAATCCAACTGTCATCGCAGCAAGTCATCGTCTACTTTCTTTCAACGATTGCCCTCGAGGGCTGGGCCAGAAGGAAAAAGAGGCGGAAGGTCACGCTCGGGATGAGTTTATTTTAATCACATGAAAAATGACATGGTCACCACATCGGCTTACTGGCTTACGCGCAGATCCTTCCTTTCCCCAAGTGCCGGATCGTGTTGGACGCGGTGGCACCGAGGTTAGAAGTCAAGCCACTCGACTAGACCCTTATTATTCCATTATGGCGTTGGCTTTTAATTGGACCGTTGGCAGCCAACAACAGCCAGCCGACCTCCAGGTCGCCCCAAAGGAATCCGGACGCCGATTCTCGCCTCGACTGCTCGAGATCAAGATCTACAGGAGGGAGCACAGCACGGCGAAGGCCCAAACGGGGTGGAAGCAATTTGTTTAGCGTGTCATCAACAGAGCCAACAACATGAACCTCTTGCCGGACAAAAAAAAAAAGCCGAACCATTTCTTTCGAACCCCCCCGGCCAGATAAGCATCGACAAGCTGGAGCTAAAGCAAATTCTGCCTCTTCTGCGGCTCGGCTTCTAAAGTAGCCAGCGCAGTTTTTGTTTATTCCGTTCCGTTTCGGGGTACAAACGGGTGTGCTTTATTAGCCGGTTTTTAGTTTCGGGTTTTAGCCTCGCGGTACGGTCGAGCCTCTCTTCCAGCGAAACGATGGTTTTGATTATTTCATTTCGCCTCAAATTTATTGCTCCCGTTGATGAGTGAGTACACGACAAATTTGCTGAACATTGAGTGGATTTTACGATTTCGAATTTTTTTCGGAAGTTGTACGTACCTTTCGAGAGAAGAATGGAAAACAAAAAAAAACATGAGAACCCCGTGTGAGTGAACCTACAATGGGGGATCGTGTATGTTTTACATGGAAACAAAGGTTGTTTTCGTGCTATTTTGTTCTGTTTCGTTGTATTTCATTTCCATTTTTAATTAAGTAAACGGATGGAGCGGCATCTGCTGTACAGCTCTAGTGTTAATAAATTAGATTATGAATGTGCATACTTACACACCGGGAACAGTAAGAGTCGACCGTTCGAGGTGGCTTTAAACTGAAAATTATGAAATAATTGATTATAAAGACCATTCTACAACACACATAACTGCGTGTTTCACATCATACCGCATTATTAATGCTACGGTATGGTGATAATTATTCACCGATAAATACCACCGAAAACAGATTATTATCTTCTGCCGTGGCGAGCTCCAAACGGCATAAAAACATGAATGAAACTCAATTTAGTAGATTCAGTTGTTTCAGGTCTCGTTTACATCTTCTTATACCGTATTCGACATTAAAAATGGGTAAAAACATTTTAACCAGCAGATACGTGTTCTTGTACGTTTTATGTTACGTTTCTGATGCATTTTCCTGTAAAATGTTAATGTTTCATATTTTGTATTATTAATTGGAGGTTTTCATATCATTTTTTTATATTTCTTATGTCTTTTTTGTTCGTTTACGTATTCGTTATTTTTTTAATGATTTGTTTTCGAAAAAAATGTTTTGTTATTCGATATATGATTATTGAGACTGTAAGAAATATAATTCATGATGATTTCTTTGAAGATTTTTCTATACATATGCATGATTCGACTGGATTAGATTAGATTATGTAACAATTTTGATTTTTTAAATATTTTGAATCTATAAAATAGTTTTATTAAAGTTATCATAGGTATCCTTCTCTTCTTTTTAATTTTGTTATAGTTCATATTAGCGCTCTTTTTGTTTTCTCTTCTATTCCCCTTTAAAACTCTACTTACAGATAGTTTTGAATTTATTGCTTAAGAAAATCTCTAGTTTTTTATGTAAAATAATAATTCAAACGCCTTTTTGTGACTTTCTGTGTAGTTATACGTGATTTCGCTGATTATTCAAATTTCCATTCACCTTTAATTAGACATTTAACAACTCTATGCTAGTTTATTGTCTACCTATCATTGGTTTGGTTTAAATGAGTTTATTTATGTGTTGAAGTTGTGATTGTGTTAAAATTGAATCATTCGATTTGGCAAATAAGTAGAGATTATCTGTATTTTTTGAAATTTTGTATTTCGAGCTGAAATCTGCATGTTGACTTCCGCTTTTCGTCATTTGTCTTTCGTCTGACGTCCTAAGTGGCACACCAGATTAAATAAACAATTACAATTACAATTCATTATCAACGTTAATTCTCTTTCATGATTCAATCATTATTGTATGTCGTACATTCTATTTTGTTTGATCAACATTTCCTTGCATACATGCTAAAGGTGTTACATCAATTTTAACAACTTTTTGCCTATCATTTTAATTCATGGCGATATCCTTTCTACTTGAACGAATCGCATTACATTCCGCCAATGCCATACAAGTCCCTCCTTTACAAGACTAATTGCGACACCATTTTACGACCCAATGCCGCCCATCCCATCCTCTCAGTGGATGTGTGTTTTTCCCATTCGAAGCGACACACCACACGGGAAACCGTTTTATGATCTTCGATTCGCGATCGGGTAACACCACCGCCGATCGGTTAATCGCTAAAGCCGAGGCGTTGAGGACGAAATAATCGATGGGATGAATACAGTCTGTTTCCATTAAACCGGTAGCGTAGACATCGCAATAATGTGATGCACTTTTCCTCATGCAGAAAGGGGGCCGATGGCATTCAAGTGTCAACACGAGCGGCCAGTTTAATGGGGCAGTGAGTGGATCGTTTTCAAATGTTCCCGAGATCAGCCCGTTTCTGTCCAGCTGGATGCGATTGAGAAAATGGCACTATGTGTGGTGATGCGGAAGATGACATTGGAAAACGAGCGGATAGGGGATCACGTCTATGATGACGATCGCGTTGATGACGATGATGATGATCTGTGGCACACTTTTGGCATTTGTTTTGTTTTCGCATGCTATATCCATCGATACAGCGCTGCCGATGTAACTGCATGCGATGCATGCATGCATGTGTGAACAAATGTGTTGTGTTGTTGTTTTACGGATCGGACGATGATTATTATACGAATGGATTTTATTATCTCAGCACAGTCGGGCGTACTGGAACGAGCTTAGCGCGGCAACTGTCGATCATCTGAGACGTTTTCCGCCTTATTCTTCGTCTATTACTTCATATCTTAAGCTGTCCGGTTCGATTCCACGCGTCCATTCTGTCTCGGATCGAATCTCTTTCGATGCGATGCAGAGTTGTTATTCTCCCGGTGGATTTTTGTGCCGTAAATCAACCTTCAACGAGCGCCCGGTCATTGGGCCCCTCGTTCTGCTGCTTCACCGGGAGGTTGGATGATTTCTGGCCTTCACTTGATCCACGCCCTTCCGTGTTCCTAAGGTGTATTTTGAGCTGGGAATGGGAGAGTCTTAAGGCTCCTCAACTGCTGTAATGACATTCTTTGTGATTTGGTTTTTCACCCGTGATCCCTTCGCTGCTGCCGCTCCCGACCGGCACCATTATCGAGGGGCGTACGCATACCGTACGACGAACCCCGAACGAATCCCTCCATGGGAAAGAGTCAGTGAAACGTTACATGCAATAATAGATCGAGTAAAAATGATCTCTTTTTGCTGCAGATGATTTGTTTTTTGTTTTCTCTACGTCTTCGCCTCTCATTCTTCGCGTCAACTTTACGCCTTACGATAATCGCAGGTCAAAGGTGAGTTCAGGTAGCTAAGCTCGGTAAAGGATCTTAAGCGAGAGCCCTAGACTGTAGACGATGCGCCGAGATCAAACACTGTCTATTTTGGCACGGTCGGGGCGCGGCGAGACGACCGATGAGAACGGTGCACGTGAAAATGCTCTTACGAGTGGCCAATAGATGGGTAGTGGTCGACGAGCATCGCTTTTTATCTGGATGTGACACCGGATTCCGGACGATCACGCTGACAGCACAACATATTTGCTCTGCGCAAACACTCACCCTTCCAACTAGATTAGGCATTCAAATTTATGGCACAAGTGGCTTGACATTGGAACACTGCAGGATCATCGTCATAATTATCTCGTGTTCGTTAGATGGCGTTAGAAATGTGGTGTGTGTTGTTTTTTTTTGTCTATAATATGATAAGTCTTCATTAAAAAGCATTAGTCACGCTTCGTGCAAGGTTAGATAATGTTTAAATGCGCCATAACTAGCATGACTATTCTATATTATGTGTCATAAACTATTCTATAAGCGTTGTTTTATATTTAAAAATACCAAGAATGTTACTGATAAAAACTTATGATAATTTCATAACTAAAAATTTCATAACTGCATGTGTAACCATCGGCTTCCTTGTAATTTGAAACCTTTAGATGAATGATTACATTGTTTTCAGTGTATTATTTTGGTGGTATATAGTGGTTTATTTACTCCGCACAAATGTCCTATTTAACGGACAAGTTTGTTGATCCTGGAACATTGCAATTTACTGAATGATAAATCATTTTTGATAAATTAAACTACAATGTTGGAAACGGTTTAATGTCCAAAAATGTATATCTAAATGTCCATAAATATCTCTAATGTTCTCTGCTTTCGTTTTTGATTCGTAAAATAATACGAAATTTTTGCACAGAGTTTGAACTGTTGCAGTTTTATTGCATTATATTTTGGAAGAGTACATCCATACATCTTAAATCATAATGTTCAGCCGAATGCTACTGACCAGAAGTTAACGCTCTCAAAACACTCGGGTGCATTCATAAATTTTCGACGGCAATGATGAATGGTTCTCATGTATGCTAGGCACTCACTGCCTGAATGAAAGTCAACGATTGATAGCAGACTTGGACAGGCATGTCAAACCCGCTCTCAACAGATGATGTAAGTTCAAGATGTGAATCTCTACAACTTTCAAATAACATGCTTCTAGTTGACGGTATAGGTAGGTTCTTATTTATAGCGAATACTTCAAATATATTAGCTCAACAAAATATCACACAGTGATATTTTTGACACTCTATTAGCTACAGTGCAGTACACTGAATCAAGTAGAACATATACAGGGTGTGCAAGGTGAATTTGACAGTTGACGGTTTGGTTTGTAATTCATGATTGCCTTGACATATCAACACAAGCGATACGTCAATGAAAAGCTAATGTTGTACAATAACATGAGAAAAATTTTCCAGAGCAGCCAAAATGTTCAAACCATCCGAATTGTGGAAACGAATCACGTGTATGATGATGATCCGTGCCGGAAAGCAGAACTGGGACATCATGGATGTGTTCTCTGAACAGTGTTAAATCTATCCGACGCGAGATGGAAGCAAGCAATGGCGATTACGAGGAAGTAGCAAGAAGAAGAATCCATTCTCGCCGACAAGATTGCGTTCGCAACAACGCTTTCTTGGCCGATCTGCAAGCGCGAGTGCTGCAGGATCTGGTGCTCGGTATTCGGGCGTTGGCGTGTCGTCGACAACAATGAAGCTAGCGTTAAATAAAGATTTTCACTACTCTTTATACAAGCGCCGCAGAGGCCAGTTCCTCACCGAGAAAAGCCAAGTGAGACATCTGGTGAACGCGTGAAAGCTCCTAAACAAGCTGAAACATCCAGCGGAACCTCGCACAATCTGGTTTTTTTCTTCACCGCGCCGAATGTGTGGCCTCCTAACACCCCGGACCTGAACCTCTTGGACTATTTTGTTTGTGGCGCAGTTGAAATAGACCCCAATAGATCCAGTAACATCAAAGCGGAATTAGTAACAAAAATGAAGTCCGGTTTTGCGGCCCTTCCTAGGGACACGGTAGCAAGGGCTTGCTCCAGGTACCGGAGCCGGATCGAGGCCGTAATCGATGCTGAAGGCGTATATTTTGAATAATTTGATTAAATAGCATGGTAAGCTACTTTATCTTTTAAAATATTTATTTAAAATTGTTCTAAATAATTAATTTTTCCCAATTTTTTTTTTTCCTTTTGTAACTGTCAAATTTACTTTGCACACCCTGTATATAACACATTTGTGGCAGATAAAACTCTTAAATTATTGGCAATTGAAGGCAGAATCTTATAAATAATAAGCAGCACAATAGCATAATCAGCAGAATATATAAATATAAATAAATAAGTAAATAAATAATAATCAAATGTTCTCTAGATATTTGCTCAAACTCTGAACAAATTAAATATACATACTTGCAAGAAAGCAGTACTCAAACATACAAAATGTAAAAACTGAGTTACTTATTGATAATTAATATTTTAAAACACTATAGCA
The DNA here is from genome assembly GCA_000349145.1 of Anopheles dirus. Classification (NCBI taxonomy): domain Eukaryota; kingdom Metazoa; phylum Arthropoda; class Insecta; order Diptera; family Culicidae; genus Anopheles; species Anopheles dirus. The sequence goes on from KB672957.1 coordinate 1,413,321, forward strand.
AAAGTGTGATCATGCAGTAGTTACTTTTAAGCAAAACTTACCGAAATGAAAGGTCAAGATTTTTCAAAAAAAATATCAGCTTCAAGCCTCGTGGTTTGACAACGCGGCGCATGCGGTAAAACGAACCACCGCTACGAGTGCCGCTTCATTTGGCCGTGGTCTCATTCTCGTGTTGGAAGTCCAACTGTGAACACACGTGCGCGGATGCGCTCGCAAGCCCGTCGACTGTTCGACTAGTTCGCGATCCTTGGCTCATCGGCGTGTTTTGATACTTTGTTTGGTTCCGTGTCGGTTTAGCCCCGTTCAGCACTAAACCTACAGTGGCTGATTTCAACGATTGACCGATCGATTGTGCTTGATGTTGATGTAAGGGTGGGAGCGAATGAAATCTGAACGGTGTGTACGGTGTGTTTTTGTTTTGCTTTCGACCACAACCTATCAGTGACGCGCGCTGTGTGAGTGATTTTAGTTCAAAATTTGAAACAACGAACAGGCAGACCGGCACCTTGAGACCGAAGCCTGTAGGGGCTGTAGATTACGGAGCAGTGATTAACGTAAATTAAACTCGTTTATGATCACCGTACACGCCCTGTCTACGGTTCGGGTGTCCCGGAGTGTGTAAACTGCGCAATCTTGAGTCGGAAAGAATTAGGACAACAAACCGGCAAAACAAAGACAACAAGTGCCCGTTTGGCCTGTAGTTTCGAGCGTCGAACCATAGCAAGAAGATGTAGACTAGGTAAAGTTTCACTAATCGGCGCAGTGCATACTACGTACTCCTACACCGACCAGATCATCCAAGTCAAGGCAACGAGACAACCGAAACACAGCAAGAGATAAGTTAGTTTCGGTGCCGTCAATTGGAGCCCGGAGGAAACGTTTTGTTAATTAATTAATACCAACGGTCCAGGCACGCCGCTGTGCTAATCGACAATTCGGGTGGATCGGCGTCGAAACAGATCCAAAAATAAAAGGCGCCGGAGGGACAAAAAACCGTCCCGGTCGCAACGAATGTGAAGCAACAAAATCATGCTGCAACGATTTAAATTGATTTGAATGCTGCACGAGCGACTGTGACCCCGCGCGGAACGAACGCAACAGAGTCTGGATTGTATTTAATACCTAATTTCCGTTAATCCTACCATTGCTCTGCGCTAGCTAATACACTTAGCCCTCGGGGGGGGAGTGCGACCGCTGCCAGCCAATTGCTTGTTCCGGTATGCGAATTGTTTATTGCCGCTGGAATCGCTTTTTGACAATTGTGACAGCCGGCGCGGAGTGGTCTGCCGTGGTGTAGTGTGCCTTTCGGTGGACGACGCTTTTAGTAGTGGCTGGTGGCGCAGTAAGTGTGTGAGATTGTTCTGTGCTCGCGCGTAGTATCATCCCCCTGCTCGCGAGCAATCAAAACACAGCCGACCCCAGTGCGGGGAATAATGATGATGATCGTTTATTGGCACAATCACAACAGAAGCTCGGTGCGTTTCGCCACAGCCTCCTGCGACCTCTGAGCTTGGAAAGTTGTCAACTGTCAATTTGAGTCGAGTAGGCCCTGTATTGCGCGTGTCTAGCAAGTGTTTGAAAGGAAAAAAAAGTGGCTACCAACATCGCCGCCGCTGCCAAAAGGGAAGTGCTCGATTGTGCGGATTGTTGTCACCGCAGCAGCTACCGGTGTGTGTTTGTGTGTGAGTGTTGTGTGCTCAGTGCGTCGTACTTCTGGTGGCAGCGCAGAAATAGGGGCAATGTGGCGTGATAACGGAGATTTCCGATAATGTCCGACAGTCTCCCCTGCCCATCTACGTTAGTAGGCTTTGGGAGTGCATTAGAGTGAAGCACGAACAGATGCTGCGGAACGTCCGCTCCACAACAAACTGTCAAACCCCGTCAAACGACCCTAATCGGAAGCACTTAGGCACCCGCGACGTTCCAGTGAGGGCAATGTGCTCTCGGTGATAGTTCAGTGTAGTGACAACAACGACAACAACAAAAAACTTCGTGATCGAAACCAACTTCCTTGAGATCGTGTTATTGGATTGCTTTGGGTCTTGCCGTGAGTGCTGCTACCCGAAAATGGCGGACGTCGAGTCGCAGAAGATATGCGGCAAGGCGAAGTCCAGAATCACGCTGCCCGTAGCCGTTGACGCGGTGATACTGGTGCTAGGTAAATGTTTCCTTCTTGTTAGTTCCATGCTTCCGAACGTGAGGGGTTATCTATTTGATGCATATTTACATTCACTCATACACTCACTCTCTCGAGTCTCATGTTTAGACTTACCGGCGATCGACATTAAACTCGTTCGATCCGATAAGGATCACATGTGAATGCTCTAGCGATACGCATGATGTGTTACGGCAAACAACAACAAAATCTGCCGGTAACGCCTGTCACAACCGCGTGAAAAGAAGGGGTTTTTGGTTTTGGTGTGGAGTCATAAACCAACACCGGTGCACGCAGGAAGTAGTGCGTGAAAAACGCGGGTAAAACAATGTACGATTAGAGACCAGTTAGAGGCTAGTTTTTAGCGAACGCCTGAGAAGCATTTGTGATCGTGCACTTGATATAACTGTACGAAACGTGTGACGATTATCAAAATTCAAAACTGTTATCGTAGAACGGGTGAAAAGGCTGAACTTAACATATTGGCGGAAATCAGTTACCATACCAAATTCAAATAGGTTCCGGAATGGTTGACTTGATATAACAATGCGTCATCCTGTGATTTTGGAAATTCCCTATGAGTCCTCCATTATCGAGTTCTCCATTTCGTAGTCCCATAGGAAATACCGAAATGTGATAATTATTTACCCATTTTTGGGAATCCTCCATACCAAGTCATCAAGAAACTTGGTCAACAGTTCCTGCTGAAACATCAGAACATTCAAGAGTTTCTGAGTAAAGCATCGCATCATCTTATCAGTGACAGGCAAGTTTTTTGTTGTTGTTCCGATTGTGGTATGGATTTTTTAATGCCAAAAATAAATCCTCATCGTGCGACAACACTGAACCAGCTCGGTCCCTCAATCGCTCGGAAGTGATTATTTCACGCTGCATGCACCGAACGGAACGGGATCAATAAATTGTACGTCCAAACCAGAGGCGAGCTGTGTGTGTGTCACTGACAGCTCACTGTCAGCAGACTCATTTAGAAAGCGATTACACATTACATCTCGCTTTCATTCGCTGTTCTGGAGCGCTCGAAAAGGGTTGTTGAGCAACTTGTTTCCTTCCGAGCGGGAAGCAAAGAACGAGAATGTGCTATCACAAAAAGTAAACCGAGGATGGCCGTGTAGAACCGTGTGGCCTCGGGGAAGTTCGCCCGCGCCCGCAAAGAACCTGCACATTCTGTGTTTCGTAACGGAGTCCGGACGCGACCTAAGACGACTATCGCACGCGCGCTTATAATGCCTGTTACGTTGGACGGCTTCGCCGGCGATGTTCGTGATCCCCGGCCCGGGCCCGGTTGTCATGTTCGCTTATCATCCCTGGTCTGGAAGCGCACCGTTTTGTCCCCGCCAGTAGTACTATCTATCTGATACCGCGCTTTTTCGGTTTGATGGATGGCACGCTCGTGTTTTCACGTCTAAGTTGTTTTGCCGTTGTTGGACCCTGCAGAACACGCATCGCGAATTCTTCCAACACTCATTATTAACGCACATCGAGTACACCGCAGGCAGTGTACTGCTCTACGTTCTGGCGTAAATAAGTAAGACAGCACCGCAAAAAAAAAAAAAGCTAACTTCCCGCTCGTCGTTGCTAATTTTTACGACAGTTCAATCGTTAAAATGCGATCTGCTTGCTCCGCGACACCGGAGATCACCACGAGAGATGGTGGAATCAATCTGTTCAATTTTTATGATACGATCATCGACGGGTTTTTGTTTCTGGCCCGCTTGTGTCCTCCTTTTCCTTTGTGGTACGGATTCCTGTACGGATGGGATCGTAAAATTCTGTCAAGTTCTTCATTTCTTTTTGAGTTGTGCACAAGTATGTTTGGTAAGCATGTTGTTTTTGGTGGGTCTCCCGCTTTGTCTTACTTGCGCCATCATCGTCATCATCATCATCAATCGTGACAGAAGCCAAGTGGTGATCGAAAATCGGAAAAGATACACGCTTGTCAGAAGAAAATCGAAGAAATACGCGATGTCTTCGTTTGATTTTGACTCGGTTTTGTTGGCCCTTTTTCGACCCTCGCTTGTGCGGTGCCAATTCTCACCGACCTGTCAGTAACGGGAGATCCGTTCGCACATTAATTCACATCCTCGCGATCCTCGGAAGCCGATCGGGCAGGATGCTATTGTTGAGCGGATGGGGTTTTTTTATGCTTCTATTCCGTCCCGCTGAGGGCGACGATGTTTGGCACCGCTACATGGGAGTGCTTTTGGCTTTTTCATTTTATTGCAAAATGATTTAGTGGACCCTTCGAAAACACGGCGGATCCACGTTTTCCCCCGATCGATTGTGATTGGGAAAGAGAAGTCGATGTTTTCGAACTCCTTGGTATGCCATTTTTCTTCAGCAAGTGACAGCTTTGTCCCCTGCTTTACCATTTTTTCTCTCTTTGCATCGACAGGCTATAGGTTTCAACGGTTGGTGTTTTGTTTATGACGCACCTATAAACGCACCCGGAATCCGTACCGGCATCCCCGATCTCCCGATTCGGTGGTTTTATTCTACCGCCAAGCTGGTGATGTCCGGCCCCAGACAAGATCAGCTTTCCCTTTCGGATGTTGCGCAGCAATCTTTTTTCTTCTCTCTCCCCTGTACTGCGTCCTCTAGCCTCACAGTTAGAACGCAACAACCTCTCCGGGGTTGTGTCTGTGTTGCTTCGTGTGCATTCGACTATTTTTGTTTTTATTTCAAACATCCCGCGGTTGGGTTAGGTTCCGTTTTGCAACTTTATGACTTTATGAGCACGAAATATATGTTATGCTGCCCGACGTGTAAATCAAAACCCCACTCCCACCCGTTTCGGCAGGGTGTTGTGGTCTCTTTTGACGCGCCGTGAGCGTAGGATCATATTTTACAACCTTAGTTTTATTTTCTCTATCTGATTTTTTGGTTCCTCGATCCCGCGGCTACCTTTTGAGAATTGTGTTTGGGATGGGAAGCCGACGATCGTGAACTGTACTGTGCCTGAAGACAGCTTCTTCCGTCCGTTCGTGCGGAAAGAGTTGGCGCAGATACCCTCTCCAGAAAACAAGACGACCGAAGATTTCGGTCAAGATATTAGCCAACGGAGAGGTCACGCGTTAGTAGCGTCATTTGTATGGTGTCGATCGCTATCTATGCTAATCCTTCCGCGTCAACACGCTGGATGTAAGCGTCCAGCGACACCAGAAACGCCCACCGACTCCGCTTTTAATCGGTCATTTGTATTTCTCACTCCCTCGCGGACGTACGTGCGTGCAGTTTTGCTTCATTTCCGACCGTTCGAGTGGAAAAGTGCTCGCCGACGTTGTCGTAGGAGACGAGTCAAAACAAAACACTGGCACAGCGCATAAAGCTTCGAACCTTTTCGCAACACGACATCCAAGGCCGCCGCTGCTTATCCACTTATCACCACGCTCGTTTTGGTCAGCCTAAAAGCACCCGAACACTGCTCGATGCGCATTTGACTTATCGAGCGGGCTTACTTCAAAGAGAACGCACAAGTGAAAGATGCTATCGTAATATGTGTGCGGGTTGTGTTGTGTCCGCCCACCGGCGGCTTTTAGATAGGTGCGTGTGGCATTAGCACCTCAACCTAATTGGCTTTGCTAATTGTCGCAACGGTCGCATACGCACTAGTAGAACAGTGGGCCTGAATTCATCGCGCATAAGTGCGCCAAACCAAATGGATACGCATTTTTTGTTGGCGCCCTTGAAGTGTGAAGGATTCACTTGTGGGTTTTTGTTTTTAAACTCGGATGCAATTCTTTGCGCGCTTGCGAAATGAATGAAAACTTCAGGGCTTATTGCTTCAGCAGGCGCTAATACGATCAGGCGAGAGGTTTGTGTTTTTTGCCAACCCTTCGGGTTCGTGTTTGAAGAACCAATGCTTTTGTTCGACTGTGCCGTGTGCATAATATAGCACAATTGTTTTCTTTCTTGTCGTGAAATGTTTGAACGAACTTGAAGTGTGTATACATAAACGATAGACAATAAACAAAATTATACATCAATACTAGACATTAGTATTACACCATTAGTATCAGCAAAAAAATAATTTTCATTACAACTGGCCGAAAAACGAGATTTTAACCCGTGCCATATTTATGTCCGTTATTGTCCTAGAAAATTATCATTTATGAACTGAGATAAGTTTGGAATATTTTTCACTAGACTTTGCAATTCAGAAGAACGAAACATTACAAAGAAACTATTCATACTACGACTAAATAACATTTGATTATTTTTTTACGAATGTTTATCGATTTCCTCGGATTTTAAACATTTATTCTTAGGGATATTTTTAACAACTCTTCGCATGAAATCGCATGACTGAATATTTATGTTCATTTCATTTTTATATTTTATTCTAATTGATCATGGTCATTAAACATTATAAAAAATATCTAAGCTTATCTTTTTAATTTTTTTTTTTCATTTTATAGTTATTAATGTTATAATGTTATATTAATTATATTCATAATGTTCAGTGTTTATTTGATAAAAAGGCGAAACCGATTATGTAGTTTGGGTGTGCAAAACACTGGACTATCATTTATGATTGAAAAACATTATTATATGGATTATGTAGCTATAATTAAGCTGTGGGATGAAAACATATGCTTGTACAAAAATTGGAAACGAGTATCTAAAAAAATAATTAAAACATTTTTATATGCAAGACCATCTTAACAAAAGGGTGTGACATTCCTAATGGAACCATCTTCTTGTGCTATATAAGGAAGTTCGGCAAAAAACATTACATTGTTGTTATAGCATTACAGTATTTAGTTGTTTGACAGGCACGACAAAGTCCCAATAGGTAGTCTATTACTCACAAAAAACACTTTAATTATGATTTAAGACTTTTTTGTTCCGAAAGATTGACCTCTCCTCATAGTATGAGGTGATAAAAAATAAATGATACGGCATCTTTTCGGTTCCATTTCATTGCAGCGCTATTAGACATAAAATTTTGCAAATGATTCTGCAGATTTGGACCGGCCCTCCGGTTTTGTCTGTTCACAGAAGAAACCCATTCCCCTCTGCACACCAAGGGGTTACGCCAGCAGAACAAAAACAAAACGAGAAATTCTCATTTCCCCGTCGTACTCCAAACCCGATGCCACCAGTGGGTTTGTTTACGCTGACGTTCTTACGCAAACGGTTTAAGTTTCTATACACGGATGCACGGGGCAGTCGCAAGCACGCACGAACGCAGGGAAGCAACGTAAACGCTAGAAACAGCCCACCAGCCTGCCCGGTAGCGAGCCACCCGAGGGGGTTGACAGTCGGTCGCTCTGTGCTGTATCAACAACCACACAGCGCGAGCCCACCGCTAAATCGCTTTCAAGGCGACCGTTACCGTTTCCGCCGATGGGCGGCGTGTGAGGCTGTTCCTGTTGGCGTGCAACCGAAAAGTGCAACGCTTGCGACGTTGTAACCTGAGTGGTGGGTTCGCGGATTAGCGTGATCTCGGAGGAGGATGCTTTACGCGCCGGAGAGAACCGACCCAGATCGTGTGTAACCCGATCAGTGAGTGGGAAACTAGCGCTGTTCTCGCGCCGAGCGCGAGCGCAAACCTCAGCAGAAATAAGTCTTCGTACCAATCATACCGTCGTCCTCATCTGTACCGATCGACAATATTATACCGATCGCTTTCATCTTTGCCCGGCTCGCGTCGGTTTGTGTCGGAGGAGGTGAAGAAACTCGATGGACGGCATCTTCACTGCACTGTCCAAATCAATCACAACGCTAATGGTGCGTTTCGGATGCGTTTTTGCGCCCAGTGCGCGTTGAGGATACAAACGTTTGTCCCTTATCAGTACTCGGGCAGACGCTGGCAGTCGCGCCGGGAGTGCATTGAGCTAGTTTTGCAACGCTACGCGAAAGGCAAGTCACGATCTGCGAGGAAACCTTCGAAAGCACCTGGCCATAGATGCGCCTGTCTCTAGTGGGTAATTTAATTTATGTAACGTTAAAGTCACGACGCCGCGGCTTTATTTCATTCCTAGATTCATCCATCTTTTCGCAACACCGTTATCGGGGTGAGGAGGGTTTTTTTCTGCCTTTACACCCTTTTGGAATTTCAAACATAAGCGAAAGAAAGAGACAGAAATCCCCTATTCAAGATAAAATATGGTCAAAAGAAGTGTTGCCGTGTCACAAAAGCATTAGTTCCGGCGATTCTGTATGCATGCGACACGCGAAGTGCAACAAATATGTTTCTTTTTCCCCCCTGTTACACTGCAATCGGCTTCAGCTGCAAGCGCTGCTGCATCGTGGTGGGTTGTGATGCATTATGCCTGCGACGAATAGAAAGGCTGGATGTGACTGTTGCGCGTGCATGATGATGACTAATCCCTAGCTTATGGCTGCAGAGAAGGCTCGTTTGTTGTGTTTGCTTTGTTTCCTGCATTTCCAATTCCCTGTAAATTTTATTTTTTATAAAAATACACAAGAAATCGGGCTTAACAAGGCAGCTTCAAGTAGTATAGAAGGAGATAATGGGATGTTTTCAATTACTTTCAAGAATTAAAATAAATATTAATTATATTCACGAAAATGATAAAATGGTTATAACAATGTGATAGTTATAAACCTCACCTGAATATCCAAGCATAAAAATTAATTACAAATTCTCTATACCAACACTTGAAAAAAACAATGAATTGTTATAACAAAGCAAAAGTTGTCAAAACAGATTACAAATATTTCTTCAGTACAATCAACCTTGAAACAAGTCAAGTGCAGTGGGTGTAATAACGTTGGAATACTGAGAAAAACAAACAGTGATTAGCTCAAACAAAATTATACGTTGTTCGTCGAGTGTGTCATACTGTAACAACACCCTTTCGCGGGTCGATTTAAATGCAAATGCAGAGCCCATAACAATATCCGATCAACCATGTAGGTGCATTATGGCAACAAAAGAAAGTAATGAATTTCTTACAATTCTCGCCTTTTTACGATCGAAGGCAACCGCCACAACCGATAAACACATAAAATCCCCCATCCAACGATGTGGCAATGCGTGCCATTGTGTTTTGTGAGACCGACGGTATACGAATACTTTCAAATGCCGGCGCTGGTGCCAGTCCAGGGTTGATCATAAAATCGTAACAATAACAAAAGTCGGCTGGTGCCAGCTAATCGCCTGCAGCGATATCGAACCGCGCTTGATAAGCCTCTTGAATGTCCCATTTTTAGGCCGACCGGATGATCCATCTATCATCCATGCGTGGAATTCGGAGGGAGTTGAGTGGAGCAGCAGTCAGTCAGGCTATTAAACGGTGATTAGTCAGAATGGGTCTCCCTGTTCGTCGTATTTCCGGAACAGTCAAACAAAAACCTCTTTAGGCGAGATTCAACTCCCCAGGAGCGCACCCTGTACAGCGTCCCCTGACGGATGAATGCACTTTTCTTGTAGTAGCATCGGCCCGGAACAGTGGGACCGAATGTGGTTTTACAGCCGTGCCTGCCGCTTTTGCCGGGCGTCTCGCCTAATGACATGCATCGCACTCACTAAATACGGTACGGCACACACACACTCATTAGTAAAAAGGCTGCGAATGTCGAGACGGGAATTCCATGCAACGAGACGTCTCTGGGACGGGAAGGAACGCGACCAGACAAACGGGGCTTTTGCTTTGCGGGTTTCCTCTGAGCTGCGTACACCAAGCGAAAGGACTCCGGGTTTGATGGGTTCTGCGGACGCCGCTCCAGTGCGGATCCGTCGCAGTAAGGGAAACGTGGCTGAAAATAGAAGAAACCAAGACCCAAACAAATGACAAACGTGTCAGCAATTCATCAATCAAGGCACCGGTGCACCAATTGTCTGGGAGCTGGTGGTGGTGGTGGTGGTGATACTGGAGGACAAGGAAATGCACATTGCCACGTAATTACCGCGTGCAATGCACCGGTGGTGAAACGCATTCCACGCACGCACAATACAAGGGAGACGCACCGGACGACTACATGCACCAGGAATTCCTGGAACAAAGTCGGGAGATCCGATGTAGTCGCATGCTGTGTTTGTGTTCAGTAGCAACAACCCGTCTAAGTACACCAGCTTGGTGTGGAAGGAGACCATCTGTGGCTTGGGTCGGAATGTTGTGTATGTGATTCCTATTATAGTGAGGGATGCCGCCATTCCACAGGCATCCGACCGGTCGACCGATTATTACCGACGATCTTTGGAGAGTCTAATTAGGTTGTTCAAGCATAGATAGAGAAGTAGCGACATTGTTATATTAGGACATCAACCAGTTTAGCTCCACTACTTCCAGTTGCATCACATAATGCTTGCAACAACCAAAAGATCGTGTATTTCAGTGACATCTTCGGACTAATAATGGTTTATTTACGTCTTCTGATATTCAATTCGTCTACAAAAGATTCAGAGTTTACCGAGCTTAAAGATCAGGCAGGGCAATCTCGAAGGGTTGAGATGCCCTGCCGCAAAGACGCGCGAAGTTATGCTTGAATATCTTTTACCCATTTGTATCGACAAATAAAGCATGTGTCAAACCGAGGGCACATGTTTCCGGTACCGTGGGGAGTTGGAAGAAGCCACGCCGAAGCACGCGCTCGCGAGCGCACCCGGTGACACGCATCATTGCATCTTGCTTCGTAATGCAGCCAGCCGGGCACAGACGATCGCTCGCGCAAGACAGAGCACGAGTTCGCTTCACATTTTGATTATCCCGGCAGGCAGACCGAAAGAGGTGCCGTAGAAGCTTAAGAACGACCGACGGGAGGGAACGGCACTTACGGAACCGGTGCAAATGGTCCGAGAAACCACCGAGAACGGCTCTGGAGCTCCAGAGGGTCTGAGAGAGGACAAACAAATAGAAATGTTTGATTTATTTTGCTTCCTCCCAACCCGTTCGTTTGCCATGTTCTTGTACACCTAGACGCTTTTTTTTCGGTTTGCTGCTGCGTATGTAATGCGTAAGAACACATGCTCTTGGATGGCTCTTGAATGGGACTTGCATCGGTAGAATTTTTCCTTACACAGCAACTAGAATAAGGCGCGTTGTTTGTTTGAGAGACAACTTCACGCTTTCGATGGAGATTCCAACGACAAATGCAAAGTCGCTGATAGTTTGCGCTCGCCTTCGTTGTGATGATTCATGAGCAGATGTACCGATTGTCCCGTGGAATTCATCTCCAATTATGCTATTGCTCTCGTCGTGATGATTGAAAGTGACGACGATTGAGGAGACGATTGTGAGTAACGAAACGATTCCTGACCTCGGCTCGCCGCAGCCTCTCGTCATCCTCTCTCGCAAACCCTCTACCTGTTACGCATGGCCGGAAAGATTGTGTTTCAGGGTCGTTGGATCCAGGCGCCTGACGCTGGCTGACTTTTATCGAGCTGCCGATGGGTGAATCATATGTTAACGATGCGTTTGCTTGAGGCATTCCCCAACCTCAGCTGTGTGCGCTTTGGCAAGATAAAGTCACAAGCGCGAAGAACGCGATTGCTTGCTTGGGGAACGAGGATGTAGATCCAGAGCGTGGAGATTTCTCCGTTGAAAATCAACACCCGTGCCGAGTGGTGGATCACGGTTAACCGGTTGTTGTGTCACAGAGCGTGAGCGCAAGCTCGGTCTGATATCAATCGTCAACAGTGAAATTGATATGTTCGATTTCAACCGAGCGTCTTTAAGCGATGATTGATCATTCTGTGAAAAGCAGTGAATGCTATCATTTTACAATGCTAATCACATCTTGATTTACTTGAGGATATACTAGAGGCGATCTTGACTTAGATGTATGCTAGAAAACAAATTTGGAAAAGATCGGTTTCTATGTAAAGCAATTAGTTGCTAAAGTGCCCTAAAAAAACGGTGAAAAAAAAACTGTTTAAGTTATGTAATGTTTAAGTAAAAAGGCTTCAGAATCACTTGTCGAAGGTTTGTACACCAGATATCGATATAATTCTGCAATGTGATCATCTTGCGGCCAACCGCTTGTTTTGTACACCAGAGAAGTCAATTCGCTTGTAGGACTTTCGGTTTTTGAGGTCACATACGATATCTCCAAGTTTTCTCCGCACAAATAGAATTGCAACGTTGCTGCAACTCGAGAAATTAGTCGCGTGACGCCAGAACTTGCAGCTAGAAACGAATTAGCATTAGATACATTACATGGTACTCTAGGAACCTCACGTGCTACTCGCAAAACTCGATCAAGTCGCGGTGAATCGCATTGTGCCGCGCAACCAAGACAAAATGGATTAAAGCGTTCCAAATCAAAGAACTGCGTGGAAGCTTACACGATAAGGCGAATAAAAACCTTTCTTCGTAACAATAGGTGCGTTTTAATTAAACCGATTTTCTAAGAGCAGATGGATGAGTTTTGCACGTAACCCTAACGTATTCCGCTTCCTTTTGATGCTATCCTTAGGGGGATGCATTTTTCAATATAATTTGTTAATAAAAAACCTATTCAAGAACCTTTTAGTACTTGTAAATCACGGTAGGATTTTCTTCACCCTTTGAAAAATTGGACGCACATTTATGATGGCTGCAACAGCTAGACAATTGTTTACAGGAGATGCGTAATAATCCTACCCCGTTCGTTTCCACCCTGAAACTAGCTTTCCACCTCTTTTTCTTCCTCGCTATCAAGTAAAGGGATGGACCCTTAGGGACGTTCAGGAAGAACCCGTCGGGAAACTTGATCTCAGGCACAACAAATAGGAGGAACCAGTGGGCTGCGCTCCTGTCCGTCCTCTTCACGATGAGCCCGCGGGTAGCACCACAAAGCAGGCACGGTAACTCTAGAACGGCGCCGAACTTCTTCATTCATGACTTGGCCACACTGGGTTTCCAAAGCGTTACGTCGTATTAGTTTCCCCATTTGTGATAGTGAAACGATGGCTCTATGCGGTGTAAGCAGCCGGAATCATTCATCTCGTCTCCACACGGTCCGAAGCGTTGGAACGAATCCTTTGATGGGATTATTGACCCTTTTTGTTTTACGTACCTACAACGGCGAAAGGTGCACAAACACGTGTATTTGTTTTGAGATAAGAACACAATATTTATTTTCAATGCGTCTTTACGGGAAGTTTATTTGTTTCTCGTACTGATTGATGCACCGCGCAAGAATGATAACGCAAACAATAAACTCGAACTAACGAGTTGTTTGCTTTGGTTTAGTGGGGTACGTGCAGCCGAAGAGGCTTGTTAAAATATTATTTTTTACAATTAACGCATAGTTGATAATAGTTGAGCTAAAAACTAGTTCTGTCTAACTACCTAGTGCTAATTGATTCAAGTTTAAATTCCTAGAAAATTAGCCTGACCGGATGTTTGTGCTGCTTTGCCAAGAATTCGAACATGAAGTTATGTGCGTCTTGTTTGCATCTATCACTCACTCGTTAATTGGTTCATCCGTTTCAGTGTAATGCGGCTGGTGTTGCTCCAGATTATGTTTAGATAATAAATGATAAATAATTATTATGCGAGCCGCTCCCATCCGCAAATTACTGTTTCTAGACTCTAGGTGAGAATAAATTACCTAAACCTAGCAGAAATAAGGATCGCTATCGCTATAAATCACACTCCACACGATGATCTGCCAAGATTACACCTTTTCCGCCCAATAAATGTGCGCACATCAGTCGATCGATTCCAATCCAGAGCGCGCATCGCTCTACAATGGATCAATTTCCTGTAGGTCGTTTTCTTGTGGCGCAGCAGCAAACCAGTCACCCTTGCCGACCTTTCTGAAGCCTGCGGGCAAAGAAGAAATGTAATCAAAAATTCTCACGGCCTAAGCCCGCGACATAAATGCGTACGATCCGGTCGGGAGCGGCAAGAATCAGGCCACGTTCAAAGCGAACCCGAACGGTGCCTCGGAATGGGACGCAAAATTATAGGCTACACCCGGGAAACGAACATAATGGGCATGAAATAGCACGCCGTTTTCTTGCTTTTATGCAATACCCACACAGGGTTCATTCTTGTGTGCTTGTGTGTGTGTATGTGCGTGAATATTCGCAAATGAATGACATATTTTTATGACGCTCATAAATTGCATGCTCAGCAAGAGATGACGGTGTTTTGCGCTTCACTGATTGGAAACTGCCGATTACGGATTGTCGATTCGCATCCACTCGCAGATAAGCGTTTGCTTCCAGGAGACTTTAAACTGCGGAGGTAGGAAAATAGTTTTCAAAGATAATACACGACAAGCTCACAGCTCTTCTGCGATTGCGATGCGGTATTTGCATTTCTGCAGCCTATAGCTGTGAGCTTCTCCTATATTCCGCTCATCAGATTAGCAAAGCAAGCTAATAAAACTCCAACACACCTCTCCAGCGACAACCACAAAAAGTCTCCACAAGAACCCATTTAAACCGTCCCTCAGGATTAAATTTGCAATAAAGCAGCCGGTACGATTCGCGCATCGTTTACTTTATCGGCGGATTATAACTTTCTGGAGCTAACAAACCAACCGATGAATAATTCCAATTAATATTTTCTGTGCTCCAAAAGGTGGCATATCGCCGAAAGACGTTTCTCGTGGCGCCAAACCGACGGCAAAATGCAATATGCCATCAGCAGAAAAAAAGAAGCAGAAATACATAAACTCCGAATCCAATTTATGAATAAATTAGGCGTTGATGAAAAATTATGACTAATTTTTAAGATCTTTGGCAACGAACTCATGGAGCAGCAGATATGCAAACGGCCCGGTCGCCATACGTGCTATATTGAGATGTTTTTGTTCGCAAGAAATTCAGTCGCATTTTGTGAGAACATCTGCATCTCAACTGAAGAGGTTTCTTTTTGGCAAAGCAAGTTCATACATATTTAGTGTTGATATGTTGCGTTTTTTTATAGTTTTTTTTTGTGTTTTGTTTTGTTTGTTTGCTTGTTGATTTGTTTTGTTTGATTTTATTCATTCTCCTTTAGTTTGAAGTACATGCTGTTGAATTGATTTTCGCATTCCTATGATGTCTTATCTGTTTTCATCTATATGTTTGATTATTCTCTTTCAGTATTTTCTTTTAGATTAACTATACATATTCAGCATTTATGTTACAACTTTTTTTATAATGTTTAGTTTCTACAAATATACCATCATGTAAATAAAATGATATACTGTATATAAAATTTATATCAATTTGTATTTTATTTTAAGCTTTTATTCTTTTGATATTGTTCGGTACGTTTGTTTATCTTTTTTATTATTTTTATTTTATTTTATACTGTTTAATGTTATGTGTTCAAGTACATAAACATGAAAATAGATTTCCGCATTTCAATTTGAATGGAACTGATTTTCACAGACATTTTCTATTTTTATATTTTTGTGGTAAACTTGACTGTAAGTTAATTGCATGTCGCATATTCATGATCTACTTTCAATATTTTGATCCCGTTTTCATCGGATGTCGCTGATCAAAAAACACCTTCTGCTCCAAATGCCACCCGCTGCACTGACCGATCCGACACATTTCTAGACGTCGCCGACCACACGTCGCGCGGAACACCTCGGGACGCCTTCTCAGCGACCGGTCTGCGACCGTTTGTGTGGATTGTTGGTCCCTAAAAATAAAATGCGTTTCACCTGTGCGGGGTGCAATATCAAGGTTACCACCCATCCGTGTCGACGCACCAGGTACAGGCGATCAACACGCGCAACGGTATGCTCATCCGTAGTGTACTACACACATTTCATGATCACGATCACCGTTACCGGCTGCACTTCTGCTCCGACTTCCCTCTCAATTTGAAACCGGCAAGTGTCGTAACGTGCGACACTTTACTCGCCCAACCGAGGGCAGATAATTAATCGATTGACGATTTTATTTTACAGAACAGAGAGCGAGAGAGAGAGAGAGAGAGAGAGAAAGAGGCAACCTACCCTGTTCACCAGAGCGCGCGTTGCACATTATTTTCGTTGATTGGGTTGGATCGTTCGCACTCATTAGCATTAAAATGGGTAAAGGATCGCGCTGTGAACACGCCATGCACATGTTCATTACAATTATGATTTATTTGATGAGGTTGTGTGATGGCATTATTTACGATGTGTCGCACCCGATGTGGTGGCTTGTGGTTTTAATTGTTATTTGGTTTCATGCATTAAAATTGCAACAACATATTACTTTTTCGCAGTGGTCTTCGCGTTTGTTGAAAATTGTGTAGATTAATAATAATTGTGATAACAAAAAGTTACTCAAAAGTTACTCATGGTTAGTAGCAGTATGGTATTAAAAATATGATGTTGGACAAATTACAAGCAACACGAACCTCATGAGTCATGTGTGTCACGCACGATGCATAATCAAAAGCACGATTCATCCAGCTCCACCGTGAGCTTCTCCCGCTGCAGGGCTCTTGATGAGTCAGAAAACACCTTAGCCAACGTGGCTTCCCCAGAATTAATAATTCCCCACGTCGTGAGGCCAACATCGCGTGGAGCAGCATGCCGGTGAATCAACACGGCTTCCCTGTTCCTCTTTACATTGCAAAGACTTGATTTCACACCGTCCCAGACCGCAATGGTATGTTTGGTAAGTGAGCAGAATGAACTAACCTAACTAAACTACTGGATCATCATTCTTTATCACGGAACCACCTTTTTCGACAGCGCAAGAACTGCAAAGCTGTTTATGAGCTGATGAACGATAATCGTAAATTATTTCCGCAAATACAAGCCACCAGAAGCAGAAGTTCACGCGATTATGACCAGCGCGCTTTCCAACTGGTGCGATAAAATCCGTCAAAATACGAGCGAAAAATGCGACTCGGAAGATAAAAAGATCGTTTTTTTTGTTTTGTATATTGCAAAACGCTGTCACCATTCGCGTCGTGTGTGTTCCGCTCGTGGGTGTTAGTTCGGCCAGCTCGTTGACAATATTATTCCAAGCGAAAAACGCACCGAGACCGGCGGAGACGTGCGGTGTATGCGATGGTGAAAGATTATTAAGCAAAACGATAGAGAAGAGCGAAAAACAGGAAAAGAGCGGAATGAACCATCAAAATCGTCTTATAAATCAGCCCGAAGGCGGAGAGCTCATTCCGTATGCTTATTTATTAAGTCACAGTGGAATGTGAATCGTAACAATGTGTTCCGTCGCAGATTGCGCCACAAAGGATACCGTCCCGGTGGCCTTGCTCGATTACTCCGCTCTACGAAAGATCACTGCTGTTTCACCATTCTGGTTCTATGGAAGATCACCATCAGATACACCGAAGCATTGATGCATTTGCTGTAGGATAAAACCGCAAAGTTTGCTATTGTCCCTGAATGCTCAATGCATAGAACCTGCGTACTACGCACTATTGAGTTCAGAGGTAAGAGGTCAGTTTCATCCATTTTTACTCTTTTTATAACATTTAACAAATTAACATCTCTCGCAGCGTACGTTCTTTGGATCGTTGGAGTTTGACTGACTTTCTGCGTAGTGTGCGTATTTGGTTGGGATTTCCTCGAATTTGTGGATCCGTATATTCTGTTTTTTTTCTTAAATTTTATAAATAGTTTATTTTATTTCATCTACCTGTAACATCTCTAATTTTTTAATTATCTTTTGATGTCTTTGTTTTTTTTTGTTACGATTTATTTTGTTAATTACGCAATCATATCGTTTGTAAACGAGCTAAATAACTTCACACTTGATTTATTATTTCTGCTGGATCAATACTGGCCGATGTCGATAGACTATGTGTGTTTTTTTTTAATTATTTCATTCGTGCTTATAGAAAGTCTTCAACATCCAACATATTTTAATTTAAAAAAAAATCTTTCAAATAAATTGTACTTAGATGATCCCTGTTCAGTCGATGATCGAATTCTACAAAAATGTCTGCAAACACTGTTCTACAAACACCCCAGACTTGTCAATAAAGTGAAAATAAACCTTTCGACTAAAGGGTCGATATGTAACTACTGTTTTCAAACTGTACATTACAATCTCCTCTCAAAACCGTTCCCAAGCATTTTCAAGCAAAGCTATCCACGTGCAAGATTTGTGCGTAAAACTTTGGTAGTTTTGCACCATCGTTAAACACGCGCGCGCGCGCCCCGTCTGTGAACGAGCCGTCGATCGAGGACGGGACAGTGCATAAATCAGTCATCACTAAATACCATAATCGCCCATCTTTGGCATCAACCATCATCTGCTTCTAATTTCGAACACATTCGTGTGCAGTTCGCAACCACTCGGCAGCGAAAGGTTCAGCAGTAACACAAACGCCTGATCTGAAGCGAACAAACCCGTGGACGTGATAAACGGCTTCGGTTCGAACAAAAAAGGGGTGCTCGGAAACAGTTCTAGCATCGCAACGCACCCCCCCGGACCATGGTGGTTTTTTGGGTGGATTTATGTGGCATTAACTGTTTTTTTTTTTTTGTCAATTTTTTAATGCACTGTTTTGCCTCTCTCTCTCCGAGAAGATTCTCTCGAGTCGATCGCCGAAATGGGACGAAGGCTGATAGCGTATAGATTAGAGGAGGGGTCCTGTGTCGCAGTTTCGAAACGGAAGGAACGTGACTTCGACACACCATCCATCAGCTGAGCGACGGTGGGATTTATCAGTTGCTGCGAGTGCGGTGTTGTTTTGTAACGCATTTTTCAACGGCCGGTAACATTCCCCTGTCGAAAGACAGTGTGAAAATCCTCATAAAAGAGAAATAGAATGTAGTGATTGCAAACAAAGAATGTTTGGCGTTTCGTGTGGGTTTGGGTGAGTTAGTGTTGGAATCGATGAATTTGGAACTAAAATACGCTCACCAGCAGTTTGGTTTTATGCTGGCGATAAAATTCATCCACGGTCACACTCATTTGCATTGATTGATTGACTCGTTCCCAGGGTTGCAAATGTTTGATCGCCCTGGAAACCAGATACTAGTTAATGATTGCAAACAGCTACAGCATCATACGACAGCTACATGCATATTAAAAATTAATCATAATCATAACTTCTAGGAATCATCTGTCTGAAAAAAACAGTTTTGCTTAATACCATCTAAAAGCAGATTGAGCCGTTTTCCTCTCGTTCATAGCTATCCAGCTATACGAAGCGATATATTCCTCCCAACGACCATAAATATCCTGCATGCAGAAGGCGGCGACAAACAATCCGTAAGCGTGATCGTCCGATAATAAAGCCATCGACGGCGACGCCTGGCGGCTACACGGTGATTATTGCCAATCTGTCCTTTTCAAAGACGACATAAAAACGCATTTCTTTGGGATTTGCTTCATTCTGCACTATGGTAGCTTCGTGGAGTATTGCTGCAGGCGCGACGAGTGCCGCGGTTGGTTAATTAATTACGTCCAACCGCATTTATATCTTGCTGACGACGTGCATAATTTAGACAAAGGTGACTGAGCGAGCCGTTCAGAGGTGTATTAATTAGGATGATAAACCAACTATGGTTTCGCGAGCGGGGGATGAGATTTGTCTTACAGCTACCATTATGGTAGTTGTTTTCTTCTTTGGAATAAATTAACAGCATTTAATTGTTAGCCGCATGTCTTTATTAGTATGGGTCTCTTTTTGCGTGTTTCATGTTTCTTTTTGCATGTACGTTAGCTGTTTGGCATAAATTAAAATTAGTATATAAAAAATATTTTGGTTGTAGTATCTTTTCATCTCCTTACGAAATACTAATGCTTAATTAATAGATAAATCGTGTTTTTTTCGTCTTATTATCTCAACGATTGCTCAATCAATCAATGCCTGTTCACATGATTGTCTGAATCAGTGATATCCAATCGTAAATTAATCATAAAATAAATATATCGTAAATCCCTGGATGAAGTGCATTAGTATACGGTTAAAAAATATGTGTTGGTTAAGTGTTGCTATCAATTTTTACTCTTGTTACAAAATATCTACCTTTTAAACGCATTAGACACTTTTTGGGTAAAGTTTAGTTTATTATATTTTTCCTTTCTACTATTTATGCATTTGTGATAACAACCACGATGTTTTCAAGACGCAAATAGTTTTAGAACTACAAAATAGAGATAAAATGAGTGATTCAATTTCGATTTTGGTTAGTATTTATTAATACTAACTACTAACTAAACGTCGTGAACTAAACGTTGTCCTTGATTTGTTTGACTTTAACATGTCCACTGCAATATTCAATGAGCGTCTCCGTTTTCGTCAGGACCAATCAGCAAGCTTCCGTTAAGATTAGGCTAGTAACATGAAGTAACATTTAAGATATTTGTGTAGACCGTCGTACTCCGACAAATTTGAAATAAAATAAATAAATAAATAAATAAAAAATAAATAAATAAATAAAAAGCTTAAGTGCAATTTTGGTTTTGATATGTTTTTAGTTCACCTCAACAGATCTTTCTGATCCAAAATTGGCCCTCAAACTAATACAACAGAGAACATGAAACATAACTATCAACGCCATAATTAATCATCATTTTTGCCTGTATATTAACATGATTATCTGACCTTCATGGTAATCTGCTTGAAATTATATGACTGAAAACTAGAAGAATTGACGAATTTTTCATTATTGTATGATACTTTATTTTCGATTATTTTAAAGATTCGTAAAAAAATTGCTTCTTAATAGGGGGTTTGGTCAATCATAGTTCTGACGGCAAGACGTGTAGTTTGTTACATGTCTCGTGTAGAACCGAGCTTCAATGAATGTGCCAATAATCGATACTTTCTTTGTATGACTTCAAACAACCATCCCCATGGTTGTATAGAAAAGGACCTTAAGGAACAACACAAAACTATGCTCCATTTGTGCCGTATACAATCTTTCCCTACCTTCCTGTTCCTGTTTGTTGGTGCTCCAAATCGCGAGGAAAGATTCTCTGACTAAACGACCACACCACCGCCCAGGTCGCTAGAATCCACCGTGCCTTGTTTTCCAAAACGCTCAGTCTGACACCGGATGGCTTCTTGCCTGAAGTTATGACGGGTTGCGCTAGATAATGCCTGCGACCGCGGCACGTAACACATAACACGTTTTCAATGTCACACAACAGCGACAGCTGGACGGGTGCAATAATGAGCGAGGGAAGACTCGAGCATTACAGCCGTTTGTTTAAGTTCCACGGTTTCATCACGAGTTCCCGTTTTTGCGACCCCCCCAGGTGTTACGCTCCGTCCGGTTCCAGCTGTTTCTGGTCTCGGCAAAACCGGTCAAGTTCTACCCGGCCGGCGCATATTTTGCATGACGCGCATGATGAACCCCGGGGGATGACAGAGGATCCAGAATCTGTTTGAACATCTGCGAATGTCTGGCCGTCTTCCCTACCGTCGGTCGGGGTGTGATTTACCTGTAGAGTTCTGATGATGTTCTGGTTCTAATATTAGCAAGCCGTGAACCGATGATGCCGGTGCGAGTATTTTTAAAACCCAGCAACCTCTCGACATTGCGTTGCCGGGGACAGGCCAGTCTAATTACCTTGAAAACATTGAACTACACCACAGCACCTTTATCAGTCGACAACGCCGGTCCCTGGATGACCATCCTTATCATGCAGTGACATGCACGTGAAGTGTCCCTGGGAGTAATCATCGTCTAAGAAGACATGCGATTCATGTTTTTTTCCAAACAAACTCTCCTCACCTCACCTCTGCTCGGGAGTTTATATTTATCATCGTGACAGTACGGTTTCATTCAGTCTTTTGAATGTGCGAGATAGGGTAGCAATCTCGACTACTTTTACTCCCGGAACCGGCGGTGTAGTCGGGGTTTGGAAATTGTTTTGTTAGTGTTTTTTGTTGTCGCCATTGAGTGTTTTATTCTTTCTCGTGAGATGAATTTTGTGCGCTTCATCAATCAGAAACCGGCTGCAGTCAAAGTGGCTTTCCGCGATAAGGACGCACTGGGAAGATTACACGCTTCCAGCAGCAAGAATGGTCCGATGGTGCCATGTAGTACCTTGACGGTTTGTTGAGGGCTTGCGTAGCTTTGAGTTCATTTCCTCAGCTCTAAGCATTTATGGGTGTACGCGTTTTGCTTGAAATTTAAATGAATCATTCACCTTATATGGAGCGCAGCGGCAATCAATGAGAGTTGAGATGAATTGATTTTTGGACCAACTCATGTCAAACCCAAGCGGTGGGAGCTTGTTTAGAATTCAACTGTCGATCACTTCGGCTGATTCGGTTTGGAACTTTTGTCGGCAAGCTTTAAGAAGGAGCAATTAAACTTTAATCGTCAAATCAGTGATTTAAAATTCACATAACCCCATAAACGCATGGGCGCCAAATGTCTAACATCCCGTCGATTTTAATAGCTCCCGGTCTCCGGTTGGATGGATTTCCTAAAGCACCATGTTTGTATCGACCAGGGATAGTTTCTCCAGCGCGCATAACAAATAGTACTTTTAATGGTCTTGGTCTCACACGAAAAAGGAGGAGCCGCTTGTCGTTTGGTATTGTTATCAAACTTCCACCGAATTTGGTTCCCACCAGTCCAACGCTCTTGAAGAGTACGACAACAAATGTATGCCATGTTCTACCATATATGCCTTTTTTTATTACAGATGAGTGGAAGGTTCGTTGTGCGACGAATAAATCATGCAATGAAAAATCGATCCCACACGTCCCGATTTCCTAACCCCCTAATGGCTGCGAAGCAAACATGCCAATAGGTCACATCGAGCCCGATGGGTGTGAAAGCGTTACGGCACATCCCCTGAACAACGTCAACGGCTGGGGCTGAATGCTCCCAAGACGACATCTTCCGAAAGGCTGCAAACAGTTGTAGAACGCCGAGCGTCGATCGTCGTACTACTTTTTGAACCCGGCCTTTCTTCTGCCTTGCGCAATAATAATGTCAACTAAACAATCACCCGAGAGCGGTGGAACTAAGCAACGCGGTCGATGCTTCGTCTTGGGGCTTGTGTTTTGGAAGTAGTAGAGAGAGCATGCTGTGACCCTTTTAAACGAAAATTGTTTTATGACATACACACAAACGCTTACTCGCATACGAAAAAAAAAACAACTAATAAACGAATCATAATGTGTTGTTTCCTCTTCCCTACTTCTTTCTAGTTGCCTGTTTCCTCATACTGACCGAGCTGGGCCTGCTGCCGCAAGTGGTGAAACGTGG
The DNA here is from genome assembly GCA_000349145.1 of Anopheles dirus. NCBI lineage: Eukaryota > Metazoa > Arthropoda > Insecta > Diptera > Culicidae > Anopheles > Anopheles dirus. The sequence continues at coordinate 1,436,545 of KB672957.1, forward strand.
CTACTACTGCAACGATCAATCGATCCAGCATGAGTTTAACGGCGACACGATAACGACCGTCACCATACTGCTGAGCGGTCTGGTACCGATCGTGCTGGTAAGTATGTTAAGCATAGCACACACCCCAGGAACGAGATTAGAAGGTGTCGAGAATTCAGTTCGGTGCGTGCAAAACCGATTACGTTCGCAAGCTTTGTTCTTTTTTGTTCGAGATAAAAGAATTATGGATTGGGCAGGCCCTTTTAGATAAAATGACCTGAAGGCAAGAGGTAGTTTTTTTTGTCTCGTAGTTACGTACGTTCGTACTATACTGGGCTCCATTTATTACGAGATAAGGAGTAACGTAAGGGTTGGATTAGATTATTTCAAGCAGGATACTAAAGTTGCTATAAGAAAAAAAACAGTTGATATTATAGTAACGATGATAAAATGTTTCGCGGTCTTGGCATACTGCGACAAATCCCGAAAACGTTCAAGGTCACTATCCCAGTCGTTCTGGCAGACCATATAGACGATCCAAAAGG